>CM069237.1:13831151-14431151 GCA_035582765.1 Acer negundo | reverse complement strand
GCTATGAAGGAGGTAGAGCAGAAAAAACTAGCTCTAGAGGAGGAGTTGGAGGGTGTTAAGGGAGAGAGAGATCGACAATGCGAAGAATTGATGAATGCTAAAGCGGTTATTGTCGAACAAGAGAGTTTGGTTGAGGGTTTGAAGAAAAAACTAACGTCGATGGCCGCCGAAGGTATGTGCAAGGCAAGGGCGGAGCTGTACAAGGAATATTTATCCGGCGACCATGACAAGTGGGATGAAGTCGAGAAGCAAGATGTTATTGAAACTTATGAAGAAATGGAGCGTCTCAGGCTTGAAGGGTCCCTATCTAGAGATGCGGTCAACGATGAGGTGAACGTTGAAAGTCATGGTGAAGATGCTAATGCCGTCGACAATCAAAGTGTGCCAACCGTCAATACAGCTCAAGACTGATCAACTTCTGTTTTATTTATCCCCTCTTTTTAAAAATAATTCTGGATGATTGGGTCAACTCGACCTTTAACTTTGATTTTTTCTTTTTGATGTTACTATTTATTTTTGGATTGAATTTATCTATATAGGAAGTTTATTAACTTTACTTGTGAATACGATACGACCATCATATAATGGGTTTTTATAAATGTTTGATTCATCTGAAGAAGATAAGCCTGTAAACTTATGCTCACATTTTATTCGATCGACAATTTTAGGGTCGACATGACCTTTATTAAATAAGGAATGATCACGTACGAGCAGTTATTTGGTCGACATGACCTCCATTACATAGGAAATGATCGCGTACATGCGTTTATTTGGTCAACATGACCTCCATTACATAGGAAATGATCGTGTACATGCGTTTTTTTGGTCGACATGACCTTTATTACATAGAAAATGATCGCGTACATGCGTTTATTTGATACTTGTCCCTGATGTTTGCCCCCACTCTTCATATGCGTTGTCGAAAGAGTATCTGAAGAGTTGATTTTGATTTTGTTGAAGTCGATCATATTTATGTAATTGCAATTCTTTGCTTGTCGATGTTGACAGTTTATGTAGATCAAGATGTGAGTTTAATTTTTATGAGCTTAGTTTTCACACTTAGTTGCGCCCAGTTTTTATCATTGCTCCTCGAGGGTCGACTTGTCAGTATTTAAAATCAATAAAACGTAGAGAGAAAATTAGAGAAATATATGAGGTTTAAAAATGGTACCGTTTGAGATGTAGAGCGTTCCAGTTGTTGTGCAACTCTTGACTGTCGATCCCTCGTAATTTGTATACCCCTCGAACCTTGATGTCGGTTATTTGGTAAGGGCCTTCCCATGTTCGGCCAAGTTTTCTTGCACCCTCTTCTCTGGTGTTTTGGAAGATTTGTCGAAGTACCCAGTCGTTAATCTTGAAAACTCGTATTTTGACTTTTTTATTGTAATGTCGAGCGACTTGCTATTAGTATGATTGTATTTATATAGAATCTTTGTCTCGACGCTCATTATAGTGATATAATAAAAAAGCGAGCTCCAAGTTGATCTGTTCCCTATTAGGATTTTTGCTCCAAGTTGTCACAAGTCGAATATCAATTGGGATTACTGCTTCGCAACCATATACGAGTGAAAAAGGTGTTTGTCCAAATGCTCATTAAGGTGATCTGATTCAAACGTGAGCTCTAAGTTGTTCTGTTCCCCGTTAGGATTTTTGCTCCGAGCTGTCGTAAGTCGAGTCTCTATTGGGATTACTGCTTCGCAACCATATACGAGTGAAAAAGGTGTCTCTCCTGTCGAACGACGAGGAGTTGTTCTGTATGACCATAGTATCTCTGGTAATTTTTCTGCTCATTCACCTTTTTCTGCTTCCAACCGCTTCTTCAGTGTATTGAAGATGTTTTTGTTTGTCGATTCCGCCTACCCATTAACTTGAGGGTAGCCTGGCGTTGAGAAACTTAGTTTTATTCCATATTTATCATAGAAATTCTTGAAGTCGTACGAAATAAATCGGGACTCGTTGTCGGTTACTATTACCTAAGGTACGCCAAACCTACAAATAATATTTTTCCAAATGAAGTTGCGTACCTCAATGTCGCGAACTTGTTGTAACACTTCAACTTCGATCCATTTGGTAAAGTAATCTGTCAGAACTAGCATGTAGATGATGCCTCCAGGTGCTGCAGGAAGTTTACCTATAATATCCATTCCCCATTTCATAAAAGGCCAAGGGGGCCAAAATTGAGTTTAGCATACCTGGGGCAAGATGCGACACCGGTGCAAATTGCTGACATTTGTCGCATGTCTTGACGTGGTTTTGGGAATTGGCTCGCATTGTCGGTCAATAGTATCCTGCTGTGATGACTCTGTTCGACAGACTTCGAGCGCTAGAATGGTTTCCGCATTCTTAGTAGTAGAGGCTTGTAAGGATGTCGTACGCTTCTCGCAGGGTTATGCATCTTAAGTAGGGTCCTGTAAACGATTTTTTGTAAAGCTTTCCATATATGATGCAGAACTTTGCTGTTTTTGCTTTGATCTTCCTGGCGTCGGATCGGTCCCCAGGTAGAATGTCGGCTCGGAGATAATCCAGTATGAGATCCATCCAACTTGTTCCATGGTCGACTAGTACCACTATTTTGGCTTTTTGTATAGTTAGCGACATGAGATGAATGACGGGGATTGACTTTGAACCATTGGTCGTTGTCGACCTAAGGCTAGCCAGTGCGTCCGCTCGAGAATTCTCTGATCTTGGTATCTGTTGTATAGTGAATTGGTAAAAGGCTGACTATAATAGTTTGGCTTTTGCTAAATAAGCTTTCATTCTTTGGTCCCTCGCTTTATACAATCCATTCATTTATCGAACGACAAACTGTGAATCGTTTTAAACATGAATGTTTTTTATATTCAAGCTCTTTGCGAGGTCGAGTTCAGTAATTAACGCTTCATATTCAGCTTCGTTATTTTTCACACGAAACTCGTAATGGATCGATTGCTTCAATATGTCTCACTGGAGGATTTGAGTACTATTCCTAATCCACTCCCTTTTGATGTTACTTGATCCGTTGACCGACAGGGTCCATTTTCCAATGGTCAGAATCTCTGTGAGTGCTACTAGTTCATGTTCAGCATGCATATCCTCACAAGGGGTAAAATTTACGATAAAATTAGATAATACATGTGACTTCATTACCGTCCGTGGCTGGAAACTGATGTCGTACTCGCTTAGCTTTACAGCCCATTTCGTCAATCGACCTGAAAGTTTAGGTTTATGTAAAACATTTTTAAGCGGATAAGTAGTTAATACCTTAATGGAATGACATTAGAAATATGGTCTCAATTTGCGTGTTGCAATGACAAGGGCTAGTGTTAATTTCTCCAATTGACTATATCTGGTTTTCGCATCAAGCAGCACCTTGCTTACATAAAACACCGGATGTTATATGTTATATGTTATCTTCTTCTCCGATCAATACAACATTCACAACTGTGTCAGACACTACCAGATACACGAGTAACGTTTCGTTGTCCTTTGGTTTCGATAATAGTGGAGGTGAAGTCAAATACGTCTTCAAGGCTTGTAATGCCTTCTCGCATTCGTCATTCCATTCAAAAGCCTTGTTCTTTCTTAACATGTTGAAGAATGGATGGCATCGTTCAGATGATTTGGAGATGAATCTGTTCAAGGCTGCTACTCGGCCTGTGAGTTTAGGAGATTCGATTCCTTGTATCGATTGAATATGGTCTGGGTTGGCTTCGACACCTCTTTGGATGACCAAGTAACCTAAAAACTTTCCTTAAGATACACCAAAAGAGCATTTAGTAACGTTTAGTTTTATATCGTATTTGTCAAAAACGTTGAACGATTGTCTTAGGTGCTCAATGTGCTGTTACGCCATTAGTGACTTGACCAGCATATCGTCGATATATACTTTCATCGTCGTCCCTAGCATTTTAACGAACATCTTGTTGACAAGTCGTTGGTAGGTTGCACCTGCATTTTTTAAGCCAAAAGGCATTACTTTATAGCGAAAAGTACCTCACTCCGTTACAAATGCGGTATTTTCTTGGCCGTATGGATGCATCAAAATCTGATTGTAGCTGGAATAGGCGTTCATAAAGATAAGTATCTTGTGCCCTGCTGTCGTGTCGACTAACATATAAAGATTAGTGAAGTCCATGCAAACGTGCCACTTTCCGTTCTTTTTCTTTATGACCACGATGTTTGCCAATCTATCTGAGTACTTCACTTCTTTAACTAACCTAATGTCGAACAATTTTTGTTTCTCTCTGTAGCAAATTTTCCTCATTTTTGTTTCACGGGTTGATGGTCAGGGTCTACCTGTAATTTATGAACTATTGCCTCTGGGTCGATGCCGACCATGTCTGAATGTGACCAATCAAAGCTGTTACGTTGTTCCTTCAGGAAATCAATTAATTGCTCATAGACTTTCTTCGATAGTTTGGATCTAATGAAGACTCTGTGCTCCTGTCGTTTGGGATCTATTGACACTTCGTTTAGTTCTTCCATTTTCGGTGTGTTTGGTGTCGACTTGGTTTTAGCTTCCTGTAATTGCTATAATCCCTCTTTCTTCTTTTTCATGGCATTTTGGTAGCACTCTTTAGCCACTTTCTGTTCCCCTTTTATTTCTCGTATTCCCCATCTGGTTGGGAATTTTATCATCTAATGGTAGGTCGACAGAATCGCCTTCATTTCGTGTATCCAAAGCCTGTCTAAGATTGCGTTGTATGGGGATTGACAGTCGAGTACTAGGAAGTTGGTGTAGAGGTTCACTCCTTCGGCATAGACCGGTAGTACGATTTCACATAGAGTACTTTTCTGCTCTCCACTGAAGCCGGTCAACATTGTCGTTCAACGACTGAGTTTGGATTCGTCGACCTGAATTTCTCTTATAGCACTGTTAAATAAAATGTTTCATGAACTACCATTGTCGATTAAAATATATTTTGTTAGACGATTTGCAATATGTAAAGAAATAACAAGTGCATCGTGGTGAGGAGAAAACAAATCTCATATGTCCTTAGATTTGAAGATGACGGTTTTGTCGATAGATGACGGGTGTTCATGGTTAGGCTGAATCTTTGCGTTCAACACCTATTGTGTGTGCCTTTTTGCTGCTGAGTAACTTACGCCACTGACTTTAGATCCTCCTACAATGTAATTGATCACACGATATTGTCGGGGTGGCTCCAGTGGATTATCGTTTGTATTTGCTTGTCATTTGTCATTGCATCGAACGAGGGTTTGCTTTCCCTTATCTGTAAAAAATTCTTACAGTTGTCCCTGTTTCAAAAGTTCCGCAAGCTCTAGCTTAAAGGCAACACAATCTTCTTTTCGATGGCCATGGTCTCCGTGGAACTCGCATCTTAGTCTTGCGTCCCGATATTCTGAAAGTACATTCATTTTTCGTGGCCACTTTATCATTTTGCCCATTTCCTTCATCACTGCCACGAGGTTGACTGGCTCAATGCTTAGGTTATAGTCGGGTACTTCGATACGTGGCCAACCTGTCCTTGGATAATCTTGATGATATGGTTGATGGTCGCTTGAGCCTTCATGTCGTGACTGTTCGTCCCGTCTATTACTTGTCGGGTATGGTTTTGACCTTTTGTCGCTTGACCTTCTGTCGACTCAGTCATTTCTCCGGTTTGTAATGTTGTTGACCCTGCCTACAAAATTGGCTTTTTTTTCCTCTCATTTAATTTGGGCCTACGCTTTTACCAATACATCCTCCATTGTCCTGCATGGATATTTTGCAAGTTCCTTATAGAGGTCGGACTCAAACCTGAGACCTTTTCTAAAGGCGTAAATGGCTGTTACCTGATTGCAAAAAGGATTTGTACTTTTTATCTATTGAAGCGACCAACATAAGTCCTCAGATTTTCCCCGTGCCTTTGCGTTACAGTATATAGGTCGTCCGACTGTTTTCGAGTTTACAACTACTTACGAATTGCTCAACGAAAGTTTCTGTTAGCTGCGCAAAAGAATTAATCAAATTGTTAGGCAAATTAGTGTACCATTGTAAAGCTGGCCCATTGAGGTTAGACCCATAAGCTTTGCACATGCATGCTTCTCGTAGGTCACGTGGGATTGCCGTAGTGAACATCATTTGCTTATACTACGCTATATGGTCATCTAGTTCAGTTATGCTTTCATACTGCTTCATGTTTGGGAAGCTAAATTTTCTGGGCATCTCTATCAGGGCTATAGCATCGAAGAAAGGTGAGTCGGCGAAACTATCCGCTACACTTTTCTTTATCGGGGCTGGGACTTCTGGAATCCTTTGAATAAGGGCTTCCATCTTTGCGAACTTACGGGAGAATTCCAAATTAACTGTTAAAGTTAAGTCAGTTACGGGTTTTCTAGGTGTTGACTAAAGCAATACGGGTGTCTTTGGGACGTTTTCAGGTTGTCGGTCTATGGCCGCATCTTGTTCGTTCAATGCTTCATTGAGGTCGATTTCGACCCGAGCTGTTTGGGGCATACGTTGATTCTACTAGTTGTTAGGATTGGCGTTTGATCCAACAGGGTTTCCTGGTGCGATTGGAGTTGTTCGATCGACCATTTGTACGCCATTCCAAACTAGCGTTGGATGCTCCTGTGCCATATTGTCGGGTGATGCTCTATCGATCAAGGCTCTTAACTCGCCATTCGTCGCTCGGATTACAACTTTCTCTGCTTCAAGTGCTCTTAATTTCTCTTCGTTTGCTATCATTTGAGCGGTCAACGCTGCGATCTATTCTTTGACGGTTGACATGTTTCCACTTCTAGACATGTTGTTTGGTTTGACTAGCTCACTTGTAAAGTTGCAATGGGCCCCACGATGAGAGCCAAATTGCAGGTGGTCAAACTATGGTTGATGTGGATCAGGTCGGATTATGTTAGACCCAAGGCAACTCGGTTGAATTGTCGAATGAGGGATGTCATTTCCTCAAGAATGATTAATCTATAGACCTAGGGTAACTATTGTTCTTTGTAGAACCTACAAAAGAACGAAGAACAGAAAAACAAAAGTGAAGAAAACAATGGAGATGGGGTTAGATTTCTAGACTTAGATGCGTTTGGGCTGAGCAATAGCTAATGGTGAACGTTGATCATGTCTCAGATCGAGTTCTGGTAGCCGGAGAAAATATGCTTAGAGTTTCAACACTTTTTTTGTTAGCTTTGCTAGTGAGTATTTTCGAGAGATTTTCTATAGACAGAAGGTGTGTTTTATAGGCAAAACTTTAAGCCAACATTGACCTAATTACAATTGATTGTGGGAGGGATTCGCTAAGAGATTTGCTCCCTCTTTGAATTAGTGGTTACTTAGCCATTGTAACTATTGTTTGACTGGTTTTGAATGACCAAGTCTTAGCTGATGTTGGTCTTAGGTCGACCCGATATTAAACAAAGCCCAATATTTAACAAAAGGTCGTGGCTTTTACATATTGGGCCTATGGACCATTTTTAACTACCACAGAAATAATGAAAACACTAGTTTATGATATATTTATAAATTCCCTAATTGTATGGATACTTATAAATTTTACACATAATGATAAGAAAAATGCTAGATATTTCAACTTATATCTCAACTTGTAACTTAGACAATTTTATTTGTATAAATGTGACAAGTGAAATAAATCATAATTAATATGTATGTATCCATTTTTCAATCGACACACATAGTAGACGGTATGTCCAGCATTACTCAAAAAATAATATAGACTAAAATTTATATATATTAATTCAAGATTCAATAATAGTGTTTAAAAGTTAGAAAATAAATTAAAATTAAAACTGTACTCCTAGTATTTTTCAAATATCTAAAAACTATCCATTTTTTTTTTTTTTTTTTTGATAATCATATAACATACCAAACAAAGCTACAGCAACAGTATGGGAAAAATAACACTAAGGCAAACATTATGCCACATAAATACCTCGTTAGAGGCCAAAGCCAAGGAAGTAAGGTTATGAGCCACCCTATTTCCATTTTTGGAGGTTGACTGGCATTTCTGAACTTTAACATCCTTAAATAGAGCTTTAATATCAAAATTAGGTCTCACCCACTTCAAGAGTATCGCTTGAAACCATGGAGACCACGTTACACGCATCAAGCTCCACACAACTGACTATTAGATTCAATGTTTTAGCCAGCAGTAGTCCCTCCCTAAGCGCCACCAACTCTCCCACTTTAGGAGAACAATTACCCTGAAAAGGTTTGGAGAGAGCAGCAATTACCTTGCCTTTTGCATCTCAAATTACCGCCTTAAAACCACAAAACAAACCTCCAGGCTTCACGCTAGCATCGGAGTTAAGTTTTAGCGTTCCTCAAGCTGGCGGAACCCATAATGGAGGAGCCTCAACAATAATTGGGGCGGGATGGAAGGCCTTCATGGACTCCTGAAACTCCTTCAACAGACCATTCACCCAGACCACCAATGACACCGCAGGCCTACTCCTCAAAGAGAGCAGCTTGCCGTTTCTATCCACCCAAATGACCCACACACCATACACAGAACCTCTAGATCCTCGTTCAATAAACACACTTCCATGCCCCTAAAAATCTCATAGCAGCCCAACCTTTTAAACCTTCTCAACAACCCTCAGAAATCAATTTTGGCCCACACCAAGTCAGCCTTATCACACCACCACACAACATGGGCAACCGACTCCACACCCTTAAAACATTTTTGGCACAAAACATCTTTGACCACCTTTCTTAAACCCAAATTAAAAAGTGAAGGGATGGCATTGTTACAAATTCTCCAAACAATTTTTTTTTACCTTTAATAGTATATTTAGAATCAAATATATTATCCACATGATTAAGAGAAAATTATTAATAGTGTAATTTATAAATAAAAAATTAGAAAATTTATATATAAAATAAGGGTAAAAATATAAAAGTTCTAAAACTTAAGGGAAGATTTTATAAAATTGGAAAACTTTAGGGGAGGCTGTCCCCCTCTCGTCGGGGGGGGGGAAGATAAATATACATAAATGAAATAAAATAAATACAATATAAAAAAAGATCGAGAATCGATAAGATGAGATTGTAAACGCTTCACACATGTACTACGAGGTTGTAGGTTCGAATCCTCCATCTTTGCAAAAAAAAAAAATTTAAAAAAAAATAAGAAAATAAAAAACCATTAAATTGTAATGAGTTCTTTTTTTTTTTTTTTTTAATTTTTTTTAAATTTTTTTATTTTTAAAGCAAGATTGTAATCAAGTTGATATTATATAAGTTGGCCACTTAACAAATTAAATTATTCATTACTGAGCTTTTAATTGCTTTTCCAAAATGATGTTCAACTGATTGTAATTATTTATTATTTTATCATTATATACATAATTATTCCACTGAAAGATATATTCTATAAATCATAAGAATTGGTTTGATGTTCAAATTTAAAATTCATTATTAATTAACATTTAAAAAAATTTAATTAAAGCATTGAAACAACAATAGTACAATATTAGTGAGGAATTGTAAATCCGATTAATAAAAATGGAAAAATCATTACAAGTGTCGAATTACATGCATGCAATAATAAATTAAATTACATTTTTCTAAGATAAATACTAAATTAATCATGATGTATAATGTATCAGATGGAATTTACTCTTTATCAAGCTATCTTTAGGTCATCTAACCATGTTGTGTGTGGAAATGTTAAGTCTAATACTTGTGATAATTAGTACATCAATTCATGAAAATTTCTAAGAAGATTAGTAAAAGAAGAAAAATATAGATCATTTTGACAATTACATACATTTAATTCTGCTTGAAATTTCAAACTTGAAATGTGGGTTAGAAAATGTTGCTTCGCTCTTTAATTCTGCTCATGGATGTGAGAGATGGGGCAATCATATCCACATTCCAAGCAACACTTCTGAAATAGAGCAATAATAGTGGAACATATATAGACATGTGAGTTCATATTTGCATTGGAAAAATGAATGGCATCTCAATATCATATTAGAGATTATCCTGCATAGAACCACCGTGAGACTGTCGTAAACGCGTTCTTATGGTGCAAGTGGAAGAATATTTTTGTTTATTAAAGTCCAGCCCTTGGCTCTTGTGGCTTTGGACCATTTATGGGCTCTTTCGTATAACCAAACTCTATAAGAGTAACGATATTTATATCTCTTTAAAACTGTATGTACACCTCAAAATTATATATTTTTATCAACATTATCTTAAAATTAAATTATTAATACTCTTTTTTGGTTAAAAAAAATTATTAATACTTTAATTAAAAGATATTATAATATATATTTTTTTCAAAATCTTAACAATTAAATTAAAAATAAAAGAAAAAAAATAACAAACAAAAATATAAATCTCATACCAAAATTTGGGTGGAATCAATTGTCTTCTTCTAAGCTTGAAAAGTTGAAGGAGTAAGAGCATCTCCAACAGTCTCCCTTGTAAACTCCCTTATTTAAGAGTGTGTGTTATTGCAATGGACCATTAAGAGAGAATATGTGCTCTTAACAATACTCTTAAATGGCCCTTTTAATAATTTTTATTATTATTTTAATATTTGACATTGTGTTTAATAAATATTAGATATTGTTTATCAATTATGATAGGTGGAGCCCACTTTAAAATAATTTTAAATAGGTGGAGTCCACTTTAAGGGGGTTTAAAAACACTCCTTAATTAGGGGAGTGAACTCCACCAAAACACAATTAAAAGAGTCATTTAGGGACATGTTGGAGTTGCAAAAATACACCTACTTCTTTAATTAAGCTAAGGGATGTCTTCAAGGGAAGCTGTCAGAGATGCTCTAACAGTATCGTCCATAAAAAACTAAGGAGAATGCCACTACTCCTCCCATATTTATTATTTTTATTTTTATTTATTTTATAATTTATTCATTTGTAATATTTTTTAAATTAATTATGTTAGAGATGTGGTGATTTCTGGTATCTATTCTCGGGCTTCAAATGGTTTTCTTGCTATAACCTTATCAGATGGTTTTTCAGTAAGGTTAACGAGGATTTTGAGTTCAATTATATGCTTTTATGGAGTTTATGGTATGATAGGAATGCTTTTGTTCATGAAGGAAAAACTAGATTGTTGGAGGATATTTTGGAAGGGATAACAAACTATATGTACGAATTCATAATGTTTGCAGATTCAGTTTGACATCCCCTCCTAATAATATATATATATATATATATATATTTATATATTTCAAAAAAAATTTTAAAAAGATATAATTGGTAATGTGTGCGGTGTCTCTTGAATCCCTAACCTATCTCATAGTCTCCAATTCAAAAATCCCTATCAAATCTCCGTCTCAATAATCCCTAAATTGAAATCCCTAACCTCTAAAACCCTAAACTTACTCAAGTAGTCAACATTGCTCTCCCCACAAGTTCTCAGATAAACCTGAACTTAGCAACATTGAATTCACTATATCCATTAAAGTTCTATTTTTTTCTCTCAACAACACCATTGGATTGTAGTGAATAAGGAGGAGTTACCTCATTTGATCAAATGGAGCAAATGCCAATAATATTTGAGCACTAAAAGTGAAAAAATCATTTCAAGTGTGTAACTTACCTAACGCACAACAATAAATTAAAATCTGAGAGGAGAAATTTTAATCACGTTTAAATGACCAACGATTTAATAAGTTGCCTTTTGGAAGCGGCCCCAACCATCCATAAGCCCTCTTAATGCATCATTCCAATTTCAAGTTAACTGACTCACATCACGAGTTCCTGTTTCAAGTACTTTTTATACAAAGCAGTGACAACTTTGGTGCATCAGAATATCTGTAATTCAAAAATGGCACCTTGAAATTATTTTTTATGTATGCATAACAAGTTGTCTTGATGTGATTGATCATATGATTCTGTAGAAGAGTAATATGACAAATCAATTAATTTCTACAGATTATATTATTGTTTATCCTTTTGCCTTTACTTTTGATAAGAATTTTTTATTTATTATTTATTAATTTTTTTTTTATAAAAAATCATTAAATTGTAATGAGTTTTTTTTTTTTTTTTTTTTTTTTTTTTTTTTTTAAAGCAAGATTGTAATCGAATTGATATTATATAAGTTGGCCACTTAACAAATTTAATTATTCATTATTGAGCTTTTAATTGTTTTTCCCAAATTTCTTCTTCCCAAAATGATGTTCAACTAATTGTAATTATTTATTATTTTATCATTCAATAATGCTACTTTACCCAAATTTGGTGTCCAAATCTAATGCCCAATTGATGTAGCATAATTGTAATCAATTCATTTAAATTGTATTAGATTTGCATGATTTAAATAAATGGATCAGAGTGTTGCTTTGTCATTTGAGCACCAGCTTTGGACACTAAATTTGGACAATGTAGCATTACTCTTTATCATTATATATGTAATTATTCCACTAAAAGATACATTCCGTAAATCATAAGAATTGGTTTGATGTTCAAATTTAAAATTCATTATTAACTAACATTAAAAAAAAATTAAAGCATTGAAACAAGTGATTGTATCATTTTTCCCCCTATATTAGTAAATCGCCCCCTGTATTTTGCATATTGGCCACTTCACCCTTGATTAGGGATGGCCAATCGGGGAATGGGGGCGGATGTAAGTTCCCTCTACCCCACCCTCATTTTCAAAACCTTCCCCCATCCCCTTCATTTCCCCATTTGGAGGAAATGGGGATGGGGTAGTTTTGGGGGGAGGTCCCCCCACCCCCACCCCCATTCCCCCATTTTAATTTGGGGTTTCCCCGTTTCCCCACTTCCCCGTGTCCCCCGTTTTCTTATTCCCCCATTTTCCATGTATCTGTAAAAATTATATATTAAAAAAAAACACACAAATGCACAATCTATTAAATTCAAATACAAAATAACATCCCATACAGTTTTAAGGAAGGAAATAAGAAATATGATTTAGGGTTAGGTTTTAAGTTATAAAGATGTATATATAGTTAGTAAAATATAAATAATTAAAATATTGAAAATATAAAAAATATATATATACATATATATATATATATATTAATATATTATAATATTATATTATTTAGGGGAAATGGGGTTGGGGGCACCTACTCCCAACCCCAACCCCAATCCCAACCCCATTCCTAGATTTTTATAGGGGAAATGGGGAAATGGGGTTGGCGGTACCTACCCCCAACCCCAAGCCCATTTACATTTGGGGTTATAAAGCTCCCCCATCCCCCCCAAAACCCCATTTTCCCCTAAAAAATTTCCCCAAAATGGGGATGGGGGAGCGGATTTTTGGGGTCCCGGGGGAAAATGGCCATCTCTACACTTGATGGCAAACTTAATCGCCAAATACCCCCTTATTGTAGCTTTTTCGTTAAAATGCCTGGTTGACTGTTATCTTGTGGTTGACTCAAAGGGTAACATGGTAACTTTAACAAATAATACAAATTTAAGATTAAATTAAATAAACAAAATGTTAAAATAAAAAATTAATTAAAAAAACATTAATATCAAAAATAATAAAATTATATAATTTTAAAAATTAAAAAAAAAAAGAAGTAAAACAGTATTAAAAAAATTTCAATGTCTCTCTCTTCTTCATCTGATCTCTCTCTATTCGATCTCTCTCTTTTCTTCATCTCGTCGCCAGTGAGAAGCGATGATCTCTTCCACTGAGAAGAGACCAGCTCTCTAATTTCTCTCTTGCTTCTCTCTCCTCTTAATTTCCTACTTCTCTCTCTTCTTAATTTCCTACTTCTCTCTCTTCTTTTTGTCTTGATTCGAGCCATTCTAGTTGACCACCGGTGAGGATTGGAGCGTCGATCTCCTCTACTGAGAAGAGATCGACATTGTTGGTGGTTTTTATTGGTGGTAGGAGTGGTTGTTGGTGGTGGTGGTTGATTTGGTGGTTAGGGTTTGGCCATTAATGGTGTGGATGGTCTGTTTGTGTTTTTCTTTTTGGAGTTTGATGGTGATGAATTGATGGTGGTTTCGGCGAGGATTCGAGATGGGTTGGTGGGGTTCGGGTTTGTGGCTGGGTTTGTTTGGATTTGGAGAAGAAAATTGTTTTTCTTTTCTTTAGATCTCCACTGCTTTTTCTTTTGGTCCATCTTGGTGGTGTTGAATCTAGACTGGTGATTTGCTTTAGATGATGATGATATTCTAGGTTCTGGGTTTTAATTAATGGGATGGTGTTGGTAATGGCGAGGATGGTGGTGAATTCTAGGATTGAATAATTGAATTTCTAAGTTTGGTGTTTTTCATGATGGTGATGAATTTCTAGGTATGAAAAATTAAATTTTTGGGTTTGGTGTTGTTTATGATGATGATGGGTGATTACTAGAGGTGTTGAATTTGTTTTTTCCAAAAGTATTTTCTCTTTAAGATGCATAAGTGAAGGGTAAAAAAAGTATTTTTATCAACAACTACTGTCAGAGTTGGACTTTTTAATAGAAAAACTAATGGTAAGGGGTATTTGACGATTAAGTTTGCTGTCAGGGGGGCAAGTGGCCATTAGATAAAATACAAGGGGCCGATTTACTAATAGGTATTAATATAGGGGGAAAATGATATTATCCCATGATTTTTCTCTTTTCATTAATCAAATTTGCAATTCCTCACTAGTATTGTACTAATGTTGTTTCTTACAAGTCTCGAATTACATGCATATAGTGATAAATTAAATTACATTTTCTAAGATAAATTATAAATTAATCATGATGCATAATGTATCAGATGGAATTTACTCTTTATCAAGTTATCTTTAGGTCATCTAATTGTGTTGTGTGCGAAAATGTTAAGTCTAATATTTGTGATAATTAGTACATCAATTCATGAAAATTTGAGAATTTTTCGAGTGAAATTGTCACAAGATTTGCACTTAATAAAAAAATAAAAATAAATAAAAAGAATTTTTACAAAATTTTTCCAAAATAGATGATAAATGAAAGAGTATTATGTAGTTGTAGTTAATACATTAGCAATCCATCAATAATTTAACACCAATGTCTTTATCATCCGAGACTTTCCTATAGATTATAGATAGAAATTTTAAATTTGCCAATTAAGTGGTGCAAAATCAATTTGAATTCTTTGAGATTCTCAAGAGAATTATAAAATGGTCATTTAGGAGATGTCTTCTCAGTAGTAAACAAAACTTCGTTTTCTCACAAATTGTCTTGCTCTGTGGAATTTCCAAAGCAATTAGAATTTAGAAGCTATCATGCATGAGTGGTGAAAAGCAATTACAATTAGTAGAGATTGATAATGATTCCAGGAAATAGCTATTCCCATTCTAGTCTAGTGATTGAATTGTCCTATTTTACAGAAATTCTCCAAAAGTCTCCCTTGGAAACCCCCTTATTTAGGGTTCAAAAATTATAGAGATCCTTTTTGAGGTGGTATTTTAAGATTTTCACTCCATTAAAAAAGTAAGTTTAAATGGCACCTAAAATGAGCTCCTTCCAAAAATGTATTGATGAGGTGTTGAATTTGTTTTTTTCCAAAAGTAATATCACTTTAAGTTACATATGTTAAGGGTAAAATGGTTTATTAATCAACTACTATCGTCAGAGTTGGACTTTTTAATAGAAAAACTAACAACAAAGGGGTATTTGATGATTAAGTTTGCTGTCAGGGGGCAAGTAGCCATTTGATAAATACAGGGGGGGAGATTTACTAATAGGTCATAATATAGGGGGAAAATGAGACTATTCCATGATTTTTCTCTTCTCATTAATCAAATATACAATTCCTCACTAGTATTGTGCTATTGTTGTTTCTTACGAGTGTCAAATTACATGCACGTAGTAATAAATTAAATTACATTTTTCTAAGATAAATACTAAATTAATCATGATGCATAATGTATGAGATAGAGTTTACTCTTTATCAAGCTATCTTTAGGTCATCTAATCATGCTGTGTGCTAAAATGTTAAGTCTAATACTTGTGATAATTAGTACATCAATTCATGAAAATTTGAGAATTTTTTGAGTATTAGAATTGTCACAAGTTTTACACTAAAAAATAAAAATAAAAAATAAAAAAAGAATTTTCACAAGAGTTTTCCAAAATAGATGATAAATGAAAGTATTGTGTAGTTGTAGTTAATACATTAGCAATCCATCAATAATTTAGCACCAAAGTCTTTATCATCCGAGACTTTTCTATAGATTATAGACAACAATGTCAAATTTTGCCAATTAAGTGGTGCAAAATCAATTTGAATTATGTGATATTCTCAAAAGACTTATAAAATGGTCATCTAGGAGATGTCTTCTCAATAGCAAACAAGACTTCATTTTTCTCACAAATTGTCTAGTTCTGTGGAATTTCCAAAGCAATTAGAATTTAGAAGCTGTCAATTACAATTAGTAGAGATTGATAATGTTTCTAGAAAATATCTATTCCCCTTCCAGTCCAGTGATTGAATTGTCCTGTTTTGTAGAAATTCAAATAGATTATAAGCCTGTCTTTGAAACCTACTTTTAGAAGATAAATATCCAATGTTCACAAGCACAAACATCCAGTAGTCATGTTCTTTTTAACACTTAACACTAAACATTAGGAAAAACCACATATAAACAAGAAACTGAAAATTTTGTACCTCCAATCTTGTCAAGTACGAAACTGAAGAAATAAAGAGAAACTGGGAATTATGCTACCAGCCGCATATTTTCCTTTGGTTTCAAACATAGGCTTATAAGAAGACGACATGCAAGTAAACTGAAAATGGTTCGTCATGCTAGCTAGTTAGAGCATCTCCAAAAGTCTCCCTTGGAGACCCTCTTATTTAAGGTTCGAAAATTATATAGATCCTTTTAGAGGTGGTATTTTAAGATTTTCACTCTTTTAAAAAGTTAAGTTTAAATGCCACCTAAAATGGGTTCCTTCCAAAAATGCATTGATGAGGTGTTGAATTTGTATTTTTCCAAAAGTAATATCTCTTTAAGTTACACATGTGAAGGGTAAAATGGTTTATTAATCAACAGCTATTGTCAGAGTTGGACTTTTTAACGGAAAAACTAACTATAAAGGGGTATTTGACAATTAAGTATGTTGTCGGGGGGCAAGTGGCCATTTGATAAAATACAGAGGGGCGATTTACTAATAGGTCATAATATAAGGGGAAAATGAGACTATTCCATGATTTTTCTCTTCTCATTAATCAGATTTACAATTCCTCACTAGTATTGTGCAATTTTTGTTTCTTACAAGTGTCGAATTACATGCACGTAGTAATAAATTAAATTACATTTTTCTAAGATAAATACTAAATTAATCATGATGCTTAATGTATGAGATGGAGTTTACTGTTTATCAAGCTATATTTAGGTCATCTAATCGTGCTGTGTGCAAAAATGTTAAGTCTAATACTTGTGATAATTAGTACATCAATTCATGAAAATTTGAGAATTTTTTGAGTACTAGAATTGTCACAAGATTTACACTAAAATAAAATAAAAAAAAAAAAAGAATTTTCACAAGAGTTTTCCAAAATAGATGATAAATGAAAGTATTGTGTAGTTGTAGTTAATACATTAGCAATCCATCAATAATTTAGCACCAAAGTCTTTATCATCCGAGACTTTTCTATAGATTATAGACAGCAATGTTAAATTTTGCCAATTAAGTGGTGCAAAATCAATTTGAATTGTGTGATATTCTCAAAAGACTTACAAAATGGTTATTTATGAGATGTCTTTTCAATAGCAAACAAGACTTCATTTTTCTCACAAATTGTCTTGTTCTGTGGAATTTCCAAAGCATTTAGAATTTAGAAGCTATCAATTACAGTTAGTAGAGATTGATAATGTTTCTAGGAAATATCTATTCCACTTCCGGTCCAGTGATTAAATTGTCCTGTTTTGCAGAAATTCAAATTGATTATAAGCCTGTCTTTGAAACCTAGATTTAGAAGATAAATATCCAATGCTCACAAGCACAAACATCCAATAGTCATGTTCTTTTTAACACTTAACACTAAACATTAGGAAAAACCACAAATAAACAAGAAACTGAAAATTTTGTACCTCCAATCTTGTCAAGTACGAAACTGAAGAAATAAAGAGAAACTGGGAATTACGCTACCAACCGCATATTTTCCTTTGGTTTCAAACATAGGCTTATAAGAAGACGACATGCAAGTAAACTGAAAATGGTTCGTCATGCTAGCTAGTTATAGCATCTCCAAAAGTCTCCCTTGGAGACCCTCTTATTTAGGGTTCGAAAATTATATAGATCCTTTTCGAGGTGGTATTTTAAGATTTTCACTCTTTTAAAAGGTTAAGTTTAAATGCCATCTAAAATGGGTTCCTTCCAAAAATGCATTGATGAGGTGTTGAATTTGTATTTTTCCAAAAGTAATATCTCTTTAAGTTACACATGTGAAGGGTAAAATGGTTTATTAATCAACTGCTATTGTCGGAGTTGGACTTTTTAATGGAAAAACAAACTATAAAGGGGTATTTGACAATTAAGTATGCTGTCGGGGGGCAAGTGGCCATTTGATAAAATACAGAGGGGCGATTTACTAATAGGTCATAATATAAGGGGAAAACGAGACTATTCCATGATTTTTCTCTTCTCATTAATCAGATTTACAATTCCTCACTAGTATTGTGCTATTGTTGTTTCTTACAAGTGTCGAATTACATGCACGTAGTAATAAATTAAATTACATTTTTCTAAGATAAATACTAAATTAATCATGATGTATTATCTAATCGTGATACTTGTGATAATTAGTACATCAATTCGTGAAAATTGGAGAATTTTTTTGAGTGCTAGAATTGTCACAAGATTTACAATTAAAAAAAAAAAAAAAAAATTGTCATAAGATTTTTCCAAAATAGATGATAAATGAAAGTATTGTGTAGTTGTAGTTAATACAATAGCAATCCATCAATAATTGAGCACCAAAGTCTCTATCATCCAAGACTTTTCTATAGAGTATAGACAGCAATGTTAAATTTTGCCAATTAAGTGGTGCAAAATCAATTTGAATTGTGTGATATTCTCAAAAGACTTATAAAATGGTTATTTATGAGATGTCTTTTCAATAGCAAACAAGACTTCATTTTTCTCACAAATTGTCTTGTTCTGTGGAATTTCCAAAGCATTTAGAATTTAGAAGCTATCAATTACAGTTAGTAGAGATTGATAATGTTTCTAGGAAATATCTATTCCCCTTCCGGTCCAGTGATTAAATTGTCCTATTTTGCAGAAATTCAAATTGATTATAAGCCTGTCTTTGAAACCTAGATTTAGAAGATAAATATCCAACGCTCAAGAGCACAAACATCCAATAGTCATGTTCTTTTTAACACTTAACACTAAACATTAGGAAAAACCACAAATAAACAAGAAACTGAAAAATTTGTACCTCCAATCTTGTCAAGTACGAAACTGAAGAAATAAAGAGAAACTGGGAATTATGCCACCAACCGCATATTTTCCTTTGGTTTCAAACATAGGCTTATAAGAAGACGACATGCAAGTAAACTGAAAATGGTTCGTCATGCTAGCTAGTTAGAGCATCTCCAAAAGACTCCCTTGGAGACCCTCTTATTTAGGATTCGAAAATTATATAGATCCTTTTCGAGGAGGTATTTTAAGATTTTCACTCCTTTAAAAAGTTAAGTTTAAATGGCACCTAAAATGGGTTCCTTCCAAAAATGCATTGATGAGGTGTTGAATTTGTATTTTTCCAAAAGTAATATCTCTTTAAGTTACACATGTGAAGGGTAAAATGGTTTATTAATCAACTGCTATTGTCAGAGTTGTACTTTTTAACGGAAAAACTAACTATAAAGGGGTATTTGACGATTAAGTTTGCTGTCAGGGGGGGCAAGTGGCAATTTGATAGAATACAGAGGGGCGATTTACTAATAGGTCATAATATAGGGGGAAAATGAGACTATTCCGTGATTTTTCTCTTCTCATTAATCAGATTTACAATTCCTCACTAGTATTGTGCTATTGTTGTTTCTTACAAGTGTCGAATTACATGCCCGTAGTAATAAATTAAATTACATTAAGATAAATACTAAATTAATCATGATGTATTATGTATCAGATGGAATTTACTCTTTATCAAGCTATCTTTAGGTCATCTAATCGTGATACTTGTGATAATTAGTACATCAATTCATGAAAATTGGAGAATTTTTTTGAGTGCTAGAATTATCACAAGATTTACAATTAAAAAAAAAAAAAAAAATTGTCACAAGATTTTTCCAAAATAGATGATAAATGAAAGTATTGTGTAGTTGTAGTTAATACATTAGCAATCCATCAATAATTTAGCACCAAAGTCTTTATCATCCGAGACTTTTCTATAGATTATAGACAACAATGTTAAATTTTGCCAATTAAGTGGTGCAAAATCAATTTGAATTGTGTGATATTCTCAAAAGACTAATAAAATGGTTATTTATGAGATGTCTTTTCAATAGCAAACAAGACTTCATTTTTCTCACAAATTGTCTTGTTCTGTGGAATTTCCACAGCATTTAGAATTTAGAAGCTATCAATTACAGTTAGTAGAGATTGATAATGTTTCTAGGAAATATCTATTCCCCTTCCGGTCCAGTGATTAAATTGTCCTGTTTTGCAGAAATTCAAATTGATTATAAGCCTGTCTTTGAAACCTAGATTTAGAAGATAAATATCCAATGCTCACAAGCACAAACATCCAATAGTCATGTTCTTTTTAACACTTAACACTAAACATTAGGAAAAACCACAAATAAACAAGAAACTGAAAAATTTGTACCTCCAATCTTGTCAAGTACGAAACTGAAGAAATAAAGAGAAACTGGGAATTATGCCACCAACTGCATATTTTCCTTTGGTTTCAAACATAGGCTTATAAGAAGACGACATGCAAGTAAACTGAAAATGGTTCGTCATGCTAGCTAGTTAGAGCATCTCCAAAAGTCTCCCTTGGAGACCCTCTTATTTAGGGTTCGAAAATTATATAGATCCTTTTCGAGGAGGTATTTTAAGATTTTCACTCCTTTAAAAAGTTAAGTTTAAATGGCACCTAAAATGGGTTCCTTCCAAAAATGCATTGATGAGGTGTTGAATTTGTATTTTTCCAAAAGTAATATCTCTTTAAGTTACACATGTGAAGGGTAAAATGGTTTATTAATCAACTGCTATTGTCAGAGTTGTACTTTTTAACGGAAAAACTAACTATAAAGGGGTATTTGACGATTAAGTTTGCTGTCAGGGGGGGCAAGTGGCAATTTGATAAAATACAGAGGGGCGATTTACTATTAGGTCATAATATAGGGGGAAAATGAGACTATTCCGTGATTTTTCTCTTCTCATTAATCAGATTTACAATTCCTCACTAGTATTGTGCTATTGTTGTTTCTTACAAGTGTCGAATTACATGCCCGTAGTAATAAATTAAATTACATTAAGATAAATACTAAATTAATCATGATGTATTATGTATCAGATGGAATTTACTCTTTATCAAGCTATCTTTAGGTCATCTAATCGTGATACTTGTGATAATTAGTACATCAATTCATGAAAATTGGAGAATTTTTTTGAGTGCTAGAATTGTCACAAGATTTACAATTAAAAAAAAAAAAAAAATTGTCACAAGATTTTTCCAAAATAGATGATAAATGAAAGTATTGTGTAGTTGTAGTTAATACATTAGCAATCCATCAATAATTGAGCACCAAAGTCTTTATCATCCAAGACTTTTCTATAGATTATAGACAGCAATGTTAAATTTGCCAATTAAGTGGTTCAAAATCAATTTAAATTCTTTAAGATTCTCAATTGACTTATGAAATGGTCATGTAGGAGATGTCTTCTCAGTAGAAAACAAGACTTCATTTTTCTCACAAATTGTCTTTTTCTATGGAATTTCCAAAGCAATTATAATTTAGAAGCTGTTATGCATGAGTGGTGCAAAGCAATTACAATTAGTAGAGATTGAAAATGTTTCCAGGAAATATCTATACCCCTTCTAGTCCGGTGATTGAATTGTCCTGTTTTGTAGTAATTCAAATAGATTATAATCTTGTCTTTGAAACCTACTTTTAGAAGATAAATATCCAATGCTCACAAGCACAAACATCCAGCAGCTGTCATGTTCTTTTTAATACTTAACACTAAGCATTAGGACAAACCACAAATAAACAGGAAAATGCCAAATATGTACCCCCAATTCTTGTCAAGTATGAAACTGAAGAAGTAAAGAGAAACTGGATATCTTCCTTCGGTTTCAAAGACAGACTTATAAGAAGATGACATGTAAGTAAACTGAAAATGGTTCGTCATGCTAGCTAAATAATATATCACCTTTTTACGGTGGTATTTTAAGATTATCACTCCTTTAAAAAGTTAAGTTTAAATGGCACCTAAATGGGTTCCTTCCAAAAATACGCTCCTCACAGTAACCTTCTTCACTATTTTGGTTTTTATTTTTTTATTTTTTTTATTTTTTTCAAAATCCTCCATCAATGGAGATAAAAGTCCTCCATTGGAGGTCAAAATCGGCTTCCAATGACGGTCGAACTAACCTCCATTAAAGGTTGAAATTGGAGGTCGAATAAGAAGATGGTGAAAAAAAAAATGTAAAAAAATTTCAGGTAATTTCTAAGACTCTTCAAGTAATTTCTAAGATTTTTCATGTATTTTTTAGATTTTTCAAGTAGTTTCCAAGACTTTATGGGCCTTTGTTTATTTCTGAGACCTTTTGGTAATTTTCGAGACTTTCTTAGTACAAATGAAACTTTCCAAATGACCAAATCCAAACGTTTCGGAAAATCTCTTTTTTACACAAAGTCTCGAAAATTACCAAAAAAGCTCAGAACCACCTAAAAAGTCTCAGAAATACATGAAAAGTCTCGAAAATTACCTGAAAAAAATTTCCAATTTTTTTTTCATCTTCTTCTTAATCTACCTCCATGGAGGTTGAAAAAATCTCCGACGGAGGTCGAACAAATTCGAACTCTAATGGAGGTCAATTTCGACCTCCATTGGAGGTCTATTCAACCTCCATTAGACCTCCAATGGAAGCCAATGAAGAAGATGAAAAATAAAAATAAAAAATTGAAAAACTGAGAAGTAAATAAAATATATATGTAAAGTATGGGCATTTTTAGAAGTTCATTTACTTTTGTGTCTTTAAAACTTAAGTTATTAAAGTGGTAACACTAGTGAAACACCAGCCTAAAAGAATGACAAAACCTCTTATTTCCCCATGATCGCATATATTGATTGTCTAGCCTTCGGCTTTTGTGAAATTTACCCGAGGGATTTGGGCCATTATTTATGGATCCATTCTTTTTCTTTGGGCTTTGGCAATATTTTAAATGAAAGGGCAAATTGGATATTTAAGGGGTGGAGCCCTATAAAAGTTTGGGTGGGCTGTAGCCCACCTAGAGATGCACGTTCGGGGAATGAGGATGGATATAGGTGCCCCTATCACCATCCCCATCCCATTTCCAAGACCCTTTTCCCCATTTGGGGAAAATGGGGATAGGGAATTTTAGGGGGACCTATATCCATTCCCATCCCTAATTCCTTATTTTCCCCGTTTTTCTCCATTTCTCCGTTTTCCCCATTCTCTCATTTCTCAATTTGACTAAAATTTACAAATTAAACTAAAAAAATAAACATTCCATTACAAATAAAATTCATTAGCGCATTTTATATAAAAAAGTATATATATACTTATGGAGTTAGGGTTTTCAAAAAATAAAATAAATATATATATATATTATAATTATATTTATATATGTTTGGGGGAAATGGGGAAATGGAGATACGGGACCTCCCCCCACCCCCCCCCCCCCCCATCCCTATCCCCATTTCAATTTGGGGATGATTTTCATATCCAGTAGTCATGTTCTTTTTAACACTTAACACTAAACATTAGGAAAAACCACAAATAAACAAGAAACTGAAAATTTTGTACCTCCAATCTTGTCAAGTACGAAACTGAAGAAATAAAGAGAAACTGGGAATTATGCTACCAACCGCATATTTTCCTTTGGTTTCAAACATAGGCTTATAAGAAGACGACATGCAAGTAAACTGAAAATGGTTCGTCATGCTAGCTAGTTAGAGCATCTCCAAAAGTCTCCCTTGGAGACCCTCTTATTTAGGGTTCGAAAATTATATAGATCCTTTTCGAGGTGGTATTTTAAGATTTTCACACTTTTAAATGGTTAAGTTTAAATGCCATCTAAAATGGGTTCCTTCCAAAAATGCATTGATGAGGTGTTGAATTTGTATTTTTCCAAAAGTAATATCTCTTTAAGTTACACATGTGAAGGGTAAAATGGTTTATTAATCAACTGCTATTGTCGGAGTTGGACTTTTTAATGGAAAAACTAACTATAAAGGGGTATTTGACAATTAAGTATGCTGTCGGGGGGCAAGTGGCCATTTGATAAAATACAGAGGGGCGATTTACTAATAGGTCATAATATAAGGGGAAAATGAGACTATTCCATGATTTTTCTCTTCTCATTAATCAGATTTACAATTCCTCACTAGTATTGTGCAATTGTTGTTTCTTACAAGTGTCGAATTACATGCACGTAGTAATAAATTAAATTACATTTTTCTAAGATAAATACTAAATTAATCATGATGCTTAATGTATGAGATGGAGTTTACTCTTTATCAAGCTATATTTAGGTCATCTAATCGTTCTGTGTGCAAAAATGTTAAGTCTAATACTTGTGATAATTAGTACATCGATTCATGAAAATTTGAGAATTTTTTGAGTACTAGAATTGTCACAAGATTTACACTAAAATAAAAATAAAAAAAATAAAAAAAGAATTTTCACAAGAGTTTTCCAAAATAGATGATAAATGAAAGTATTGTGTAGTTGTAGTTAATACATTAGCAATCCATCAATAATTTAGCACCAAAGTCTTTATCATCCGAGACTTTTCTATAGATTATAGACAACAATGTTAATTTTTGTCAATTAAGTGGTGCAAAATCAATTTGAATTGTGTGATATTCTCAAAAGACTTATAAAATGGTTATTTATGAGATGTCTTTTCAATAGCAAACAAGACTTCATTTTTCTCACAAATTGTCTTGTTCTGTGGAATTTCCAAAGCATTTAGAATTTAGAAGCTATCAATTACAGTTAGTAGAGATTGATAATGTTTCTAGGAAATATCTATTCCCCTTCCGGTCCAGTGATTAAATTGTCCTGTTTTGCAGAAATTCAAATTGATTATAAGCCTGTCTTTGAAACCTAGATTTAGAAGATAAATATCCAATGCTCACAAGCACAAACATCCAATAGTCATGTTCTTTTTAACACTTAACACTAAACATTAGGAAAAACCACAAATAAACAAGAAACTGAAAATTTTGTACCTCCAATCTTGTCAAGTACGAAACTGAAGAAATAAAGAGAAACTGGGAATTATGCTACCAACCGCATATTTTCCTTTGGTTTCAAACATAGGCTTATAAGAAGACGACATGCAAGTAAACTGAAAATGGTTCGTCATGCTAGCTAGTTAGAGCATCTCCAAAAGTCTCCCTTGGAGACCCTCTTATTTAGGATTCGAAAATTATATAGATCCTTTTCGAGGTGGTATTTTAAGATTTTCACTCTTTTAAAAGGTTAAGTTTAAATGCCACCTAAAATGGGTTCCTTCCAAAAATGCATTGATGAGGTGTTGAATTTGTATTTTTCCAAAAGTAATATCTCTTTAAGTTACACATGTGAAGGGTAAAATGGTTTATTAATCAACTGCTATTGTCGGAGTTGGACTTTTTAATGGAAAAACTAACTATAAAGGGGTATTTGACAATTAAGTATGCTGTCGGGGGGCAAGTGGCCATTTGATAAAATACAGAGGGGCGATTTACTAATAGGTCATAATATAAGGGGAAAATGAGACTATTCCATGATTTTTCTCTTCTCATTAATCAGATTTACAATTCCTCACTAGTATTGTGCTATTGTTGTTTCTTACAAGTGTCGAATTACATGCACGTAGTAATAAATTAAATTACATTTTTCTAAGATAAATACTAAATTAATCATGATGTATTATGTATCAGATGGAATTTACTCTTTATCAAGCTATCTTTAGGTCATCTAATCGTGATACTTGTGATAATTAGTACATTAATTCGTGAAAATTGGAGAATTTTTTTGAGTGCTAGAATTGTCACAAGATTTACAATTAAAAAAAAAAAAAAAAAAAATTGTCATAAGATTTTTCCAAAATAGATGATAAATGAAAGTATTGTGTAGTTGTAGTTAATACATTAGCAATCCATCAATAATTGAGCACCAAAGTCTTTATCATCCAAGACTTTTCTATAGATTATAGACAGCAATGTTAAATTTGCCAATTAAGTGGTTCAAAATCAATTTAAGTTCTTTGAGATTCTCAATTGACTTATGAAATGTTCATGTAGGAGATGTCTTCTCAGTAGAAAACAAGACTTCATTTTTCTCACAAATTGTCTTTTTCTATGGAATTTCCAAAGCAATTATAATTTAGAAGCTGTCATGCATGAGTGGTGCAAAGCAATTACAATTAGTAGTGATTGAAAATGTTTCCAGGAAATATCTATACCCCTTCTAGTCCAGTGATTGAATTGTCCTGTTTTGTAGTAATTCAAATAGATTATAAGCTTGTCTTTGAAACCTACTTTTAGAAGATAAATATCCAATGCTCACAAGCACAAACATCCAGCAGCTGTCATGTTCTTTTTAATACTTAACACTAATCATTAGGACAAACCACAAATAAACGGGAAAATGCCAAATATGTACCCCAAATTCTTGTCAAGTATGAAACTGAAGAAGTAAAGAGAAACTGGATATCTTCCTTCGGTTTCAAAGACAGACTTATAAGAAGATGAAATATCCAATGCTCACAAGCACAAACATCCAGCAGCTGTCATGTTCTTTTTAATACTTAACACTAAACATTAGGACAAACCACAAATAAACAGGAAAATGCCAAATATGTACCCCAAATTCTTGTCAAGTATGAAACTGAAGAAGTAAAGAGAAACTGGATATCTTCCTTCGGTTTCAAAGACAGACTTATAAGAAGATGACATGTAAGTAAACTGAAAATGGTTCGTCATGCTAGCTAGGTAGAGCATCTCCAAAAGTCTCCCTTGGAAACCCCCTTATTTAGGGTTTGAAAATTATATAGCACCTTTTTGAGGTGGTATTTTAAGATTATCACTCCTTTAAAAAGTTAAGTTTAAATGGCACCTAAAATGGGTTCCTTCCAAAAATATGCTCCTCACAGTAACTTTCTTCACTATTTTGGTTTTTATTTTTTTTATTTTTTTATTTTTTTCAAAATCCTCCATCAATGGAGATAAAAGTCCTCCATTGGAGGTCAAAATCGGCTTCCAGTGACGGTCGAACTAACCTCCATTAAAGGTTGAAATTGGAGGTCGAATAAGAAGATGGTGAAAAAAATGGAAAAAAATTTCAGGTAATTTCTAAGACTCTTCAAGTAATTTCTAAGATTTTTCATGTATTTTTTAGATTTTTCAAGTAGTTTCCAAGACTTTATGGGCCTTTGTTTATTTCTGAGACCTTTTGGTAATTTTCGAGACTTTCTTGGTACAAATGAAACTTTCCAAATGACCAAATCCAAACGTTTCGGAAATTCTCTTTTTTACACAAAGTCTCGAAAATTACCAAAAAATCTCAGAACCACCTAAAAAGTCTCAGAAATACATGAAAAGTCTCGAAAATTACCTGAAAAAAATTTCCAATTTTTTTTTCATCTTCTTCTTAATCTACCTCCATGGAGGTTGAAAAAATCTCCGACGGAGGTCGAACAAATTCGAACTCCAATGGAGGTCAATTTCGACCTCCATTGGAGGTCTGTTCAACCTCCATTAGACCTCCAATGGAAGCCGATGAAGAAGATGAAAAATAAAAATAAAAAATTGAAAAACTGAGAAGTAAATAAAATATATATGTAAAGTATGGGCATTTTTAGAAGTTAACTTACTTTTGTGTCTTTAAAACTTAATTTATTAAAGTGGTAACACTCGTGAAACACTAGCCGAAATGAATGACAAAACCTTTTATTTCCCCATAATCCCATATATTGATTGTCTAGCCTTTGGCTTTTGTGAAATTTACCCGAGGGATTTGGGCCATTATTTATGGATCCATTCTTTTTCTTTGGGCTTTGGCAATATTTTAAATGAAAGGGCAAATTGGATATTTAAGGGGTGGAGCCCTATAAAAGTTTGGGTGAGCTGTAGCCCACCTAGAGATGCACGTTTGGGGAATGGGGATGGATATAGGTCCCCCTTTCACCATCCCCATCCCCATTTCCCAGACCATTTTTCCCATTTGGGGAAAATGGGGATAGGGAATTTTAGGGAGACCTATATCCATCCCCATCCATAATTCCCTATTTTCTCTGTTTTTCTCCATTTCTCCGTTTTCCCCATTCTCTCATTTTTGAATTTGACTAAAATTTATAAATTAAACTAAAAAAAACAAACATTCCATTACAAATAAAATTCATTAGTGCATTTTATATAAAAAGTATATATATACTTAGGGAGTTAGGGTTTTCAAAAAAATAAAATAAAAAATAAAAATATATATTATAATTATATTTATATATGTGAAATGGGGAAATGGGGATGCGGGACCTCCCCCTAACCCCACCCCCCCCCCCCCCCCCCCCCCCCCCCCCAACACACACACACACACACACATCTCCATTTTTTTCCGTAAAAAAAAAAAAAAAAAATCCTCATCTCCATTTTCTTCCCTAAAAAAAAATCCCCAAATAGGGATGGGGACGTGGGGGGGATTGGGGCCCTTGGGAAAAATATACATCTCTAAGCCCACCTAACATTTTTGAAAAAAAATTAACAAGTATGAGTTAGTTTAAGGGAAAAAAAAAAAAAAAAATCTAAAGCCCACATTCAATGTAGATGTTCCCAACCCATTAAGAAACCCTACTATTCAACTTAAATTTAAACCCAATAAATCAAGTTAAATATTATGAGCCCTACAACCTAAATTTAACATTAAAAAAAAAGTCCAACTAAGCAATTAGTCCACAAACAAATCTTAAATTACCAAAGCGAAAATAAAAAAAATTATAAAACCAAAACAAAAACCAATATCACAACCAAATTGTATGGTTATCTACATTGAGAGGAAACTTGCTATCTACATTGAGAGGAAACTTGCTGATATTATGATTTCGTATCAACAGTTGATATTGTTTGTGCCTTGAAACATCGTAGTTCACCACTTCGACAATATCTTGTTGTGTATGTAATTCATTTTTTTTTTTTTTGCTATTTTATTTTATTTTTTTTATTTTTTTATTATTATTTTTGTGTGTGTGGGTGTGTGTGTGTGGGTGTGTGTTTTTCTTGCATTTGATATGTATTTGAGAGTAAAATTCGTTATGTCCCCCTAACTTGGTATATCACTAATACTTTTTAATGAAATTTTTCTCGTATCGTATTGATTTGATTACTATAAAGAAAAAATTTATTTGGTTATTATAGTTCAAAATATTATGACTTTTAAGTAAGAAAATAAAATTTAGATTAACCCACCCCCAAATTTTTTTTCTAGTTACATGACGACACGTCGCTGCTGTGTCGGTCAAAAGATGAACATTTAAGTTCGATCTCGCTAGCGGGCGAGTCACAGAGACTAGCACAGCGACAAGTGAGGGTATCGTTCAACAGAGAGGTTGGATCCACCGACCGTCAACGATTCTAGCTATTATTGCAACACTCCGAGCAAACTTATGTGTTGCATTTGCGGAAAAGTAAATAATAGTATAAATTAATTAATTAACTACTACAATATATACATGAATAGAATGAAATAAAGAGATGGCATGAAATGTGGTTACACTAAGGAAACGATTCAACCGTAACAATCCTCCTAATTAAGTGCTAGACTCACTTGGTCCCTCAAATATGCAAGTATATCATAGGCTCGTGTCCCCTTAATTGATCTCTTGAGTCTCAGAAATCACATCCACACAATGCGTGGATTCATTAAGTACTTTGGAACACACATACACGAGCTCTGTATGCCAACCTAGTGATCTCTCAACTGTTTGGTCATATACAATGTTATTTTGTTGGGCATGTAATGCGCAACCACGTGGGTCATACTACAGTCAATAATTCATTCACAATAGCTAACCAAATACGGGGATGGCAACCAAATGAAAGCATTAAGAATACAAGATACGCATACAACATGTATGTTATATGCTCGTGTTCCCTTAATTAATCTCTAATCTCTCTCGATATCTTAGAGATTACATCCATGCATAAATACTTGGATTCATTAAGGACTGTGGGACACACACATGAGCTCTACATGCCAGTCTAATGATCTCTCAACTTACTCGTCAAATGTAGAGGATATCACTCTGAGCATATTAATGTGAACCACGCAATATATAACACAGCCTAAATATCATTCACAATGTGGCTAACCGAGTGAAAGCATTAAGCAATGAAATACACCTATGACAACATGACCATAAGAGGAATTCAGAGGTCTTTACTCTAAATAAGGATTAGGATTCGGTTTTATCAACCTCTCTAAGATGGCTAGACATGGAAAACAAGTTTACCAAACATGTGCATAAAGTTGGTTGTTATTAATTAAAGACATTCAATTTAAGTTAAGGGTTCATTCTCTGGATTTGAGAATTTTTTCCTAAATCAATTTATTACCCAATCCGGCTAAGGATGAGCAATTGTATCTTGATTACAAGACCCATTAAGCACAAGAATTAGAACCCATACCAATTTAGCAACTAAATGCCTGAACTGAAACCTTTCCCATTCTTTGGAGCTAAATTCTCTAACCCAGATTACTCTAAACATGACATTTTGGTTATCCACCAACATATAAACAATCATAGGAACTAAATTAATCTACTCCTAAATTAAATTACTCTACTCATAATCTCAATCATACATACATATCAATTTCAGACCCCCACACACATAGATATTGCAATTAGAGCTTAAAACATGTAATTAGCAAAGAATGAAACAAAACCCAATTGAATTTAAGCACAAACATACATATATTGCAAATGTGAAGGTTTACAATATTTCCCAAATCGGGGTTACACATCAAAGAAACAAAAAATACAAAGAAATGAGTAAATAAGAGCAAACCTTTGAAGATAAACCCTACAAAGATGCTTCAAACCTTTCTAGCTCTGATTTGGTCCGAAAACCACTCATATTTTCTTGCAGTCTACTCTAAAATTGATGGATGAAGTGTAAAATGGGGTTGTGGAGATGTATGGGGAGCTTCCATGGAGGAAGAACCTCCATGGGAGCTTGGATCTCTCCTTATTCGGTGAAGAAGGTGAAGAAGATGAACAAAAGGGAACAAATGTAGTGTGGGGCGGAAAAGAGAGAGAGGGGGAGTTTGTGATTCTGTCGAAAATGAGAGAAAATGGGATATTTATAGTAGGAGGAGGCTTAAGGTAGAAATGGGGTGAAAGAACAAGATTACCCTTCAAAAATGGCTGAAAAATAGGTTTCGCTGGTGGGTTTCCAGAGCGCACCGTTACGATAACAGGCATAAATTTCTCCATAAACATAAGAATCGCTTTTTATAAGAACCGTTGGAAATAAGACATATGGGGCTTTCCAAAAATAGGTAGCACGAAACCTTGTTCATTTTGAGGAGGGAAATATGGCCCCCGAAAGTTGAGCGTTCTGTAGGAAATTTTTAATTTTAGCTCCCTTGAATTATGTGCTCTGATTCAGCGCCCCCAGGGCACCGAATTGCAAAATTTTGAAGCTCTAATAAGAATTCAGCAGCCCCTAATGGCAAAATAAGGGTGACGAATCCAACTTTAAAAAATTACACTTTTGCCCCAATATTTCTCCGTTTCTGCAATTTAGTCCCTCAACAGGAAAATAACCTGAAACACTTATTTAAACATATTAAATAAGTGATTTTACCTAGAAAAAACATAAAAGATGCAAGTAAGGGGCTACACAATGTGTAGAATTATACACTATCAAATACCCCAAAACTTATCTTTTGCTCGTCCCCGAGCAAAACAAAAATAAATGAAAAAAAAAAAAAAAAAACTATAATAAATAAAAATTAAAAACTAAGCTAGTCCACTTCCATAAGAAACACGATATCACTTAGCATGTACCACAAGCCTTTAAACCGCTAGACAACCCTAGATAGATGAGTTTAGTCTCCTGAGGGTTTACTGACACCCACAAACGTATACTCTGCAAGATAAGTTGAGTTGCTATCCAAACATACCAAATAAAGACTAGAGGCATGCTAGTATCTCAAATATACCAATGTATCACGCAATGCAAGTATGCCAAAACTTAGAATGTTTTTGGTTTACAAAACAACCATGCTTGAATGCCCAAGATAAAATTCACCTTAACTCTAATCCTCCATGGATTTCAGTCTGATTTTTCCACTCAGAACCTGGGCGACCACTCTTTATCAAATATATGCGAATGAGTTTATGTACTGGAATCTAATATATCGCATATGAATACTTTAAATGAAGCACAATTTCTGGAAATAGATCTCATGGAAGGAATTGAAATGCCATGAACGTGGAAAGACATGCATTGACTCGCATTTCTAATATAGATTTCCTAAGAGATCAAATGGACTTTTCCTCACTTTTATTGGGGCCAAGGTGATTTGTGGTGGTGTTTGGGATGGAAGAGATGGTGAGAGCGGGAAAGATAAAGCTATTAACCACGCCAAGGTGTTTACACATTACATTACAACAAAATTAGCTCTATTACACTTTACACTACAAACATCTAGGCTATAAACTTTACATTGCACATTTGTGCTACATTTGTGCTCATATTTAAGAGTAACTTTACAATTGAAGAACTTGAAGGCTTAAGTATTTATAATTCGCACTTATTCTTTTTTTTTTCTTTTTTTTTTTTTTTTGTAAGCCTTTGTCTAGCACAATTTACATACATTTGCCTAAATACACGCTTGTACAAAAATTAGAGCTTTACAATACATAAATTTTATTAAGCTATACACCTCAGCATGATCAATAACTAGGGAATGGTTGGGGGTGTAGTGTTTGGCCTCAATTTGCAATGAATATAGGGGTGTGGGAGTGTTTAGGCTATTTTAGTAGTTTCGCACACACTCAAGCCCAAAATCATTTCTAAAAGTCCATCTAACAAAGGAATACAAATCTCAACAAGTAGTCCGCATTATTTTAGTTTTATGGCAATCAATGCAAAATGTATGTACAATGAGATCATAATTCAAAACAAATTCGAAAAGTATTTAAAGAGTAGAAACAAAATATACCTTCTGAATTTGACGCTATTAGGCTCGAAAACCTCATTAGGGTAGTCTCCACTATTTTTCTAGGCTAAACAAACATAGAGGTCTCATCCACCTCAACATCAAAAGGCTGGCATTGTACAGGCAAATTTAAGTGATACACGGAGCTAAAAACATACATGTCTCTATCGGCAAGTAAAAGAAAACAACACAACAAAAATGGACTCTAATTCCAAAAAATTTCAAAATTGAGGATTTTGTGTAAAGATTTGAAAATTTTCTAAAACAAACACCCTAAAACTCCTAAGATCTAAGCACAACACATATCCACTCTTAGATATAAACATAAATAAAAATCACAAAAATAAGCAATACATTATACCCTTGAAGCGCAAGCCCTTGCGAGTGGTTATTTGTACCAACCAAGCCTCCGCGAAGCTCTCTTGAGTTGTGTGGTCTATCCGACTTGAAATTTTCTTTCCTTACACAAAACAACTCAAAGAAAATCAAATGCTTATGCTTTAAACAAAAATAAGAAAAGAAACACGACTTACACCCCCAAACCTAGCCTAAACATTGTCGGCCACACAATGAAAAGCACGAGTAAAAGAGGTGTTTATTTTCAACATCACAAACTACTCCGCAAAGCAAAAAAAAGCAATTAATCTAAGATATTTACATAACCTAAGCTAAAACTAGTAACAGTTAACGAATAAGCCACCTCCCTGGCAGCGATGTCACTTTGACGACTTGATGTTGCAGTGTCAGTCAAAAGATAAACATTTAAGTTCGACCTCGCTAGCGCGCGGGTCACAGAGACTAGCATAGTGGCAAGTGAGAGTATCGTTTCGCAAGGAGGTGGGATCCACTAACCGTTACCGGTTCGAGCTATTATTACAAAACTTCGAGAGAACTCGTGTGTTGCATTTGCGGAAATGTAAATAATAGTATAAACAAATTAATTAACTATTATAATATATAGATGGATAGAATGGAATGGAGAAATGGCATGAAATATGGTTACACTAAGGAAACGATTTAACCGTAACAATTATCTTAATTAAGTGCTAGACTCACTTGATCCCTCAAATGTGCAAGTATATCATAGGCTCGTGTCCCTTTAATTGATCTTTAATTGATCTTTAATCTCTCTCAAGTCTTAGAAATCACATCCACACAATGCATGGATTCATTAGGTACTTTGGGACACACATACACGAGCTCTGTATGCCAGCCTAGTGATCTTTCAACTATCAAGTATATGTGAGTCATTGACGGTTCGACAATAAAAATCAATCCAACTCATGCCCACACCTGAAGTGGGCACTAAGTAATTTACATAAAGATTTTTATTGTTGTGCAAGAAGTCTTGAAAATTGTAATATATGCAGTGTTATGACAGAAGTTAAATGGTTTATGAAACTGGTGTTTTGAGTTTAATTAAGTAATTGAAGACTAGAGTTGCACATTTTCCCCTGGATCCCCATTTCTTCGTGTCCCCATCCCTATTTGTGGATTTTATTTTATTTTAGTTTTTTTAGGGGTTTATAGGCTTCTAAGTGAATTGGATGGAGATTTTTCAAAGTACTGAACAATGAATTATTTGTTAATTTGTATGTGAAGTTTTTTTAAAAAAAAAAAAAAAAAAAAAAAAAAAGAAAAACCGTTTATGTTACTTTACATACGAAATTTGCTTAGTTTGAAACTTTGTATTATTTGAAATACTTTATTTTGTATTTGTAATGGAATGTTTGTTTTTTTAGTTTAATTTGCAATTTTTAGTCAAATGAAGAAATATGGAAATGAGGGAAACAAAAAAAAAACGGGAAAAATTGGGAACTAGGGTTGGGGATGGATACACCTCCTCCCAAAATTCTCCATCCCCATTTACCTAAATGGGAAAATTGGTGGGGGCGACCTATATCCATCCTCATTCCCCAAATGTGCATCTCTGTCAAAGACAAACATGTATCAATAACTCTAATCAATCTGTATATCCATCCTCATTCCCCAAATGTGCATCTCTGTTAAAGACAAACATGTATCAATAACTCTAATCAATCTGCAAATGTTGTTCCCTTTTGCATTTTCAAATTCTAAGCTTTAGGGCCTGTCCGGTACTGTTTTACAAGGGTGATTTTGTTTTTATTTTCCAAAAATGATTTCGAATACGCGTTCTTTACTGTTTTCGATTTTGTTTTTTGTTTTATTTTCAAAACAAAAACATAATGAAAAACAATATCAATGTTAAAAGTGAAAATTTTGAAAAACCAAGTTTTAGATGTTTTTCATTTTGTTTTTCACTATAAATAAAAAAACTCAATTTTTTTTTCTTTTTTTCTTCTTCTTTATTACTCTTCACTGATGTTCTTCTTGTTCCTCTCCTTCTCTCTTCTTTATTGTCACTCTTCTTCTTCTTCTTCGAATCTCTGGTCTCTATCACTGTTCTTCTTCTTCCTCTGCTTCTCTCTTTTTCTTCTTCTTTTTCTTCTTTTTCGATTGCCGGAATCTTCATCTTCTTCTCATTTGAACTTGTTTCCGTGACAAGCAAGAGCCAAAACCACCATAGATTGAATCCTTAGAGGCCGATCTACAAAACCCAGGTAGTGTCGTTGCAAACCGACACCGGATTCAGCTGCACGCGCCACCCGCACCACAAATTTAGTTGAGAAGTTATTACCTTGTTTTTTTTTTTTTTTTTTTTTTTCAAAAGCATTATTTATAAAGAAACAAAGATTAAAAAATAAATAAATAAAAATAAAAATAAAAATAAAAACCTAGCCCTATATTTATATACACTCTAGTTTGATGCTCTATGAGTAAGGCATGTATCTTAATCTATGTTTATGTGTGTCTATATGAGCAGATGAAGGGAGATATGTTTCACATTTTGTGGTAATTTTATTGTCAAATCAAGCTTTAGGACTTTTGGTGATGGGTGTCTCAGATTTTGCTGTTTATATTTAGCTTTACTTTGTTGGATTTATGTGGAAAAATCTGAAATTTAAGGTTTATGTATAATGGGATTGTTCTAATCCTTGTTAGGTATTTTGTATAGTATTTATGTGTTCGGGGATTGCGTTGTTAGGTTTTATTTTTTATTTTTATTTTTATTTTTTTTTATTTTTTTTTATTATTATTATTATTTTGTTGAATTTAGTGTTTGTTGAAGGATTTGAAGGAATTTGAGACAACAAAACGGAACAAAACAAGTAATAGCTTCTAGGTGTTTTGCTAGAACTACACCTGGTTTTGGACGTTGCAAATATCTTAATAAAAAAATAAAAAATTCAACTCATTATAATTTTTGATATATTTCAGATAACCTACCGAACGCGTTTTTTACGTTTTCATATTCGGAATAAAGCTTCTAGGATATGCTATCAGACGAGTTTTTGGATTTCAAAACTGAACTAAAAACACTGTTTTCATTTTCATTTTTATTTTCGAAAAACAAAAACAAAAACAGTTTTGAAAAACGTTACAGGATGCGCCCTTAGTTTTCAAAGCCCTAACTCATCAAACAACCACTAAAGGCCAAACATGTATCAATAACTAGTGTTAGTTTTGACAGACATAACTTGAGAATTTACACAAATGAAATACAAAAATCTTGCAATCCTTGAAACATTAAAGGAAGATTTGTTTTCTACTTTGAATTTACAACATTTTCAATCAATGTTCAATGAGAATTTGGTATTAAATTACCCCCGATAGTGGCAAAATAACCCTACCTAAAGGCTAAAACCTAATTGCTTTCCTCCTTAAGATCATTGATTCCAGCTGAGGCCTTTTTCTCCCTCCAGATAGCATGCACTTCATCAGTCCTGAACCGCTGGGTAAATGTTGATTCCTCCATCGGAGTTGATGCGCCATGAGCAAATTCAAGGAGACCAGTATATGCAATCATTGCTCCGTTGTCGATGCAATACCGGTCATCGGTTGCAAACAACTTTCCACCCCGCTCAGAGCACATTGTTCTCATCATATCTTGCAATCGTTCATTACAGCCCACACCTCCAACAATAAGAACATCATTTTTGTCACAATGTGCCATTGCCCGTTCTGTAATCTCCACAAGCATTGCAAACACAGTCTCCTGTAATATTGTATGGTGTTTAACAAAAAGCAGATTAAAATATGTAATACACAATTTCATTCAATTATGTATGACAATAGGCTGCAGCAAAAGATGGAAGGATAAAAAATGCAATTTACCTGCAAAGAATAACACAAGTCTGCAGGAGAGCACTCGTTATTGTTGAGCTTCTCTACAGCAGTGGCTTCAATATAGCTCAATATCCCACTAAAAGATACATCCATTCCTTTGACAACATAAGGAAGGTCTATAAACTTTTCTCCTTTCTTTGCCAACTGTTGAAGAAGAAAATCAAAGCAGATAAATCAAAATGGAGGCACTTTCGATAAAATTATTTAATCATTCAGCTAAAGAATTATACAATAACTCCTAAGCTACAAGCAATATTTAAATTTACCTTAAAATAAATAAATAAACAGATACCATTCTTTTTCACTCCAAGAACAACATTTAAATGTCCCAAATTTCCTAATTTATAATAAAGTTTTAAATGGCAGAATGTCCATAGCCAGCCAACTGATTGGAGTATAGAACCAAGAAAGGCAAAATTCTAACCAACTAAACAAACCTACATCTACTATGATTGGGGTTTATTCTACATTTATGATATAGTCTAAAATCTAATCCACTAATAAAAAATGTCAACTTACTTCTAGCTAAATAGTTTTGTAGCACCATCTACCATCTTTTTCTTACATTGGAAACAGAAGAAACAGGTAAATGTTTCCACAAAATAGTTTGATTAATAAACAAGAAAAAAACATACTTGCATCCGGTGGAAATTAAGAAATACCGATCTTATCTACTCTGCACAAACTCAGTTAGTACATAAATAAATAATCATGCAAGTATGGAACTATTTATAATTGCATAACATGACAGGACCCTTTGAACAAACATTAGGTTTTATCCTCTGAACTAAGTAAAGATCAGGACACTTTCTTGCCTTAAAGAACTCACTGCTGACTCAAAAAGCTACAAGGTTTGCACCAAACAAGCCTTTATTATGGAGAATAACTACATGTAATATACTGGTTGTAAATGGAACAATTGCATGTTAGAAAGCAATAATAATAATAATGAGGTCGATAACAAATTAAAGCGGGAGTAGGAGTGAAATCCACATGCATAATGGCAAAGGAAAAAGGACTAAGTCCAAGAAATAAAACTACAAAGAAAGCACAATGTAGACTTTTAAGATATCACATGATAAAAACAAGTCGTAGACACTGAATAATGGGTACCCACTGACAATCAAAACAACAGCCATGGATTTTAATAAGAAACAGAATGGATATGCTTATTAAACCAATGATGCAATACACAAAACTTGGTGCAACAATCAAGGTTCATCCTGATTTCTCTTCTGCTTTGAATTGAATGAAGACTTATAGAAGGGCTACTGTGTTTTCCATGTTCTAATTATAGCATATATAAGAGCTGTGCATATCTAATAAGAGTATATGACAAGTTCTAACCAACCAATGTATGTACGATTCTCTACAGAAGAAAATGCCTCAGGAGTTCAAATTGAGTTATACATCCTTAGTTCTCAAGCACATAAAAATATTATCACATGCAGAATACAATTATAAATTCAGGAAAGCAAACATGCCTCAAACTTAACAAAATTAAAGCAACAAAAGCCAAACATCTTGTTTACCTGCTCAATGTTATATCCAGGACTTGGATCATTGGAGAGTGTTAAGACCCGAGCAAACCGATCCAAGCAGTTTCCAACAGCAATATCAATAGTCTCCCCGAAGATCCGATACCGTCCTTCACTGTACGCAATAACTTGAGTATTCCCACCACTGACATACAAAACAACAGGATCATCTGCTCCGGTCACAATCCTGCCCATCTCAATATGTGCCACACAATGATTAACGCCAACAATAGGCTTCTTCCACAGCAGTGAAAGAACCCGAACAACAACAGCAGAGACTTGCAGGGGCGCTCCCATGCCAGGTCCTTTAGTGTAACAGAGGCAATCAATTTCGTCTGGAGTTATTCCAGCAGTTTCTAAAGCGGATTTGATGAGTGGAAGAACATGCTGGAGATGGTGTTGGGCGGTTTCACGAGGGAGGAATCCTTGGCCAGGTGGTGTAATGTAGGTGTGGCGTGGATTTGATAGAATTGTTCCATCTAAAGTCACAACCCCAACACCAATCTTGTTAGCAGATCCCTCAAAACCAAGAGCTATCATTTTCTTCATCTTTGCAAACCCTATATGTGAACAAAAAAGAAAAAAGACATGGATAAACTTCAAGTGAAGAATAGTTACAAAGACAAATAAAAATAATATCATCATGTAACATGAGAAATGGAAACAATAAGGAAAACACATAAATAACAATGATATTTTGGTTAAGAAAGTCAAGTTTAAACTCAAGAATCCCGTGGATAGGGTTTCCAACAAGCATAAATTTTTCTTTTTGTTAGTTTCAGAAGGCAGTGCTTTAAAGAAAAACAAAGACTTTAACAAACCAAACTGCAAAAAATTTCAAAAATGTATCCAATAGCCCTCCCATTGAGAACCAAAAACAAACCCAAAGGTCCCAAACCCCATAAAACCTAGATCGATTCTTCAAACCAAAACAAACCCTCTTTAATCCAATCAAAATATTAACAGAGAAGAGATTGATTGATTGATACCACGGGTGGCTGAGAGCCGAAGCAGAGCGGTAACAGTTAATGACAGTTGCTGAATGTTGTAGACTAGGGGTTTTTCTTATTTAAACAAACAAAAATAACAAATTTCGTTTTTACAAAGTGAAAATATCCAAAACCGTCAGAGCAACAAAAAGTTTCTCAATTTCATTTGTAACAGAGTTGGCAAAATATCAAACTCGTCCCTATTATTTGGAGAATTAGGCAATCTAATACTTTTCGTTTCATTTATTGTCACAATTAACTTAGTCCAAAAGTATGTGAATAGTTGTTTTCAGAATCACTAAAGACTACATAACTTCAATTATCATTATTGTTATGAAACTGACGTTTTCGATTCCCTAACGTAAATTCGAACCAAGAATAAAATATGAAAATGGTAATAAAAGATAAACTAACGGACACAAGATTTACGTGGTAAAACCCTTAATGTGAGGGAAACATCCACTGACAAAGACTAGAAGGATTTTATTAGACCAAAAACAATTACAACATCTGTCTAATATTGTAGGAGAGAACTACAACCTTTCTCTCAAACAAGAGAAAAGAACATTTAAAGAGAAGAGAGGAGAAGAGCTCTTTGCCCTTAGGATGATTTGTGGAGGAACATGTGTTAAAAGAATTAACTCATGCTGTCAATGAATGTAGTTAAAAGAATTAACTACCACCTACCAGACATTAATTTTTGCCACCAAAGTCTCCTCACAATTAATGTGAGTGGTTGGGAAAATCAATTTTCATCCATCAAATCTTCATTTTTCAAACTTCATTTAATTCACCATGTGAAGGATGACTTTAACTCTTACATTCTCCCACTTGAAGTCATGTTTTCATGGTCTAATAAAATCCTTCTGATTTTTACTCAAATTCCTGCTACACCACTGTTATGAAACTGACGTGTTCCGATTCCCAACATAAATTTGAAACGAGAATAAAATATGAAAATGATAATAAAAGATAAAATAATGGACACAAGATTTACGTGGTAAAACCGTCAATGTGAGGAAAACATCCACGGACAATGACTATAAGGATTTTATTAGACCATGAAAGGATGACTTCAAGAGGGAGAATGTAAAAGTTAAAGTCATCATTCACATAGTGAATTAAATGAAGTTTGAAAAATGAAGATTTGATGTATGGAAATTGATTTTCCCAACTACTCACATTAATTATAAGGTGACTTTGGAGGCAAAAATTAATGGCTGGTAGGTGATAGTTAATTCTCTTAACTACATTCATTGATGGCATGGGTAGGTTCTTTGCCTATAAATAGCCGTCCATGTTTCTCCACAAATCATCCCAAGAGCAAAGAGCTTTTCTCCTCTTTTCTCTGCTACACTTGATAATACTCCATCAACTAGTGCTAGATATAGATTGGCAACTGTATTGCCATCAATCTTGTTCAACTCACCATCATCAGTCATCTCTGTTGGCCTTTCATTAATTGCTGCCAAGCAATTATCCTTCATCAAGATTACCCTTATCTTCATTTTCCACAATGTGAAATTACTCCTATTGAATTTCTTGAATTCGAATTTCGCTCTCATCTTTGTGAAATTCACACAAGACATTTGATAAATAGTGCAGTGAATAGTACCATATACGTGAATAGTACCGTATCCGTGAATAGTACACCAAGAACGAGCGGGGGGTCACATTGGACACACTTAAATACCAGTCTCCTTAGACAGAACTTTCCTATACATGTACTTTCACACCACCACTCCTAATTCCAACAACTGTACAACCCGTAGCTCTGATAACTCGAACAAATCTTTTATGATGTGGAAGAACAGACACTGCTGCAACCACAGAGCATACTAAGATTTTTCAAGAGAATATAACACCTTGACAACCAAGGCTCTAATACCACTGTCATGTTTCAATTCCTAACGTAAATTCAATCCAAGAATTAAATATGAAAATGATAAAAGATAAAACAATAAACATAAGATTTACGTGGTAAAACCCTCAATGTGAGGGAAACATCAACGGACAATGACTATAAAGATTTTATTAGACCATGAAAGGATGACTTCAAGAGGGAGAATGTAAGAGTTAAAGTCATCCTTCACATGGTGAATTAAATGAAGTTTGATGTATGGAAATTGATTTTTCCAACTACTCACATTAATTGTGAGGAGACTTTGGTGGCAAAAATTAATGGTTGGTAGGTGATAGTTAATTCTCTTAACTACATTCATTGATGGCACGAGTAGGTTCTTCATCTATAAATAGCAACTCATGTTTCTCCACAAATCATCCTAAGAGCAAAGAGCTCTTCTCCTTTTTTCTCCGCTACACTTGATAATACTCCATAGGCTAGTGCTAGATGTAGATTGGCAACTGCATTGCCATCAATCTTGTTCCACTCGCCATCATCAATAATCTCTGTTGGCCTTTCATTAATTGCTGCCAAGCAATTATCCTTCATCAAGATTACCTTTATCTTCATTTTCCATAATGTGAAATTACTCCCATTGAATTTCTTGAATTCGAATTTCACTCCCATTTTTGTGAAATTCACACAAGTCATTTGATAAATAGTGCTGTGAACAGTACTGTATACGTGAACAGTACCGTATCTATGAATAGTACACTAGGAAAGAGCGAAGGGTCACACTGGACACACTTAAATACCAGTCTCCTTAGACAAAACTTTCCTAGACATGTATTTTCACACCACAACTCCTAATTCCAGCAACTGTACAACCTGTAGCTCTGATAACTCGAACAAATCTTTTATGATGTGGAAGATCAAACACTGTTGCAACCACAGAGCATACTAAGAGTTTTTAAGAGAATATAACACCTTGACAACCAAGGCTCTGATACTACTGTTATGAAACTAATGTGTTTCGATTCCCAGAGTAAATTCAAACCAAAAATAAAATATGAAAATGATAATAAAAGATAAAATAATGGCGCAAAATTTATATGGTAAAACCCTCAATGTGAGGGAAATATCCACGCACAGATTAGAAGGATTTTATTAGATCAAAAACAATTACAACCTCTCTAATATTTTAGGAGAGAACAACCTTTCTCTTAAACAAAAGGAAAGAACATTTAGGGAGAAGAGAGGAGAAAAGCTTTTTGCTCTTGGGATGATTTGTGGAGAAACATGGGTTTCTATTTATAGACAAAGAACTCATCCATGCCATCAATGAATGTAGTTAAGAGAATTAACTACAACCTACTGGCCATTAATTTTTGCCACCAAAGTTTCCTCACAATTAATGTGAGCAATTGGGAAAAATCAATTTCCATCCATCAAATCTTCATTTTTCAAACTTCATTTAATTCACCATGTGAATGATGACCTTAACTCTTACATTCTCCCACTTGAAGTCATCTTTTCATGGTCTAATAAAATCCTTCTGATTTTTGCTCAAATTCCTGCTGCACCACTGTTATGAAACTGACGTGTTTCAATTCCCAACGTAAATTCGAACCGAGAATAAAATATGAAAATGATTATAAAAGATAAAATAATGGACATAAGATTTATGTGGTAAAACCCTAAATGTGAGGGAAACATTCATGGACAAAGACTAGAAGGATTTTATTAGACCATGAAACATCCACAGACAAAAAGTAATGGCCTTAACTACCTTCATTGATGGCATGGGTAGGTTCTTTGCCTATAAATAGAAGCCTATGTTTCTCCACAAATCATCCCAAGAGCAAAGAGCTCTTCTCCTCTCTTCTCCGCTACAATTGATAATACTCCATCGGCTAGTGCTAGATGTAGATTGGCAACTGCATTGCCATCAATCTTGTTCCACTCGCCATCATTAGTTATCGCTGTTGGCCTTTCATTATTTGATGTCAAGCAATTATCCTTCATCAAGATTGCCCTTATCTTCACTTTTCACAACGTGAAATTATTCCCGTTGTATTTCTCGAATTCAAATTTCGCTCCCATCTTTGTGAATTTCACACAAGACATTTGATAAATCGTGCTCCTGAACAGTACCGTATATGTGAACAGTACTATATCCGTGAATAGTACATCAGGAAAGTTCCCACGAAAGAGTGGAGGGTCACACCAGACACACCTGAATACCAGTCTCCTTGGACAGAACTTTCCTAGACATGTACTTTCACAACACCACACCTAATTCCAGCAACTATACAACTCGTAGCTCTGATAACTCAAGAACAAATCTTTTCTGATGTGGAAGATCAAACATTGCTGCAACCACAAAGCATACTAAGATTTTTCAAGAGAATATAATACATTGACAACCAAGGCTCTAATACCACTGTTATCAAACTGACGTGTTTCAATTCCTAGCATAAATTCGAACCGAGAATAAAATATGAAAATGATAATAAAAGATAAAATAATGGACATAAGAATTACGTGATAAAACCCTCAATGTGATGGAAACATCCACAGACAAAGACTAGAAGGATTTTCTTACACCAAAAACAATTACAACCTCTCTCTAATATTTTAGGAGAGAAATACAATCTTTCTCTCAAACAAGAGGAAAGAACATTTAGAGAGAAGAGAGGAGAAGAGCTCTTTGCTCTTTGGATGATTTGTGGAGAAACATGGACCGCTATTTATAAGCAAAGAACCCACTCATGTCATCAATGAATGTAGTTAAGACTTAAGAGGATTAACTACCACCTACCAACCATTAATTTTTACCACCAAAGTCTCCTCACTGTTAATGTGAGTAGTTGGGAAAATCAGTTCCCATCCATCAAATCTTCATTTTTCAAACTTAATTCACCATGTGAAGGATGACTTTAACTCTTATGGTTACAGTCTGCAATGGCAACACTATATTATCCATTCAGTTGACATATGCCATACATGATAAAAGTAAAACTTCCTTACTGTTTGATTTCGATTGATGGTGATGAAACTGGAACTTAATAAACTACAAACTTTAACAAAACCCATTAACACTACAATAATTTTAAAAAATCCCATAATATACTGTAAAATAATGTTAGCTTAAGCAAGGTGCTCTAATTTATATTATTCTCAAAATTTCTATTATTATAGGAATATTTTGTTATTTTTAATAGGAATATAGGATGCTACTATTGCAGAATACATACACCAGTAATATCGACTTCCACTTCCACTTCCACAGTCACAATAATTGATAAAAGATAAATAATTTAAATATATCACGATGAGTAGGGAGGAATCTCACTCTGTTTCAAAACCCATCAAAACAATAAACATAATTTGTTACCTCAAGTTTATGTGAAGGGAAGTAAAGAGCAAATAATTTGCTTACCTGGTGCGAATCGTGAGATGCAGCGAACAAAGGCTGAGGGAGAGGAGCGACGGCGGCGATGAGAGGAGTTGAGTAGCGGCAGGTGTTATGTGAGACTCTCACCGTGAGAGAGAGAGCGTGAGCGGCTGATGGTGTAAAAAGGGTTTTAGAGTTTGATTTTTCTGCGAAATATTCATTTACAGTCCTTTTTTTTTTTTTTTTCTTTTTCTTTTCACCGTTATTTTCTGAACATAATCCAGTTTAAAAATTAAATTTGTAAATGCACCTTCCAAATACCTTTTTTATCTTTTCATTCCCATTTTTATAAAAAAAAAAATTAATACGTTCAGAAAACACTTCCATTTTAAAAATACTTAAAAAAAATAAATAAATAAATAAATAATAAAATAAAATAAAAAACCTATTTTCTGGAATTTTTCTGCTATCCTATAAAAAATAAAGATTTTTAAAAAATTGCAAGTTTAAAAACTAATTAAAAATATTACTTCTAGTTAATGTTTGCTTCCAATTGTATTGTGTTCTTGTTGTGACCCAAATTGTCACCAATGACATTAACATTTTTGTTACCTATTGTTAAAACGGCTATCATTAAAATATATATTGTTTTTATCCTTGAAATTATTGTAATAGAGCAGCTCCAAAGGTATTTTTGGGGACTCACTTATTTAAAGGTGTATATTATTGAACCGTTAAGTGAGTATCAAAGGATGGCCAATGGGTAGAGATGCATATTTTTTCCCCTCGTCCCCATCCCCATTTGGGGATTTTTTTTTTTTTTTTTTGGGGAAATGGGGAAATGGGGGATGGGGATGAAAATCATCCCCATATTGAAATGGGGATGGGGATGGGGGGACCCCTCCCCATCCCCATTTCCCCATTTTCCCCACAATTATGTTGAAATGGGGATGGGGATTGAGGGGAGGTCCCCCATTCCCATTTCCCTATTTCCTCTAAATATATATAAATATAATTATAATATATATTTTTAATTTTTTTGTTTAATCTTTGAAAACTCTAACTCCCTAAATATATATACACATTTTATATAAAATGCACTAATGAATTTTTTTTTGTATTTGTAATGGAATGTTTGTTTTTTTAATTTAATTTGTAAATTTTAGTCAAATGGGGAAACAGGGGAATGGGGGAAACGGGGAAATGGGGGAAAACGGAAAAAATGGGGAATTGGGTACGGGGATGGATATAGGTCCCCCCAAAATTCCCCATCCCCATTTTCCCTAAATGGGTAAATGGGGGGGGGATGGGGGATGGGGGAAGGGTATGTGAAGTGGGGATGGGGATGGGGGGATTTATATTCATCCCCATTCCCCAAACGTGCATCTCTACCAATGGGGGAATGGGGCTGATGTAGGTTCCCCCAACCCCACCCCCATTTTCAAAACCTTCTCTCACCCACCCACCCCCCGGAGGTCCCCGTCCCCCCACCCCCATCCACATACCACCATTTCACCCGTTTTAATTTGGGGTTTCTCCGTTTCCCCACTTCCCCGTGTTCCCCGTTTTCCCATTCCCCCATTTTCCCTGTATCTGTAAAAATTATATATTAAAAAAAAACACACAAAATACACAATCTATTAAATTCAAATACAAAATAACATCTCATACAGTTTTAGGGAAGGAAATAAGAAATATAATTTAGGGTTAGATTTTAAGTTATAAAAATGTATATATAGTTAGTAAAATATAACTAATTAAAATATTGAAAATATAAAAATATATATATACATATATATATATATATATATTATATATATTAATATATTATAATATTATATTATTAATGGGAAATGGGGAAATGGGGTTGGGGGCACCTACCCCCCCCCCCCCCCCCAATACCGTATTTTCCCCCAAAAAATTCCCCCCAAATGGGGATAAGGGAGCGGGGTTTTGGGGTCCCAGGGGAAAATGGTCATCTCTAGGAGTATGTGCTCCAACAATACTCCCTTAAATGATCTGTTTTAATAAATTTTTATTATTATTTAAATATTAGATATTGTGTTTCATAAATATTAGATATTGTTTGTCAAATGATAGGTAGAATCTACTTTAAAATAATCTTAAATTTATAGAGTCCATTTTAAGGGGATTGAAAATACCACTTAATTAAATGAGTGAACTCCATCAGAACACAATTAATGGAGTCATTTAGGGACTTGTTGAAGTCTTAAAAGAGCATTACCAAATAGGGTCAGGCATGGCCTGATTTCAACTAAAACTAAACCAAACCAAAAATTTCGGTCAAAAACGGGTTTAGCTACTATACAATTGCTGGTTAAGTTTTTAATTATTAGATTTCAATACGATGGTCTATAAAAATCAAAGATTTAAATTTTTTTAAAGTAGAAACTAAAAGAAACTCCTCTCTTCTGACATAACTAACCCAACAATTATACATGTCATGTATAGACTATAATAGCTAAATACTTGAAAAACATGATCAATTTGTACCAAATTGGTTTAACCGTTCATGAAAGTAGCTTTGTATTTGCAGATACATTTTAGAAAGTATAAACAAAAACTAAATAGGGGCCCTTGCAAATATAGCCCATCCCAACAATCATTTTTAGGAAATAGCCGCTTGGGAAAAAAAGTGCATATCTAGTCTTTCATGAACTTTACTTTCTAGGAAATAGCTTTTGTAAGACAATAATGCCCTCCTCAATTAAACCATGCAAAATGACATAATTACCCTCTTACATTGTGTAAGGACAAAACTGCCATTCTCTACCGTTCTCGTGTCGTCGGGAATCCACTCTATCAAAGTTGGGTCCTCTTAGCTGGAATCTTGCTACCGACCGTAATCTCGAAGGCGACCGAAATCTTAACAGTGCCACCACCTCCTTTAATCGAGTTTCACTATCAAGTTTCACTGTCAAGAATACACAGTCAATGTAAGTCTCATAATGATACTTAAGTTTCCAATGTCATTGAATATCTCGGTCTTTTATTGTTGTTTAAGTTTGAGACGTTTTTGATAGAATGAGTGAGGGTTTTGGATTTGTCTCCCATGAATTGGGGTTTGTGTATGTAGTATTGTTGGGTTTAGTTAAGGTGTTTGATGAAATGCCACATCAAGCTTTTAAGAGGTGTATGTATATTTGTTTGTGCTGATTGTTGCTGAACCAAAACAGGTTTAGGAATTTGCTATTGTTGTTGGTTGATGGTGTATGTATATTTGTTTGTGTTTATGGTGTGTTAATGTTTAATTCTTTTATGTTGATTGTTGTTGGTTGTGTTGGTTGTTTGATTGTGCTATCTTGTATTGGGTGCTGTTGATTTTGAAAACAGAAGATGAGGTAAGCCCGGGAGGAATGTAGTAGGCCTAGGAACCATTCATCGGCCTAAAACAATTGTTCTTAGGCACTCACATAAACTGGCATTACAGTTTCGGATTAAGGTGTTGGTTCTGGGAGTTGGTTGAACCAAAACAGACGGTGTTATTGATTGATTTTGCTTTTAATAGTGCGGGGGCTGGTGGTATTTATTTTGAAAGCACAAGATGAGGTAAGCCCGGGAGGAATGCAGTAGGCCTGGGAACCATTCGTAGGCCTAAAACAATTGTTCCTAGGCACTCTCCTAAACTGACATTACAGTTTGGATTAGGGTGTTGGTTCCTGGGGTTGGTTGAACCAAAACAGGCGGTGTTATTGATTGATTTTGCTTTTAATAGTGCCAGTGCTTGTGTTATTGATTTTGAAAACAGAAGATGAGCTAAGCCCGGGAGGAATGTTGTAGGCCTAGGAACCATTCCTAGGCTTAAAATTTTGTTTCCTAGGCTCTCAATTAAACTGAATTACAGTAATTGATATATTGTTATTGACTGATTTTTTTTATTTTCAAGGTCTAAGGTTACCATGTCTTGGCTGTTAGTTAAGTGCGGTGAGCATTGGAAAGGTAATGCGTTTACTGGTCCTATTTCATTTTCAGTACGTCTAACAAAAAAAAGACAACGGAGTGTACGATGAATTGGTTGAAACGATATACCAGTGAATAGGGGTTAGTAGAGACCAAATAGAGTTGAAGCTAACTTCGCATGTGTTAACGGGGGTTGATAAAGTTAGATTGTCTGTTATGAGTGACGACGATATAGAGTTCGTGATTATTCATAAGGAAAAAGGTTGGACCGCAATTGATGATGAATTTGTCAACAAACCTGAATTTCGACCTCCACCAAATCCAATCGCATCAGCATGTACGGTCTCTCCTGTTAAACCTACTAATATTCCACAGTCTCCGGGCAGTACTCCAAACCATAAATCAGTTAGTGGCAGCAATAACCCACTTGCATCTTAGGTTTCACCCGGATTTACATTAGTATGCAATGACCAAGCGACGCCATCTCTACTACCAAGCAAGCAGTTATGGGTGATAATGATAATTCTGAAAGCATCGATATTTCCAAAAGGTCCGATAGTTCAAAAACCATTGATACAAAAGATGAGAGTGGTGGGCAAGTGAAAAAGATTCTTGGAACAAAAGAACGAAGGGTGAGTGGAACACCCAACAGTTCTTCACCTTCCATGAACACACGGTGAACAATATCAAGGTCAGAGCTTTACTCAATTAAAGCCTTTCGATCAGTGGAAGTGTTTGACAATTAAACAAATCAAGATCAATTATACAAAGGACAGATGTTCAAGGACAAGCGTACATTGAATCAAGCTGTAGGTTCATATGCATTTGAAAAGAGGTTTGAGCACAAGGTTTCATGATCTTCCAATACACGATTCATTGCGTAATGTAGTCAGAGAAGTTGGGGATGGCTTATTCAGGCATGGAAGTCGAATAGGGGGACTTATTGGCATGTGAAGGTGTTCGTTAATGAGCACACATGTGAGAGAACTGACAACTACAACGTTGAATTAAAACATGTAAGTGCCGCCGTGATAGGGGATTTGTTTGCAAGAAAATATCACGATCCCGGGCGCATCATCCATCATAAAGATATAGTTTAATGAGGGAGCAGCATGGCATACAACTTTTTTACAACAAAGCCTACAAGTCGAAGAAGCACGCTTTGAAACAGGTATTCGGCGATCCATTGGAATCCTTTCAGAGGTTGCCATATTTTTTTTATGTTTTGGAACAATTGAACCTCGGGACTGTGACAAAGATCAAGACCAACTCAAAAAACCGATTGAAATATGCATTCATGGCAATTGGAGACTCTATAGAGGGGTTCAATTCTGTTATTAGGCCGGTTATCTGCATCGATGCTACCCACTTGAAGGCTAAGGCTAGAGGTGTTTTGTTAGTTGCGATGTGCAAAGATGAAAACGAGACGATATACCCTTTGGAATTTGGGTTGCAAACTCCGATTGCACAAAGTCGTGGACTTGGTTTTTGAAGAAACTCCGTAAAGTGATCTAAAATCCGGACCGTGAGATGTTAGTTTCGGATCGCCATAGTGGTATATTTAATGCAATGGAAACCATTTTCCCAGATGCAACACATGGGATTTGTGCATACCACTTGGCACAAAATCTTAAAAGATTTTGCAAGCATAGGGATGATGTGATTATGCTTTACTACCATGCTACGCATACATACCATATCGAGGAGTTTGACCGTTTAATGGCTGAGTTGAAAGAAACCCACCATAAGGTTTACGATGAGGTCATGGGCGCTGGGGTAGAGAAATTCTCACTTGTATATAGCCCTAGAAAGAGGTATTTTTTGATGACCACCAACATAGCTGAGTCAATGAATTCTTGTCTAGTTGAGGTCCAAAAATTATCTATCACAGCAATTGCGGAATGTATCAAAGATTTGTTGCAAAGGTGGTTCTACGATCGTCGGACAAATGCATGTGAAATGTCTATATACTTGATAACGTTTGCAGACGAACACATCAAAGATAGGAAAGAAACAGCGGATCGGTTTGAGATTCACCCCATTAATTACAATATATTTAATGTAGACGACAAATGGATTCCTAGAATGATCAACTTTGACGAATGTTCTAGCTCATGCCGTCAATGAAATTTAGATGAGTTGCCGTGTTCTCATGCAATGGCGGTTGCTAGGTATGCCTTCCAGTCTTTTAACTCTGTTCATTTTTCTGTTGTGGTTTTGTTTACAAACTTTAATTTGTGTTTGTTGGTGTGTTATGGCCTAGGTTCAAAGATATGTTAATCAACGCACTGGCTTTTGAACTATACACAACAGGATTTTTTAAACATGCTTATGAAATGTGCTTCTATTTCTCCCCGCATAGCCTCCTATCTCCTTTGGAATAGAAGCGCCAATCACATCATTGTCCTTGCATGTCTAATAATCATCAACTCCATCGTCGTAACCAATATCTTCATCTTGTTCACTTGTTTGTACCGGCAGAGCCAATTTCTCCCTATTCTTTTCAAGTAGTGGCTCACAAACGTATTTAAGGTTCAATGACTTGAAGTAATCTGTACCCTTTTCATAAGGCTTAACATCCCAAGGAAATAAAGTCATCTGCATATCAGGAACAAACAATTGTTTACGAATTTCTACAAATAATTGACTAAACACAAAGGGCCATTGAGTACATACCAATGTATTGAATGTTGATTCAATATTTTCAATCCTTTTAGTAAATTCCCATCTAGTGAACCGTGGATACCTTGTACCAACTCGCTTTCCGATGTTATTATCAAATCGAATTATCTGCTCCAGGGCTCATACCTATACAATTTAAACTAACTAATATCAATCAATGTTTTTAAATCCAACAAAGTATGAAACGAGAAACACTAAAACAGAGTTTGATAACGTGCTAAATTAACCTGAAGTACTAGAGGGAACCCGGAAAAATTGTATGTATAATACTTTGATTTCTTATCCTTCTTCTCTTTCTCACCTCGCTGCTTCCCTTTCCCTTTCCCTTTCCCTTTTACTTTCCCTTTCACTTTTTCTTCTTCTTCTTCTACCAACTCCCTCTTCCTCTTATTGTTCTTGTTCTTGTTATTTTTCGTCTTATCCTCTTCTTTTTCTTCTAAGTCTTCTGTATTCTTATTCTTCTGCTGCTTCCTGTTCTTCTCTTCCTTATTTGCTTCACCTCTCAGTTTAGGGAGCCGTTTCTTCAGTACACCCTTTAAAAAATATAGTGTAAACCTGAAGATATAAGAACCCCATGGAAATTTTCTGAATTCTTCTCCTTTTTCAACTAATGAAAACAGCCACCCCGAGATAGCTATGGTCTGTCTGTCATCCGTGCCAAAGAATTGGCTCACCATATATATATTCAACATCTTGTACACATCTTTACTCTATTCAAACGTCATTCTCCTCAAAGTGGCGTACAATACCTCTGCAGTTGGCTTTTTTCCTTTGAAAATTCTCATAACCATCGAATCATCTCGTACTTTATTGTTGTTAGCAAAACCTTCGGGGAGCTGTCCCATATTCAACCTGCTAAATAAATAGAATTCTGGGCCGAAACGGGCTTTCTACTTCCCCAACCCAAACCACATCTCATCTTCTCTTTGTCCTTTGGGGTGAATGATCACTCTTTTTAAAATATTATGGATAAGATGTCTGTAAAGTGTCAACGGTTCTTTCAAACCCAAGTATATGCCGAAAGGGCACTCCTTGAATTTTTTCTCCAACCCAAATTTCTGTAGGACGGCCTTCAACTCTGTAATCATGTTCATTTCACTTCCACTGTTTACTCTCACGGGAACCCAATTCTCATTGTCTGAGAACCGCCACAAGTCTGCATTCAAATTTTTCGGCATCTAAACAATGAAAACAAAAATAAAACATCAGTCTCAAGCTTATGAAAATAAGTCCTAGGCTCAAAATTATGCAAGTATCATCAGTCCCAGGCTCAATATCAGTACAAAGCTTATGAAAATCATTCAAATAATACACATTCAACATCAGTCATAGGCTCAAAATAATACATTTAGCATTAAACCTAGGCTCTCTATGTGCAAAATAAGTCATTTTCAGTCTCAAGCTTATGAAAATAAGTCATAGGCTCATGAAAATAAGTCATAGGCTCAAAATTATGCAAGTATCATCAGTCCCAGGCTCAACATCAGTACAAGGCTTATGAGAATCATTCAAATAATACACAATCAACATCAGTCTTACGCTCAAAATAATACATTCGGCATTAAACCTAGGCTCTCTACATGCAAAATAAGTCATTTTTAGTCTCAGGCTTATGAAAATAAGTCATGGGCTCAAAATTATGCAAGTATCATCAGTCTCAGGCTCAACATCAGTACAAGGCTTATGAAAATCATTCAAATAATACACATTCAACATCAGTCTTAGGCTCAAAATAATACATTCAGCATTAAACCTAGGCTCTCTACGTGCAAAATAAGTCGTTTTCAGTCTCAGGCTTATGAAAATAAGTCCTATGTTCAAAATTATGCAAGTATCATCAGTCCCAGACTCAACATCAGTACTAGACTTATTCAAATTATTCAAATAATACACATTCAACATCAATCTTAGGCTTAAAATAATACATTCAACATTAAACCTAGGCTCTCTATGTGCAAAATAAGTCATTTTCAGTCTCAAGCTTATGAAAATAAGTCCTAGACTCAAAATTATGTATGTATCATCAGTCTCAGGCTCAACATCAGTACTAGGCTTATGAAAATCATTCAAATAATACAAATTCAACATCCGTCTTAGCCTCAAAATATTACATAAATGCATCATCCATCCATCGGCCCTAGGCTTATGAAAATCACTCATAGGCTCAACATATACATTAACCATTGCATGCAATATCAGTGATTTACTCTGCAAACGTTTTTCTTCTCTCCCACTATAAATTGTCAGTGTAGTTCAAAGCAATCAATCAATCAATCAATCAATCAATCAATAAATGTTGTCGCCATCCAAACAAAACACACAACCTCCAAATACACATACAAACAAGAGAACAATCTATCGTACCAAAAGACAAATAAGAACGAACTCCAAAAAAAACACATTAGTACCTTGAAATTTGTTTGTGTTTCGTCTAGGGTTTGGGTGCTTCGTTCAATGCCGATGCTGATGGCGACTGCGATGACGACGAAGACAACGACGACCTTCTGCTTCTCCTTCCTCTCATTTTTTCTCGTTGTTCTTGTTGTAGCCGTTTGCATTTCCCACAGAAGGGCATTTCAAATTGTTTTCAATTGTGTTATCAAAGGGTAATTTAGTCATTTTTGGGGAAATGAGATTGGGAGGGTAATTTAGTAAGTTTAATCTGTTCAAACATTCAAGAAGGGTATTTAGGGGATTTCCCCGTGAGGAGGTCTTAAGGGCATAGTGATAAATGGGGTTGGCAAAGCGGCAAAATATGCAATTTTTTTCCCAAACGGCCATTTCCTAGAAAGTGGATGTTGGGAAAGGCTAGATCCTTCGATTTCCACGAATAAATAATTAGATAAAATCACTTGCTTAAACCCTTCATTGTTGCTCGATTTCAAACTAAAGTCCACCTCTGTATTTATGTTATTACCACAATCTTCATTTGCAGCAGAGTGCTATATTGGCCTCAAAGCTGCTGCGGTTCCCGCCAAATATCATAACGAAAAAAGAAAAGGAAAAAAAAATGACAGTTAGGCTGAATTTCTCCATAACAACACAAACCCGTATATCTTCCTCTCTCGCACTCAACAAATTCATCAAAGTCCAGAAGAACCTCTCTAAAACCCCACCAAAGCTGTGGCCGACTGAACCCAGACCCAAAATCACTGACACAGACGACCAGGGACCACCCATTATAGATCTAAGCCACCCCGTTTTGCGGAAACTTGAATCATGCTCAAGTGTCAAAGAATTTCATCAAATCCACACCCAACTCATTGTCTCGGGCCTCTCTCAACACTCTTTAGCTGCGAGCCGGGTCTTAAAGAAGCTTTGCACTTGTTTAAACTCAGTTTCTCTGGCTGTTTCCTTCTTTGACTGTGTCGATGAACCTGATGCTTTCTTGTGTAATACTATAATGAAAGGCTTCTTGACGTTGAATGATCCATTTGGTGCTTTGTGTTTTTATTATGATAAAATGGTGGCCAAATGCGTGGAACATAATCATTATACTTTCCCGTTATTAGGGAAGGTTTGTGCAGAGATTGGGTCTTTGAGAGAAGGTAAGAAGACTCACGCAAGGGTCGTGAAATGTGGGTTCGAGTTGGATTTGTTTGTTAGGAACTCTTTCATTCATATGTATTCGGTTTGTGGGGAACTATGGGATGCAAGGAAGGTGTTTGATGATGGTCCTGTGTGGGACTTAGTGAGTTGGAATTCGATGATTGATGGGTATGTGAAAAATAGGGAGGTTAGCTTTGCACGTGAGCTTTTTGATTTGATGCCTGAGAGAGATGGTTTTAGCTGGAATTCGATGATTTCAGGTTATGTGGATGTTGGGGATTTGGAGACAGCAAAAGGGTTGTTTGATATGATGCCAATTAAGGATGTTGTTTCGTGGAATTGTATGATTGATGGTTATGGAAGAAAGGGAAATGTTAGGTTAGCTCGTGATTTTTTTGATAGGATGGCTATTAGGAATGTGGTTTCTTGGAATATAATGATGGCTCATTATGTACGGTGTAAGGATTATAATGAATGTTTGAAATTGTTTGAAAGGATGATAGGAGGGGAGGCTAGGCCGAATGAGGCGTCTCTTGTGAGTGTCTTGACTGCGTGTACAAATTTGGGGACACTGGATAGAGGCATATGGATTCATTCATATATTAGGAATTGTAGAATTGAACCTGATGTGTTACTGTCAACTTCACTATTGACTATGTATGCGAAATGTGGGGAAATGGATTTGGCCAGAGATGTTTTTGATGAGATGCCTGAGAAAAGTGTTGTGTCATGGAACTCTATGATCATGGGGTATGGTATGCATGGGCAAGGAGAGAAAGCCCTAGAAATGTTCATGGCGATGGAGAAGAGAGGCCCAACTCCTAATGATGCTACTTTTGTATGTGTTTTATCAGCATGTGCACATGCAGGAATGGTATTGGAGGGCTGGTGGTATTTTGATCTTATGCAACGAGTTTACAAGATAGAGCCAAAGGTGGAGCACTATGGTTGCATGGTTGATCTTCTTGGCCGGGCTGGTTTGACCAAAGATTCAGAGGAGCTAGTTAGTAAGATGCCTATGGAGGCAGGACCTGCCCTGTGGGGGGCTTTGCTTTCTGCTTGTAGGACCCATTCAAATTCAGAACTTGGAGAGATTGTGGCAAAGCGTTTAATTGAATTGGAACCAACAGATATTGGGCCCTATGTGTTGTTATCTAACATATATGCCTCAGAGGGGAGGTGGGATGATGTAGAAAATGTCAGAAGGATGATGAAGGAAAAGAGATTGCAGAAAACAGTGGGGTCTAGCTTGGTTCACCTTGGAGAATTCGGGTCTGAATCTGTTAAGGAGAATGGTTCTCTCCAAAGAATAAGCATGGTGTATTCAATGCTGGGAGAGATAGGTGCAAAGTTGAAATTGTCACATTGAGATGCTGTTGGACATGAGAACTCCATAAATGATAATGATGCAGTGATTTGGAAACGTTTGTGAAAGCTTGTTTGGGTAAGCCAAGAACTTCATAGCTAGTTAAAGATAAAGGTTTTAAAAGAAACACGTTATGTAAGTGTATGAACTCAAAGATGGTGGTCAAGACCCCCTCGCTGCAGATACTGAAGCGGGAGACTGAGATAGAACATCATTTGGAGTATTGACAGAATATTCAACTGCAGATTGTTTGTAAATAAAAAGCTGCAGCAGTGTACAAAGTGAAGGGTCACATCTTTTTTTGCTTCATGTTTACTTTGGAGTCCCTAATAAACCTCCTAAGAGATCAATGTCAGAGGTCTATGGGGTTTGTGAAGAGCAACTTAAGGACCTTCCCTACTCCAATCATTCCATTTGGGAGCATTTTGGTCCTTGGCAATGGGAGGAACTTCTACTTTTGCTTCCATGTGTCGTGCGAGTCATGGTGCGTGAATCCATCATTATTTTTAAAAGGTTTCTGTTGATTATACAAGAACTGGAATGCATATCATAAAATTGGAATGTAATTCTCTTTCATTGAAGGAATGTTTTCAATATTTTCCATTTAATATGAGACATTTGGACTCCAGATCCAGTCAACTTTTGGTGATGCTGGGTTCTTGACTCTGTGTTAGGTTATCCAGTTGATGTTGGGCAAATCCTATTAGAGATATTATATTAATATAGATATAAATTTTGTAAATATATACTTAGTGTCAGGGATATATTTGTAACTTTGATTCATCTCTTTTGCCCTACTTTGTCTTACTATATATATGCAATACAAAGAGCAGCCGATTAAGGCTTTTATTCCTCTTGGCATCAGATCAGTTTTCTTCTCTTTAAATGCATCATATGTGTTCCTTTGCATCATATTTTCCTTTGCATTAGATTTGTTCATGATCCTTTTGCAGCAATGTTATAGTTGATTTCACATGGTATCAGAGCTATTATCTCAGGGAAGAAAATTTAATCTCATCCATGAGTCTTGCACAGCTCTAGAAAGTCCGATTCGCATCTACTTCTACTGTTTGAATTTGGTATTTTGGCTTCTTCTCTCCTTTGTTACAGTATTTGGTTTTCTTTTGTTTTCTTTGTAATGGCGGGTGAAAGAGATGATTCACTTCAGTATATTAGTGTGAGATTAGACGGAAAGAATTATTCGTATTGGAGCTATGTAATGAAAAAATTTCTTAAGGGCAAAAAGATGTGGGGTTATGTTAGTGGAATTTCAGGTAAACCCGAGGATAAGAAGGCTGAAAATTATGTAGATTTGTTAGATGTTTGGGAAGCAAACAATTCAAAACTTATCACTTGGGTTAACAACTCTGTTGAGCATTCGATAGGCACACAGTTGACGAAGTATGAAACTGCTAAAGAGGTTTGGGATCATTTGGCAAGATTGTACACTTAGTCTAACTTCGCAAAACAGTACCAATTAGAATATGATATTCGAGCACTTGAACAAAAAAGTATAAGTATCCATGAGTTATATTCTGCAATGACAGGTCTTTGGGATCAGTTGGCTCTCAGGGAATCAGCAGAACTTCGAGCATGTGCTCTATATATAGCTCGTAGGGAGGAGCAACGTCTGGTTCAATTTTTAATGGCCCTTCGTGATGATTTCGAGGACTTCGTGGGTCAATTCTGCATCGTAGTCCACTTCCTTCCGTTGATTCAGTAGTTAGTGGGCTTTTGGCTGAGGAGATACATCTCAAGTCTCAAGCAGGAAATGGAATTCTCCTAGCACCTAATCCATCTAGTTTAGCAGTTTCTTCTAAACCACCTTCAAACTTTGAGAACAAGCGCTACTCGAAGGTTGGAATTGATGAATGTAGTTTTTGTAAGCAGAAGGGTCATTGGAAGACTCAATATCCTAAGTTGTCGAACAAAGCACAACAATCACAACCGCAACAGCAGTACCAACAGAAGTATCCGCAACAATCTCCCTAATGGAAATTTGGTAATCAGTCGCAACAACGACCTTACAAGCCTCCATAGTTTAACACTGCAGCGGTTGTACCACCAACGAACTCCTTTGGACTTGGAGTCTCATCATTTCCTAATCCCACAATTGCCTCCCTTACTGAGCAGTTTCAGAAGTTCCTAGCCACACAACCACATGCTATGTCCACATTTTCTTTGATAGGTAAGTTACCCCCAAGTTCTTCAGGTATGTCCTCTTCCATATGGGTCTTAGATTTCGGAGCTTCACATCATATGTCTCCCGATTCATCATCTTTTGTCTCTTTACGTCTTGCAACATCTGTGTCTGTTATGACTGCTGATGACTCTCCCATGCCATTAGCTAGTGTTGGTTCTATTGTCACACATAATATATCTCTTTCTAATGTTTACCACATTCCTAATCTTACACTAAATCTTGTTTCTGTTAGTCAATTGTGTGACGCTGGTTACTCAATCTCTTTTTCTTCTATCTCTTGTCGTGTGCAGGATCCACAATCCCATAAGTTGATTGGACAGGCCATAGGTAGAAGGGACTATATATTTTGGACGAGCTAAGATTACCAGTTTTTGCAGCTCCTAGTGTTGACAAGTCTTCTTTTCGTTTGAGTCCTTCTTCTACTAGTTTTTATTTATGACATTCTCATCTTGGTCATATTTCGACCTCTCGTTTAAGGTTTTTGGCGTCTGCGGGAGCATTAGGAAATTTACAAAGTCATGATATATCTAATTGTAGTGGTTGTAAACTGGCAAAATTTTCAGCTTTACCTCTTAATCGAAGTATCTCTTCTTCTCTTGCACCATTTGATTAAGTTCATTCTGATGTGTGGGGACCTTCCCCTATTCACACAAAGGGGGGTCTCGATATTATGTTTCATTTTTTAATGATTGCACTCGTTTTTGTTGGATTTATCTTATGAAACGTCGCTCTGATTTCTTTAATATATATACTGTCTTTCGAGCTCTTGTTAAAACTCAACATGACGTTGTTATCAAATGTTTTCGATGTGATTTGGGTGGAGAGTACACTTCTAATAAATTCTGTGAATTGCTTGCTTTAGATGGAACAGTTCACCAAACTTCTTGCACAGATACTCTAGAGCAAAATGGTGTTGCTGAAAGGAAACATAGGCACATTGTTGAAACTACTCGTTCTCTCTTACTGTCTGCTTCCGTTCTTAGTGAATTTTAGGGAGAATCAGTTCTTAATGCTGTCAACTTAATTAATAAGATCTCATCTTCTTACAACTCAGGTTTGTCACCTTTTGAAAAGTTGTATAGGCATGCTCCTAATTATTCTTTATTAAAAGTCTTTGGTTGTACATGTTTTGTCCTTCGACCTCATGTAGAGCATAGCAAGTTATCTCCACGCTCTGCTATTTATGTTTTTCTAGGTTATGGGGAAGGTCAAAAGGGATATCGTTGCTTTGATCCTTTTACACATAAATTATATATGTCTCGCATGTTATATCTCTTGAGCATATACCTTTCTTTTCTATTCCTACTAGTACTCATGATATGACTAAGTCTGATCTCATTCGCATTGATCCTTTCTTTGATGATACAAATAGTTTATCTTCTCTAGTCCCTTGCACTACAAATACCGACTCATCTTCTGTTTCTAGTCCTTCTATCCCTATTAGTCCTTTTCCTTTGCATTATTCTATTAGGTCTCGAACTATTACTTCTACAGATACTGGTACCTCGCTCCTCGATCCTCTTGTCACCAAAGCACCTTCTGAGACTGTGGATCCTCATCCTCGCTATCCTCGGTGTACTCGTAAGTCCATTTAGCTATCAGATTTTTCATACTCTTGTTATTCTGATTCTTTTTCTTCTTTTTTAGCCTCTATTCATTGTCTCTTTGAGCCTTTATCTTATAAAGAGGCAGTTCTTGATCCTCAATGGCAATAGGCTATGGTTGAGGAACTTTCTGCTTTGTATAAGACAGATACTTGGGAAGGGTTCGAAATTTAAATGTCACCATTTGGGGCGCTTTTTGGGGAACAGGTACCAAGTTACTAATTTAAGTTTAAAAAACACCATTTTATGTGACTAAACAAAAATACCCTTTTTTTTGTCGCTTTGTCTATTTTTGAAACGTTGAAAGATAAGATCAAAGAGAGAAACCCCGACGACGCAACAGTGCTTTAACGGACCAAAATCTGACGGCGAACCACCAGCGACGGTGCTACAGTACCGATGTCGAACAGAACTGAAGGGCAAACAAAAAAGAGACCGGTAAGTTTTTGTTTCTCACGCATTTTTGTTCTAGATAAGTTTTGTGTATTTGATGTAGATTAGGTTTGATTTGATTTGTTGTTCATTATGTTTGTTTGATGAAATTAGGTTAGTGTTTTAGTTTAAGAAAAAAATTTCTTTTGAAGACGATGAAGATCTAGGTTTAGAAGTGTTTTTGAATCTTTATCAAACCTTTTTGAAGTGATTTCGAGTCTTTTTGTACTGTTATCGTGTCTTTTTAAACTGTTATTATGCCTTTTTAAATTGTTATCGAGCCTTTTGAAGTGATTTCGAGCCTTTTTTGTACTGTGATCGTGCATTTTTTAACTTTTATCGTGCATTTTTTAATTTTTATCGTGCCTTTTTTAACTGTTATCGAGACTTTTTGAACCTTTATTTCAAGCCTTTTAGAACTATTATCGAGCCTTTTTGAAACCTTTTATCAAGCCTTTTTGTACTGTTATTCGAGCCTTTTAGAACTGTCATCGAGCCTTTTTGAAAACTTTTGTCGAGCATTTTTATACTGTTATCGAGCCTTTTTGAACCTTGTTGAACTTTTGTTGAGCTTTTTTGATCTGTTATTGTACTTTTGTCGAGCATTTTTGTACTGTTATCGAGCATTTTTTAACCTTTTTTACGAGGTTTTTGGAACCTTTACTTCGAGTCTTTTTGAACATTATTTCGAGCCTTTTAGAACTGTTATCGAGCCTTTTAGAACTGTTATTGAGCCTTTTTCAACATTTTATTTCGAGCCTTTTTGAACTGTTATTCGAGCCTTTTTGTTCGAGCCTTTTCAAACATTACTTGAGCCTTTTAATAAAGTGTTCGTGCATTTTCACGAACTGTCCGAGCCTTTTGATACAGTACACGAGCCTTTTACTGAAGTATTCAAGTCTTTTGATACACTACCTGAGCCTTTTACTGAAGTTTTCAAGCCTTTTGATACACTACCCGAACCTTTTCATACACTGCCTAAACCTTTTCATGAACTTATATGTTTGTTTTCTGTGAATACAGATGAGGAATCAACTAAAGGAGTCGCTTAAAATCCTAGTGGGAGAATGGTTCAATGGAAAAATTATACGGCATGACCATTTCGATGACCTTAAAGATGTCGACAACGCACTTAATAGTGTACCTAAACATCTAAGGATTGAAGACCGACGTCGGTATACTGAGTCGTGTTTTGATCATTTCCTTCAGATGCATCGTGAGATTCATTTTTCGGCTGGGATTGTCCATCGACTGCTTTTGCGTGAGTTGCATCACAATGGGCAGGAAGATGAGATGAGATTTTTGTAAGGTAAGCATCCAGTCCAGTTCTCGAAGGTTGAGTTCTGTCTAATCACTGGTTTGAAGTTCAAAGTTATTCCCGACACGGCGAGGTATGATATGGTAGAGAATGACATACACGAGCAGTACTTTCAAGGTAGAGACATCGAATTTGAAGAGTTGAGAGCGGTGCTGCGGATTGGTATTTTTGTGGAGTAGTATGATGCGGTAAAGCTATGCTTATTGTTTATGCTCAACTAGATACTGATGGGGGTGGACGAACGAGATAAAGTTCCAGTATGGCAGTGGAGGCTAGTGGAGGACTTTGACGTTTTTGATGCGTTCCTGTGGGGCGCACACGTGTATAGACTGTCTATTTTTTGTTTCAAGCATGTGTTGGATGGTCGACGGGAGCGGTTTGAACAACAACAACAAGAAAGGGATGCTGACGTACAAACAACCGAGACGTACAACATATATGGTCTACCGCACGCACTATTGGTGAGAATTTAGAATTTGAATCCGTATTTTAATTATAATTTTTTTTATATGACTAATGTATTTACTTCTTATCGTTCTTATATATTACACAAATATTTGCTTTTAAGGTTATCCCTGAGCTTGGGAATAAAAAATGTAGGACTCGTAGGGCAATCTCCGAGCTACCACCCCCATGTATTCTGAAATGGGAGTTAAGTCAGCGACCGTGGGGGAGAAAACTGGTTGGCATTTTCACTGCAAAGGTAAGTATTGTTGTTGTTTATTTTCATAGTTTTTAGTATGTATACAATTACAATGATCTAACTCCAATTTCAGATGTTTGCGCGGTGTGAATTGGTGCATACGAGTGTTGAGATGGCTCAACGTTACTACGAAGGCATAGACCTAGGAGGCAGTCTATATGATGTCGATGCTGCTGATATACCTGGTCACATCCCAGAGCACGAACGACGTAGGAATGATGGACCTAGTGATACGGAGGGTGCGTATTCCGGACCCAGTGATACAAAGGGTCCTTATTCTGGACCCAGTGATAGGGATGGTGCGTATTCCGGACCCAGTGATACAGAGGGTTCAGATCATGAGGGTGGGAGTCGGAGTCTTGTGAGGCGTCAGCGGGTACGATTCACTTTGCCCAAACAACCTCGACCTGGAGGTGATTCCCGATGAGGCGTTGGCGGGCATCCACAAGTATGTAAAAAATATTATAACCATTTTATTTAATTTCAATCGAGTGAACAGTTTAAGTGATGACAGAGTTTCAAATCATTTCAAGGCTAGGAACGTAAATTCGCTGAAGTGATGGATGTTGTCCAATCTTTACGGGTTGATGTGATGGTGGTTATCCAAAAGAGTGATGAGAAGCGAGATCAGCAGCATCAGAACTTGTTGGATATGATCCGGGCACTTCAGGGTCAAGGTCAGACATCGCAGTCCCGTATGAATGGTCTACCATTCGATGACCATCACAGAGACTTTAGTCCCACAGGTAAGACAGGTACTCATCAGCATGGGACAAACCCACATACCATACATGAGCAGGCACCTACTACGGAGGCACATACTACGGACACAGTATCCGATCAGTAGGGTCATGTTATAACAGAACGAACAGAGGTACCCGGTGGTATAGAAATAGCACTATTGGAGCATGTACCTCCTCCAGTTTTACCCGACAGCAGTGCTGGTACAATGAAAGGACTTCTGGTACGGGAGCCACCTTTTCTTCCACATGACCTGGCACAGGGTTCATTCTCACAGCGCACACCACATTTGGTAGATCTCAACACATTGCGACCCTTGAAGCGATCCCAACGCAACTCCCTCACTCATCAGCGTGATACATGGAGGAAGAGTGATACATAGAGGGAGAGATCCTCCTCACAGCGCAGCCCTCCTCGGGGAGATACATAGCGGAAGAGATCTTTCTCACAGCGCATCCCTCCTCATAGCGATACACGGCGGGAGAGATCTTCCTCACAGCGCAGCGCTCCTCACAGCGATCCACAGAGGCAGATATCTTCCTCACTGCGCACCCCTCCGGTGGAGTCCAGTTCTGGAGCTTGTAATTCACCCCATGTTTAGCGTCAGCTACGGGTTCGCAAGCCAGGTTGGCAGCTGATGTCCCCATACACTGACCCCTGTATGCCGAAGAAACCAAGGACCAGGCCAGCGTCATTAGTTTATGTATTCAAGCCTATGATTTGTTAGATCCTGATCACGTTGCAGCGTACTAAGCCTACAAGAGGAACACCACAGGGGAATTGTAAGTATAATCGTTCATTGCACAATCTTTTAATTAATATTACTTGGTCATCTAACTTCTTCAGCAATTATGCAGACATGATGTGGATATACATATACCAGTTGGTGTCACTTGGTTCCAACGGTTCCAAACCAACTTTATGGATATAGAAGATACGGTATGTTCCTTACTTTAACTGTCTGTATAAGTTTTTATCAGTAATGATAGAATCCTAACAATATAAAATGTTTACATTGTCAGCACATCGACGCGTACTTGTTGATTTTGCGGAAGCGTTAGCGAGCATACCCCACTGTCTACGCTTAGAGGGTCAACGTAATGGATTCCCAGGCCTATGTAAGTTTTTGTACTGTACGGTTTTCATTTTTGCATTGATGTGTTTAATAGATCTATTACCTAAAATTGTGGTTAATTTTCTATATACAGTCATGGTTAGATATTCAGTGGAAGCAGATGTTTGGCAGTGGGGTGGCCGCACCACCTAAGGATTGGTCTATGCTGAAACATAAGTGGCACGATGATGACCTGAAGACGGTCCGAGGATTGGTCCCATCAGAAAACCAGCCTTAGCACGCGGTTGATTGGGTGAGTGTTTAAATTACAAGGTTTCAATGTGTTTAATACTATGTTTAGATTTCAGACACATAACACTATGTTGAAACACTAACAGGTTATGATACCTTGCAACCTTGAACACAACCATTGGGTACTGGCCAACGTCGACCTCACACAAGGTAAGATCTACCTGTTAGACCCGTTCAGACAGGAGGTTACTTAGGAGTACAGGAATAAGCAAGTCGCATGCCTACGTCAGTTTATACCCTCGATGTTGCATCAGGTCGGGTTTCACTCCAACAGAACGAAGGATGATGTGACATACAATTTGTCGAAGAAGGCCTTCCAGATGAGCATCATGGACGGATCCCGTGGGGTGCCCCAATAATATCAGAGGTATGACTATTTCAACATTTTATTCTTTCTCACTTGGTTTTAATTAAATTCCATTCTAATGGTTGTTCATATGGTGATTTGCAACGGTAACCGTGATGCCCATACTTTGAGATTGGCAAAGTACTTGTTGGCAAACAAGAAGGAGTTCGATTGGAAAGAAAAGGATATGGGCACTATCTGGGAGAAGATGGTTGTAGAGGTTTATTGCAACTCGCTTCACAACACTGTTATATAGATGATGTATATATGGGTTATTCCCTGAGTTATAGTTGATGTACATAACATTTGAATTTATTATTTTCATTAATCAATTAATTTTTTTCAATGCATTGCAACATGATTTAAAAGATACAATGAAAATGAATAACTAAAGCTGAACGATTTAAACAACACAACTGTATCGAGCATGGTTCCCAAAGTTTGAACGATGTTGGAAGACATCAACTTGGAGACATGTTCCTCAAGGTGCTTCTGGTGGCAATTCGTCTTCCTCTTGTACTGCCTTGTTATGTTTGATTGTCTTCCTTATCAAAGCATGTTTGTTTGTTGTGTCCAATTGAATGACAGATGCTGCACTTGCGACGGTATTCCTTAGGGACAATTCTACTGGGACCTTCATTAACCATAGGCGGGTTGGAACACCTCCTACTATTATGTCCTGGTTGTCCACATCTTCTATACGACTGTATGGTTGTCCTCTCCGAAGATAAGGGATGTCGACCCTCCATCAGGCGACATGATTGTCTCTTTGTCTTTGGATTTAAAACCACCCGCGCTACGATGTCAAATGACACTACCCATGAAGAAGGATAGCCAACAGACATAATAGGAACCGAGTATGCATCAATAAGTGTCCCCCTCTTGTAGTAGTACGTAGACAAAGATGTGAAATCCAAGTTTCACTCCCTGCAACAATGAAAATAGTGAGATTCACATTTGGATAATATAATGTGTGAACTGTAACTTGTCAAGTACCTTGCCACTGCGAGTGCATGTGAACATGTAAAAAAGTCCGTTTGGAATTTGTTGCATGTATAAGTCTTCCGGGCTAAGTCAACCATCCACTGTTTTCCCTTGTGTCTGACAGAGAATATGTTCCAGTCAACTGGATTTACAGTCATATAGCTGCACTTCTCGACCCGTTTCAGGATCACAAGATGTGTTGTGTCGGTCAATCGATGACGCATGTACCGTGCAGCTGTATGACGATCGTGAAACCACTTTTATAGCATATTCCTAATGAACTCTGCCAGCGTCATCAATGGCAGTTGCCGTGCGAAATTTAGGCATGAGTTTATGCACTCTGCAACATTTGTGGTCATCACCCTGTACCTTCTTTGGGGACAGTATACGCTGGACCATTTGTGAGGACCAGCAACAATGGCATAATCGAATGCAGCCTTGTGCAGCTTACGTAACTGCTCCATGTGACGATTATACTTTAATTCACTGTACAACCTAGCTGCATCATCCATTATGTCAACAACATTCTTTAGTTGGAATCGCTTCTTCATATTTTCACCAAAATACCAGCAACATATGGTATGGGTTGCATAAGAGAACACTTTAGAAATCTCTCGTTCAATGCTTACATGACGATCGGAAATGAAAACCAGATCATCTATATTACCAAGGGCACCCCTCAAGCATTCCAAAAACCACTCCCATGAAAGGTTGTTTTCTAAGTCACCGTACCTAAAAGCAATTGGATACACATGTTCGTTTCCATCTTGTGCAGTTGCCACAAACACTATATCCCCGAATCTTCCCTTCAAATGGGTACCATCAATGCAATCACAGGACGTATACACCTCCAAAAACCTCTAATTGAGGACCCTAACGACATGAAAAAGTTGAGGAATTTACCATCGTCAGTACACTGTAAGTCAATGATTGTGCCAGGATTTTGTTGTTCCATAACGTATGCAAAATATGGCAAGAGTTGAAAAGCTTCTTCATGCGTTCCATAGGTCAATGACAATGCATATTGCAGGGCATCGTATGCCTTACTGTACATGATTTGTATGTCATACATTGTTTTCATATCGGCGATGACGTCATTGGGACGCATAAGACGACCATCATGTTGTTGAAGTCTAGGTGCAATGACTTCTCCGATTATGATTGCACTAGCTTGTCGGTGGCAACGGTGAATCTCCTCAAATGGACAACTTTGTTCGTTGACAAAACTTCTGACTTGAAAGTATGTCCCTTCATCTCTCCTCACCGCTCTTAATTTCCATGTACAGTTGTCAATGATGCAAACTAGATGTAAAGTTGTCTTATTGGACCTTTTCACCTTCCATTCAAAGTTTTGATGCATTACAAAATGGCTAACTAGCCTCTTCAAATCTTTTTTGCTCGAAAAAAATTGACCTTTATAAATCATGGTTCTAGGTTCTTGCGCTGCCAAGGTGTTGATTCTATCAATATCAAACGAGTATGAATCTGCTCCGGAAATAACCCACGACGTCACATTATCAAAATCAGATGCTGTTACATTATACCAGACCTCGGAAATCCCAGACATATCAAGTGGAAAGTGGAGTGCAACTAACTCATTTTACATGTCTACCTCGTTTTTGAATTTGTGAAGGGTCTTCATCCACATTTTGTAGATCATCAACCCGATCATTAACCTGTTCATTTTTTGTCTCATTATCCACCTCATGGTTCAGGTAATTGTTCTTCTCATTGTACTGCTCATTTCGACAACCTAACACATCGCCAAATTGAGGTTAAACTAAATCTTCATGGTCGACCGCTACCGGTGGGACACCACACATGTTTCCCCCACCTTCGGTGGCACTTCTTTAGGTGAACACTTGGTTGCTACCGCTAAAGGATCCTAATTGTTGGGTATTTTCAGAAGAAGGAATATCATTCCCGATCACATCTCCAACTGTCTCTCAGTTACGCTGACACATACTTAAGGGATAACTCGATCCTCCCCTAGCATAAACTGCACATCGTTGTCATTTCTTATAAATGTGCAACATGTACTGCCAGGAACGATTGATATTGATGACAGATCAACATTGAATTTGTTTACATCATAATTCACAATGGTATGCACGATCGCCACCAATTCTTTGTAAGTCATATTATTTGACACATACATTCCCTGGTTATCGGATCCAACAAACCTCTAACTTTCGTTGGGTAACTGCTCCCATCGACTATTGTAAGATATTACTATTCTAACCCGATTCATGATGCTGTCAAATTAATCATCACAACCATTAATAAAAATCCAGGACTACAAATTTTTTTCAAATATTACATTTATAAAGGCTCTGATGAGGATATTGAAAAGTCTTGGAGGAGACATGAAAAGGCTCAGAGAATTCTTTAAAAAGCTCGGGTAAATCACATCAATAGGCTCGGACAAGTCTTCAAAAAGCTTGATTAAATCACATGAAAATGCTCGAAAAATTCTTCAAAAGGCTCAGGTAAATCGCATGAAAAGGCTCGGGGAAGACATAAAAAGGCTCGAAAAAGGCTCGAAAAATTCTTCAACAGGCTCAAATAGTGAATGTAAAAGCACGAGTAACACATGAAAATGCTCGGATAGTAAAGACATGAAAAGGCAGGGGTAACACATGAAAAGGCACGGGAAACACATAAAAAGGCTTGGATAGTGAAGACATGAAAAGGCTCGGGTAACACATGAAAAGGCACGGGAAACATATGAAAAGGCTCAGATAGTGAAGACATGAAAAGGCACAGGAAACACATGAAAAGGCACGGGAAACACATGAAAAGGCTCGGATAGTGAAGACATGAAAAGGCACGGGTAACACATGAAAAAGCATGGGAAACACATGAAAAGACTCGGATAGTAAAGATATGAAAAGGCTCGAGTAAAACATGAAAAAGCTCGGATAGTGAAGACATGAAAAGGCTCGGGTAACACATGAAAAGGCTCGGGTAACACATGAAAAGGCACGGGAAACACATGAAAAGGCTCGGGCATCACATGAAAAGGCTCGAGTAACACATGAAAAAGCTCGGATAGTGAAGACATGAAAAGGCTCGGGTAACACATGAAAAGGCACGGGAAACACATGAAAAGGCTCGGGCATCACATGAAAAGGCTTGAAGATCCAAAAATTCTCACAATGGCTGGTTACAAAATGTGAACAAATTAAAAGAAGAAAGTTCAAGAAATATTACCTTATTTTATAAGTTGAAGATGAAACTCGAGGCAATGACAAATCTTGAACTTTTATTTGTAGATATAGAGAGAGAGAGAGAGAGCCATTTTTGTTGGAAGTGTGGAGAGAGAAAAGTACAAAGAGAATAACATAATTGATTATCTAAGGGCAATTTTGGTAGTTCACCATAATAGGTGTCTTTTAAACTTAACTTATTAAACCACTGACAATATCACCAAACGAGTTTCAAAATGTGACATTTCGCACCATTTCCACTACTTGGGAATTGGTAATTTTACCTTCTGGTAAAAGTACAATTGGTTCACGTTGGGTTTATAAAATTAAGACAAAGTCTGATGAGTCAGTTGAGCAATATAAAGCCAGATTGGTTGCACAGGGGTTCTCTCAACAATATGGTTTGGATTATGAGGAGACTTTGGCTCATGTTGCCAAAATGACTACTGTTTGTACCCTTATTACAGTTGCATCAGTTTGTCAGTGGCATATATCTCAGATGGATGTAAAGAATGCTTTCTTGAATAAAGATCTTCAAGAAGAAGTATACATGGTACCTCCACCTGGTGTCACTCATAACCCTGGAGAAGTTTGTAGACTCAAGAAAGCTTTATATGGTCTCAAACAGGCACCTCGGGTTTGGTTTGAGAAGTTCTCAACTATTATTACCTCTCTTGGTTTTTTCTCTAGTAATCATGATTCAACTCTTTTCATAAAGGATACTATTGCAGGTCATATTATACTTTCTCTATATGTTGATGACATGATTATTACCGGTGATGATGTTGATGGAATTGCAGTGTTAAAGTCAAAATTAGCTAGTCAATTTGAAATGAAGGACTTGGGTTCTCTACGTTATTTTCTAGGAATTGAAGTAGCATTTTCTCCAAAGGGTTATTTTCTCTCTAAGTCTAAGTACACAACGTGCTCGCCTTATTGATACTAGGACTGTTGATACTCCTCTAGAGCTTAATGTTCGATACTCTCCTTCTGATGGTACTCATTTATTTGATCCTGCTTATATCGTACTATTGTTGGCAGCTTGGTATATCTCACTATTACTCGTCCAGACATTGCATATGTTGTTCACATTATCAGTCAATTTGTTGCTTCCCCTACTACAGTTCATTGGACTATTGTTCTTCGTATTCTACGATACCTTCGGGGCACCGTCTTTCAGAGTCTTTTACTTCCATCAACCTCCTCTTTGGAACTACGTGCATACTCTGATGCTGATTGGGCCAGTGATCTAGTCGATCGCAAGTCTATCACTGGCTTTTGTATATATTTGTGTGATTCTCTGATTTCTTGGAAGAGCAAAAAGCAAACTGTTGTTTCTCGATCTTACACTGAAGCCGAGTATCGTGCTATGGCATCTACTACCACAGAGATAGTTTGGTTAAGTTGATTATGGCAGATATTGGTGTTTCTCTTTCTAATCCCACTCCTATGTATTGTGACAACAAAAGTGCCATGCCATTCAGATTGCTTACAACTCAATCTTTCATGAATGGACCAAGCTCATCGAAATTGATTGTCATCTTACTCGTCACCACCTAAAGCATGGCACCATTACTCTATCTTTTGTTTCTTATTCCATGCAGATTGCAGACTTGTTTACAAAGTTGCATCCCATTTCGCGTTTTCATTTTTTAGTTGGCAAACTCTCGATGCTTCTTGTTGCTGCATCGTGAGTTTAAGGGGGGATATTAGAGTTATTATATTAATATAGATATAAATTTTGTAAATATATACTTAGTGTCAGGGATATATTTGTAACTTTGATTCTTCTCTTTTGCCCTACTTTGTCTTACTATATATATGCAATACAGAGAGCAGCCGACTAAGGCTTTTATTCCTCTTTGCATCAGATCAGTTTTCTTCTCTTTAAATGCATCATATGTGTTCCTTTGCATCATATTTTCCTTTGCATTAGATTTGTTCATGATCCTTTTGCAGCAATGTTATAGTTGATTTCACAAATCCAAGTCAAAATGTCGACATCAGGTAATTCTTTTTGATTAGTTTAAAATGAAATTCAATTTGAACATTGGAAACCCATAGCAGCTGCTAGAAACAAATGGTTTTAAGCAGACCTGAATGTCTAAAAATAGAATTTATTTATCAAAATACAATGATTACATTCATGAAATATCTATTGTCTGAAAGGAATGTTATACAACAAATAGAACAAAATATAATAAAAGAAATACATAATTATTTTAAGGGGTGATTTTCAGTTCACTTGGACTCCTGTGTCATAGGTATCTCCTGCTTTCCAGTCTTGAGGTATGTTGTTAACTGGAACTACCCATGACTCATCTCCATCTTCGTCACTGAATAACATCCTCAGAGACAAGGGACCGCTTGGGGGTGATATAGTCGTCCAAACGGCTCCGTAAGTGCGATCCAAGAGCTTGCACGTGAAATTTTGAGTCTGCACAGATAGAAAGTATGTCATGGTTATGTAAAGAAACCAGCAGAGATGTTTGCGATTAGGGGCTAAAGTACAACCTCACACAGCTGCACAGCAGTAATATCCTTTGTGCCTTCTTGAAACCAAATGGCAAAAGCCAAATAGAAAGGGTAGTTGCTGTTCTCATCGATCTTAATTGTTAGATTTTTGTTTGCATAGCTACAAGAAACTCTGTTTGGCAGACAGAAAACTATACAAGTCAGTCCACAACAATGGAATAATATGTTTTCTATGACAATTCATCATGTTAACATGTAGAGATATTTATATATATATATATATATATATATATATATATCTTACCGTCTATATTCAATATCGACTATGCCAAGTGATAGCAGAGATGCTGCAGCATCCGTGGTTTGAGCCATCCGACCAAAGGCTCGTCTGCTTAGAATAAAGTCAGTCCGGTCACTCGAGCCTTGATCAGTTATAACAACATTTACTCCTTTGTCCGAGCAATAGTTACTGTTGGTGCATCTCACCTAGTGAAGTACAAGATATCAAAAAATGAACAAGGAAAATCTTTGATCAGCAGTCAGGAGTTGAAAGAATCAAATATGTACAAAAAAAATTTAAATAGTTTTGATACCTGGTAGCAAGCACCGCAACCAAGACCATTACGATAGAGATCAGAAGCAGCAGATACATCACCACCATTAATGGTTGCTCCAAATGAACCATACCCACAAGCACCTGCTGCAGCCCAGTTAAAAAAAATACAAAAATTGTCAATGAAGATGGAAACATTAAATTTAAACAAAATTCTTAGAACTTGAAAAGTGTTTCTTACTATCTGATCCTTGTTCATTAGAATTCGGGTAGTAAGCTGCTCGAGAATGAGTGAAACAATCGGTACAAGTAGCAGCGTCTGCCAAATGTTGCATAGAAAGTAATAATGAGACTGCAAAAAAGAAGAGAAAAGATTGAAGAGAAAGAGCCATTGTTGTACTTGTAGGGGAAGAATACCAAATGCAATTGATAAAAGCAAAGAAGAGAAGGTGGTAATACATGAAGTGAATGGAGTTTGTAGTATTTATAGTGAAAAAACAGCCAAATTTGACATTCTTCTACTTAATATTTATATATATAATATTAAGGCAGTGGAATTCTAGTACGATTTTTTTTTTCCAGCTACATTGCATAGACTTCTTAGATTTTGGAAAAGTGTAAAACGCTTCAATTTTTTGACCATTCAAATTAATCTATTGTGCTCACAGGCGTGTAACTCGGTTAGTAGATTGACGAGTTTGAGATTTAGGTACATGACTTCCAAGTCAACGGCTCAAATCTTACCGATGGCGAAAACCTTATAAAAAATACCTAGTCCCGAATTAATTGTATATTGTCAAAAAATAATAATAATAATAATAATCTATTGCACTTTTTCTCCATCCTAAATTCATATATATGACTGAACATGAACTGATTTAATTCTAGTGTGAAAGATTCTCCTTAACCGAATTCAAGTTTTGTCATGGTCAACTAATTAACATAGTAACATATATAGATATTTAAAGCATTTAATTGAGTCTTTTTCATTCTATGTCGTTGTCTTATTAATAAATAAATGAATGAATATATCAAATTCTTGCTGTTGAACTCTCAAATATTTATATATTTTAAAATCACGTATATATATATATATATATACACATTAAGATCATAATCTTTAATTAAAGATATATAAGCATATAAGATATAGAATATTTAATTGTAAAAAGTATAGATTATTTGACTCTAACCTTACCTAACAAGAGAGAGAGAGAGAGAAAAGGAGAGAAGGAGAGACTGTTTACAAATTAAAATTGGTTGAAAGTTGAATATTACTTTGAAGAACAAAAATTCTGAAAAGGGTTTAGCTTGAGAGAAGGAAATGTGGGTATTGGAGGAGACTAGGAGGGGGTTAGGTGGTTTAGCACTTGAAGAAATAAAGAAAAGAAGCCATTTTCAATTATCCATATAGAGGTTAGGCATCTATTGATGATTTGATGTTCCCACTACCAGCAGCCTGGAAGGTTCATGTAAGGGAACCACCCTTCTGCACATCTTAATTGTAGCTAGTGCTGCTAATCATGTGCTAAGTACTTTACTAATTACTATATAATATATATAGCAGATGCACATCATTATTAATGCAACAACAAGGTTTAATTAAGGCTTCAATTAATAAATAAAAAAGGCTTGTCTGGACTGTTATATATAATTTCTCCTACCAGAATGAGCACTAAGTGGTGATTTTTTTACAAAAAGTTGATATAATTAATTGTGATGATATTGAATTAATATGTCTGCTTTTAGATACATACATACATACCTGTAATCTAAGCTAATTTAGCTTATTGACAAATCAAGAAGGGGATATGATGGAGATGGAACTGACATGAATTGAAGGAAGTTCATCAGCAATGACATGGAAACCATTTTAGTGCTTGCTGGGGACCATTTTCTATCAAATATTTGATGGGAGTATATATCAAACAGAAGAAAAATTAATTGTGGTCTGTGGATATATATATATATATATATCAAACAATGTCAAATTTTGCTATCTAGTTTGTTTGATGAACTCTAATAGAATCTTGATGATACAATTACTTTATTAACGATACGATCCACTGGATATAGACACTCCATTTTAATATTTATTTTCTTTATGACAATTTTGCTCTTATTTAAAGTTATTAGACAAGATAATTTCAGAAGAAAAAAAAAAAAAAAACATTATTAAAGAAGAGAAAAAGATCTAAAAAGACCGACAATTTTTTTAGAATATATAGGGTCGTTTGTTTTTTCTACTTAAAACGTAATGGGTATGAATTCAATTAATTAACTTTTCTTGTAAGTGGTCAAACAACTTTAAAATACCAAAAAAAAAACTTAAAATAAAAAGTAACAAATCCTGATTTTTAACTTTATTCCAAATTACTTTAATATATTTTCTTCAAAGATTATCCTCCTAAAAATAATATATTTCCAATTTTATTATAATTTTATATTATACAAGTTTATTTCTTTTAACCTATGATAAACATAAAAATAAAAAAATAAAAAAATTAATCACATTGTCACTTTCAACACCATTGTGGAACCTCTAATTATATATATATATATATATATATATATATATATATATAGTAAAATCAAAACCATTTCTAAATCATTATTTATCATTTTTTTTTATTAAAAAAAATTATTAATCATATCTTAATCATGAATAATATCTCATCATTATTACATAAAAATGGTTTAGGATTTGTTAAATTATTTTTATAGTTTTTTATATCATACAAAATGAAAATACATAACAATTAATAGTAACAAAGGTATAAATGTCAAATTACTTATTTTTAAAAAAAAAATTTATCTTTAAAAAACAAACAAGTTGATACTCTTTTCAGATGTGATAAAAATAAAAAACAAACATATCATTCAGTTTCATTTTTCAATTACTATTTAGTTTTCAGTAAAATTCAAGACTAGACTGTTCAGCTTTTAGATTAAAAAAAACAAACGACCCTATGTTTTATCTCATTTTCAATGTTTCATAAACTTAAACACATTTCATAAAGAGTGGTGCTATTGGCACACCCTCTACTAATATATTTATGCCCCACTTAATAAATTATTTGGTATTATTTTTTTCCTTTATCAAAATTACTAAAAAAAATATACAATTTAAGAACAAAAAATATTCTATAAAGTAAATCTAATAAAACCCCACATTTCTTTTTTTTAAAAAAAAATCAATTTAAAAGATTGATTTTAGATTCAAATGTTTATAAACTCTCACCATTCTCGGTAAAATTTATATAAGAATGTAAGCTAGTTCGGTTCAATTTAGTTCAAAAAAGCATTTAAATTTCATTCCCATGTGTAGTATACAAACAAAACTATCAAATTAACAAACTCAAATAAATTATTTTTTAACTCCTGTAAAAAAAATATAAATCGTATAACAAACTCAAACAAATTTCATTCATGTGTCTTACTCAAGCGATGAAATTTTGTACAGTAACAAACTTAAATATAAACCCAAAAACACTTAAACAGTAACATTCAATGTTCACGTCACTCAACGTCTCCGCTTCTTGCAAGTTCAACCTCTCCACTTTTTACTGTTTTGTTGTCTGGGTGAAAGCAAGTTCAACTTCTCCACTTTTTACTGTTTAACCTCTCCACTTTTTACTGTTTTGTTGTCTGGGTGAAAGCAAGTTCAACTTCTCCACTTTTTACTGTTTTGTTTTCTGGGTTGGTTTGTTTGACTCCTTTTTTTTGTTTTTTTTTTTGTTTTTTGTTTTTACACTGTTCTGCTTTTTCTCATTGTTGTTTTGCCTTCACTTGTTGCTTTTCTGTTCATTGCAGGGGTTTTCTCCCCTGTTTGTACTATGTTTCTTGCTTAATATATTATAGCTGTAAAAAAAAATTAAAAAATAATTTAAAAGGGTAGTTTTGAAAATAAATAAAATAAATTAATAAAACCATTTAACTTTATTTAATTAAATCAAAATTAAAAAAAAAAAGATATAAATAGACGAGTAGAGGGTGTGTCAATACCACAACTCTTTCATAAATCTTAAACCCTATAATTCTTATTTATTATTTTTATTTTTCCACATATTTTTAAACTTTATTATTTTAAAGTGACGAAGAAGTTAGTAAGTAATTTGAAACAAACATTAACTAAAAAGCAAATTATTAATTAGTTTCAAACTATTAAAAATGAGTTTAACATATATATGCGATCACCCAAATCCAAATTTGTACAAAAAAGAAAAATTTTTTTTTTTTTTTTTTTTTTTGGTCTCTTAATAAAATTCACTGAATTCAGTGGAAGAATCTATATAGGTGGCGCTATTGCCACCAAAAAAGTTTTACCACATCCATTTACACTCTTCTAAATACCAAAACTAGCCTAACCTTTAAATGTTATTAACAACTCTAACTATATTTAGGTTATGCAACACTAGATTTTATAAAACTATCTTTTAAATTTTTTAGAATTACTAACCAACCGTTTATTGCATCTAAAATTCATTAAATTAGATTCTCGGTCACCAATTTCCCAAAAGATGTTTAAAAGGTTATGCAAAACTTCCCCTAATATTGATGGCCTATATCTTTCAAATATATTTTATTTTCTTTTTATCGCTTGCGCATGCAAAGGAGCTGCGTGCCATGATATCTGAAATTTATAACTTTGATGCTTGTTTACTTCGAGTCAATGTTTACATCATTAGACAGTTGACCCCATAAGATCTTCATCGGTCTACATGGATGCGACTGGCTGAAGACTTTCTATGACTTTGAGGATTTTATAAATTAAATATAGTATATTGAGGTTGAAGATACGAATGTAATTAATGAGTATATATAGTATTTAGTTTATTTTTAATTAAATTAATTTGTCCTTATTGATAAATTCCTATTAGGATATTTTTGTAATTAAAACTTTTATTATAATATAAAAGTACTTATCATATTTATGGGTGTCAATATCGGTACCCTAAAAACTATTATTTTTTACATATATCCATTCGGTTCTTAAAATTAGAAAACGTCAATATCGACCGAATCAAGGAGAAAACAAGTGGGTGTTTGTCTTTTATACTACGTCGTTGGTGTATACCAAAAAGATTTATCTATTTTAATACTACCTCGCAAATGCATGAGTCAAATGACTAGTATAGTATATAAGTAAGGTGGTTCGCACATAGAGGTGGTATTCGTATTCGTCAACTATATCCAGTAAAAACTAAAAACCTCATTTTTATAGCATTCTTTGAATTCTTTCTTTCGGTCAGTGCATACAACTCTAAATATACAATTCCATTTACATATAACAACTTTTTACATGCCTTTAGAATTTGTATTGTAAAAATATACTTTAGTTTTTATTTTTATTTATTTTTATTTTTTATTTTTAATTGTTTTCTTGAATTTTATTTTATATTGCATTTAAACTATATTTTATGTATTTATATTGAGTTTTTATTTTATTTTATTTTTTTAGGGAAAGGGTTGATATTGAATTTATTCAAAATATAATAATTTTATTTTATAAAAAAAAAAAAATGCTAAAAAATTTGTAATATTCGTATAAAAACAACTTGATTGAGGTGAACTAGTGGTAGCAGCAAAGCCGATTCGGTACCACCTCCCCTGCTCCGAAACTTCCCCGATCGCGACCCAATCTTCAATTATCGAGGTTGGGGGAGAATAATTATTGCTTCATGACAACAATTTGTAGTCGTAACTTAGAGCATGGGTCACAAAAAGCCCAAAAGGTCACAATAAATCTAAAATTTCAATACACATACCTAAGCCCAAAAGATCACAATAAGCCCAATTCATCAATCTTCATTTTGCTAATCAACATGTAAAATGTTGGGACTTTTTGAATATTAACATAGAACTGCTTCTTCTTTCCAAATGTTGCAATTTTTTGATTTTAAGGTAAGTTGTTGAATTAGAGGTTTTTTTATTTTATTTTATTTTATTTTTTTATTTTTTTTTAGCTATTGATTTACCAATTTCAATCAAGTATACATTTTCCCTTAAAAAAAACTAAGTATACATTTAATTTTAATTAATGAAAACTCTTTATTACCGTAAAAATTCACTATTAAAATGAAAAATATTATTTAATATTAAATAGTATGACCTTTAACCAATAAAAAAAATTTCATAACAGCCCATCTAGAAACAAAAAAAATGTTGGTTTCGCCCCCAGCACCCATAATACATATATAAAATAAATAGACTACATATAATACATATGTAGATGGTGTTTGTTTTTTTTTGTCTAAAATCTAAACAAGTCTGAACTATTCTAAAATCTGAATAGGTTTGAAATCTGAAAGTCTAAACAACATGCATGTTTTTTTGTATTTGAAATCTGAATGGAAAAGTTAAGTTGTTTGTTTTTCCAAAACACAACATCTGAAAACCTGTAATTTTATATTCATGCCCTTACACTATTAATGACGATATGCATAATATTATTAAAAATAAACTTTAAATTTATAATTTTGTTTATATATTTTGACTGAGTTCAAATAAAATAGTTTTTATATTTACTAATTAAAAACCCATTTAAAAAAAAAAATTATTCAACATCCCTCTTTCTTTACAATTATTGGCTACAATACAACGATAACACACAAATGAGTAAATTGCACTCAATCTCCTTGATGTTTGGTCTCTTGCACCTAGAAACAACTTTATCATTAATTGACACTCACTCACCCCTGCTGTTAGGTCAAACTTAACTGTTGACTAACTGTTACCTTTAAAAGATTAAACTACCCTTGATCTCTAAATTAAATTAATAAAAAAATTAAAATAAAAAAAAACTTTTTATTAGAAAATTAAAAAAACAAAATAAATGATTTCCAAATTTTTGCATCAATATTTAAAAACAAATTACAAAACCTTCATCTTTAACCCAAACCCAGAAACATCAACCTTAATTTTTTTTTTTTTAAAGCTAAGTTTCCTATTCTTGGATTTGAAGAAATCCATGTTTTTCTCTTCTTGAAAAACCAAATCCACACCAAAACACGACAAAATCCACATCAAACCACACCCAAACCATTTCAATCCACATGCATATCAGAAGAGAGGAAGAGAGAGAGAGAGAGAGAGAGAGAGAGAGAGAGAGAGAGAGAGCCGTAGATATGGGAGGTCATGGTTAGGAAGAGAAGAGGGTTGCGGCGGAATTCAGCGGAGAAGGTGAGGAAAATAAAGGAGAGAAATAGAAAAAATAATTGAGAGACTTGGGTGAGTTGCTCTGGCGTGAGGCAGAGAAGAGAAGAAAGGGAGAAAACTTAAAAAAGAGAGATTTTGGGTGTGAAAATCAAGAGAGAAGAAAACAAAAGGAGTCTTGGGGAGCATGAAAGAATTTTGGGAAGAGTTGTCTATGTGGAACAATGAAGAAATTAGAGAGAGCAGAGTAGATCAGATCTAGGTGACTCGTTAGGCGTGGACTCAGACCAACAATTACAACTATATTATTGTCGCCATGTCGGTTTTTATTCAATTTTTGTTCTTGATTTCTCCGTGTGTCTCTCATTGTCTAACATGCCGAAATTCCGCCGCCGCACCAGCCTTCTGATGTGAGTGTGGATTGAAATGGTTTGGGTGTGAATTTGGTTTTTGCAAGAAGAGAAGAACAATGACTTCTTCAAATCCAAGAACAAGGAAATTAGCTTTAAAAAAAAAAAATAAATAAAAAATAATAATAAAAAAAAATTTGGGGTTGATGTTTCTGGGTTTGGGTTGAAGATGAAGGTTTTGTAATTTATTTTTAAATATTGATGCAAAAATCTTGAAATCATTTATTTTGTTTTGTTTTTTTTTCTTTTTTTGATAATTTTTTTTATTAATTTAATTTATGGATTAGAGGTGGTTTAGTCTTTTAAAGGTAACAATTAAGTTTGATCTAACTGCATGGGGGTGTGGATGTCAATTAATGTTAAAGTTGTTTCTGTGTGCAAAAGATCAAACCTCAGGGAGGTTGAGTGTAAGTTGCTCCACACAAATTAAGCATTTTACTACCTCCATCTCTTTCTCTCTGTATCAAATAAAATAAAATACAAAAAGAAAAGAAAACAACGAATAGGTTCACGACAACATAAAGACAATTTGCAGATGAAGATCCAATGTGACGTTTCGAGGCCTCTGTTTTCCTGCATTTTTCTCAAAGAAATGAGTTTATATTTGGAGTGGTATAATTGGAATTATTTAATTAGTGAGAGGTTTTTCTAATTTTATAAAGTTTTGAGGTTAATTTATAATTCTTATTTAGGTAAATATATAATTATAGAATTAGTGGTCAGAGACATTTATGTCTTTTCATCTTGTCCATTCAATTGAATGTTACAAAGAACATCGATCAAAATTTTTGTAGAGGAGGTTTGTGAGATTAAAGGAAAAATTAAAAATATACATGTAATATAGCCTAAACACATGAGTGTTTGTGAAATTAACCCTTTCTATTAGTATACTATATGCAATTACATCCTTTGTTTTTTGATATCATTGACTGCTAGAGACTAGATCGTCTCTTTTGTGAATTTCGTAGTAAGCCACAGGACAATTAATTCAAATAATCAAATGTTGAACTCATGATCTCGATTCTTGACATTTGCTGTTGTAGCATTGTAACAATAGAATTAAGATCCTTTCCTTGACTTTCCATAATCCAATGATACATAAACAAAACACAAAATGCATGATTAAGATTGGTTCACTTTTTTTTTTTCTCTCATACAACTTGATATTTGAATTACACTTAAAGAATGCCAAGGAAAAACAATGACCAAAAAGAGGATCCCAACTCTGTAACAGTAACCCTTTTCAATCCACGATATTCAATCCACCTTTTCAAATTATTGGAGCCATTTAAAGGCTTCAGTTGCTCCGAGGCTTCAAATTATTCAAGCCATTTAGAGCATGATTTGAAGGGTGTGGAAATTTCTATTAAACTCATGAGGGAAGATTTCTATGATAAAAACTAGATCTTGTATTTGTCATATTTGTAATTTGATTAAACCTCATGACAGGTTAATTTAATTTGTCTAAGAAATAACTTGGGAGTAATTTAAACGTGTAAATTAATATAATAAGGATTAAGTAGCCAATTTGAACTAAACTTCATATTTCGAGGGTAATATTGGTAAATTAGAAAGGGATGAAATGTGACAGTGAGAAAATAATGCTAGACGACAAATGTGTGGCTGACAAAATGCACCCAAAGTCCAGGAGAACAACAAAACGTAGCCACTTATTTTAGACCTTTCACAAGTTGGAAAAAGTGCTCAGTATTCACGAATCAAATTTAAAACAACATAAAAAATAAAAATAAAAATCATCTAAATTTATTCTTCAAATGGCCCCTTCAGTTTTGATTAATTGTTAGAAGACCTCCACTTTTGGAGAAAAAATTTAGTGCGTCCGTCCGCTGAAAATTTGACATGTCGCGGTATTAAATTTAAAACAACATAAAAAACAAGTGGAGGAACAGATAGAGAAGATTTGGATGCGGCTTTTTTTTTTTTTAATAAAAAATTTTGAATTTGAAACTTCAATATTTATTTTTTTTACCAATATTTTCTTTTAAAATTGTTCCGTGTTACATTTTTAATGGACAATGATCATCTCCTCATCTCACATCATCTCATCCTCACCTCACTTAATCTTATAACACGTAAGCATTGTAATTAATGAATGGTTAAGATGTGATTGACATTTTATTAATAACCAATCACATACTTTAAAAATAAGAGAAAAATATGAGGTGAGGAGAGGATCTTAATCCATTTTTAATACCTACGTCCGTTGAAGATTTTAACCAAATTTAAAAAGTTTACTTTAATTTTTAATTATATTATAATTATTTTTCGGTAACAAAGGACCAATAATAAAACAAATATACAATCCCATCAACAGCTTGTCTTAGGGTACCCCGATGTTTGTAACCATTTATAAGTGGGCACACATACATCTTATTTAATAAACAATATGTTTTTATGGTCATATTTAGTTCAAACAAGATATTGAAATTTACAATTCATTTCAAGTTATCCTGGTAACATTAGGCCCCAACAATGGGTCACCTATGTAGTTTATTTGAGAGATTTCACTGCTAGTTGCACGCTCTTTCGTAGACGGTAAGGAAAAATATATAAAAAGTATGATCAATCTAATTAAATAATTAGTAGTATCTATTGTGATTTGATGGTAAGAGCATTTATTCAGTCTATCAATATCTCAAATTCAAGTAGCATTTGTATATGGTAAATATATATAAAAAAATTCCAAAAATAAATATGAATATTATATTCTTCTCCACATGCATTGACAGGTTATTGTGCATAATGTGATTGATGTCCCACACTTGAGCAAAATTATTAACATATTTAACTTGTTCGTGATATGCAAAAATTATAATAATGCTAATTTACTTAAATTTGGTGTCCAAATTTAGTGGTCAAATGATGTAACATCACTGTAATTTATTCATTTAAATTGTATTAGATTTGTATGATTTAAATGAATGGATTTCAGTGTTACCACATTATTTGTGTACAAGATTTGAACACCAAATTTGAGTAAAACAGTATTACTCCAAAAATTATTCCAAGACAAGCCAAACCCTTTTTGTTATAGGCAAAGGTCTATATATATATATATATATATATTGTTTTACTATAAATAAAAATATCATAAAACAAAATTTTAAATTTAATATAAAAAGTATAGAGTTAGACTAAAACAACTTAAATTTATGATTTTAATATCGCAACCATCCATGTGCTTTTAATCTAATATTTATAAATTTATTCAATTCTCAACCATTGAATTAAGAGTACATAAATGATTGAAATATTAAAATCATAATTTTAAATCACAAATTTAAATTGATTTAGCATGATTGTGTGTGTGTATATATATATATATACAACAACTTATTGTTGTACAACAATACGCATTTTACAAGCATGTGTAGAGAATTTTCTTCCCAGGTTATGTGAGTAGTTATCTCCCGTTATGAAAGTAAATATCGAGATCACACATGTATTGTTTTAGTCCCGACAGTTATATTGTAATAGTTTTTGTAGCACTTCAAAAAAAAAAAAATGTACAACAAAAAAAAAAAAAAATGATTTAAAGATTAATCCAATTAAGAGATTGAAAAGCTTTAAGAAGATACAAAACTCACAAAAGTTGAGGCCTAATAACCCCTCACATCAACATCATTGAAATCATAAAAATTGTTGATTCAAGTCTTATAATCTTCCCTAAAACCTAATTATAGTTTAAAAAACATTTACATAACTTAATGGGAAGAAAGTAATAATGTTAGCAACTACCAGGTTGGCTAATGAAATTTGTTGACAATCACATGCTCAATTTACATTTTTATAAATTTAACAAAAACGAAGGCCAGCTCTTTTTCTCTTCTTTTTGGTTTGAGACAAGACAAGCACCACCACCTGGCATCGATTCTATTGAATTATTTCTTTTGTTGATGCTGATGATCTAGAAGATCCTCTTGTCCCAATTCCCTCGCCCTCTCTATATATAAAATCACCCACCTCCTTCGATCAATAAAACCAGTGCCCATCCATCTTCCTTTTGTATACCCAGTTTTTTTGTTTTGCAGAAAAATCCCACGTAATGACGGTTTCTTCCGGTGAAAACTCTGTGGAGAGGTATTTGTTTTCTGTCATGTTTCTTTTTCGTCTTTGATTTGATGTGGGTTAACATTGTCATTGAGTATTATTGCAATGTAATAACCTCTCTTGGCTCTTTATTTGTATTTCTGGATTTTATAACAATCATCAGAAATTTGATATCTTGCACATTTGTACTGTTTAATTCGATTTTTCTGAGGAAGATCTTGTCTTTGTTTGATTGAGCTTTTGCATGAAATATCCTAGTTTATTATGGAGATTTTCATTTTATTTGCTTTCGTTATTGTGATTGAGGATCCAGGATCTCTCTGTAAATGGTTTTTGAGAATCTTTAAGAGGTAATATGATGGATATTGATTATAACTGAGGAAACTGTAGTTAAATAAAATATAATCACAATCGGATTAAAGTTGCTTTCTGTGTTGGATCAACCTTGATTTCACACCATTTTTGTTGTGTTAATTGATTAGATAAGGACAATTATCAAAAGCTTACATTGATGTTGTGACCAAAGTAATCACATCAGATACAGTCCTAGATATGCTTTGTTTCTTTTACTGAAGTGGGTGGCTAAATGTGCTTGACATTGGGCTGGACACAGAGCCCTAATCATACAAGATTCATATATTTCTATTTCATTGCAGTTTCTCTCTCTCTCTCTCTCTATATATATATATATATATATTGGCAATACTTTGACCTTGTTAATTTGGTTTTGTGGAAGCAGCAAGGATTTACTTGCTAAACTTGCTCCTTTGGAAGCGGTGTTGTTTGACGTTGATGGAACTCTTTGTGATTCCGATCCTCTCCATTATTATGCTTTCCGGGAGATGCTTCAGGAGGTCATTCTAATATTTCTTACCTCACGTTTATGTTAACTAAAGATTTTGTATTCCTTTTAACTCATGAGTTATTATTCCCAAATAGCTGTTCAAGTAGTATAAATGCTGAATAGAAAATTTTTCTTGGAATGACTAACAATAAAATGTAACTCCTTGAATTATGAAGCGTTGAACTTGTCTTTTTGGGATTTATATGTTTGACAGATTGGTTACAATGATGGGGTTCCAATCACTGAGGATTTCTTTGTTCAAAATATTGCTGGCAAGCATAATCCTGATATTGCCGTGCTTTTCTTTCCGGATGATATGCCTAGAGGCATGAAGTTTATGGAGGACAAGGAAGCCATGTTTCGAAGGTAAACAACACTTTCCTTGTGTTTTCTGAAAATATTTAAAGCTCCAACCGTATAATATTCATTGTGGATAAAATAGGTTGGCCTCAGAGCAATTGAAGCCTATAGATGGGTTGTATAAATTAAAGAAATGGATTGAAGATCGTGGGTTGAAAAGGGCTGCTGTTACTAATGCTCCGAGGGCAAATGCTGAACTCATGATCTCGATCCTCGGCCTTTCAGATTTTTTTCAGGCTGTTATTATCGGGGATGATTGTGAGCATGCCAAACCACACCCAGACCCATACCTGAAGGCTCTTGAAATACTTAAGGTGTCAAAAGATCACACATTCATATGTGAGGTATGCCTGCTGCTTCCTACACTATATTTGAAATTAGTTTCAAGTTTATGGACTCTGCTTGATACTTGAAATTCATTCTGTCTTTGATTGGCTAGGATTCTGTTTCCGGAATTACAGCCGGAGTGGCGGCTGGGATGCCCGTTGCTGGTTTAACGACTAGAAATCCAGAACAATTGTTGTTGACAGCAAAGCCTACCTTACTTATAAAGGATTATTCTGACCCGATACTGTGGGCAGCATTGGAAGAGCTTGATAAAAAGAGTGCTTGAAGTATAATCAGAATTTTTTTATTAAACACAATAGGGTCCCTTTGTTGAAGACTCCAATAATTTTGGTATAATGAGCCTCGTGGTTCTCTACCTTTAGCTGCTTGTATTCAGAATTCTAATATTATAAATTTTTCATTCAGCGATGAAATCAATGTCAAATTCATGGTTACTTTGGTTAGCATCGCCTTAATTGCTGAGATTTAGTCTGGGATTTGATGACACGGTATTGTGTCTTTATTTGTGTATTTAGGGTCAGTTCGGGATGTTTATGTTTAGTTTTCTGTTTTAATTTTAATACAATAAATTGATTTTCATATTTTAGGATCTGAAAACGTTTAAGATAATAATAATTGAAAAACATATGCTGAAAAAATATATAATTGTTTTGAATATTGTTGGTGGTTATTTTAGAATTACTAAAGAGTCAACCGGTTAACAACGCCACATAAGTAGATCGAAGGCTTGACTAGTCAAAGGTTGGACAACTAAGACCTCTCTCCTCCACGTAGGTGTGATGGTGTCATTGAGCATTGACTAGTCAAAGGTTGGACAACTAAGACCTCTCTCCTCCACGTAGGTGTGATGGTGTCATTGAGCAGTGACATGTAAAATCGTATTATAAAAACTGAAATTACAAATGCACGAACCGTGAGATAAACACAGCAGCAAATAGAGATCGTTCTCATGAAGAAAATTGATTTATTGATTAAAACTAATTCTAATTAAAGTTAAACTAAAGTGACCAAGAGATCGTTGAAAGTTGAATTAAACTAATAAAACAATTAAGAAGAATGTGATGTTGTGATCATATGAGAGAAAACACTAGGTCTCTGTTTGATTTTTCCACTTAACATTGAATGGTACTTAATGTGTTACCTTCAGTTATTTTGTTTGATTTTTTTAGTGTTAAAATCACTTAATGAATCCCTAAAACCACTTGTTTTGAAAAGTGAAAATTTTTCATTTTTCACTTAATACAAATCTAGTAGAATTTAATGCAAAGTTTTACTTTCAAAACTATCCTCACAAATTTAATCTATTTCCAAAACTAACCATTTGTTCTATAATGTTTTTTATTTTTTTATTTATTTATTTTACATGAAATCTATAATTATATAATTATCCAAGCTTATTTCAAATCAATTAAAGAATAAATTATACACATGAACTAGATTGCTAATAAGAACATATTGATGAACATCATTTTGTCCGCAATATACACATGAAGTAGTCAATTAGTTTTATAATGTCACTAGCTAAGAGCTTAGTAATTATTAGATTCTATATAATAATATAAATTTGAAATATTATTAATAACTAAATAAATTTATTTTAGAATTAATTTATATGTTAGAGTTGTCTGTAATATATTAAAATGTAAATATATAACAAATAATAATTAGAAGGGCATAGATGTAAAAGTATTTATTTTCAGATATTTATAACTTAAAAAAACAAACTCGTCACTTAGGGTGCGTTTGGTACGCAGACGGGACAGGACAGGACGGGACATACGTATTGTTCTGTTTTGTGTTTGGAAGGTCTGAGACAAAACTGTTAAATGTACTATTATACGTTTGGTATGACTGGGACAGAACGAGACAAAAGGTTCAAATGACCAGAGTGTACCCATAGCAAATTTTTTTTTTGGAATGATTTATTTTATCATTTTTTAATATTTTTTAATTTTTTCTTTCCAAATTATTTTTCCTTTTCCTTATCTTTCATTTTCTCATCTCCCAAACACCGGTTTCCAGATTTTCATCGGTCATCAGCGGTCCATACATCCATACATCTCCAAACATCTTCATCATCTTCATCGGTCATCTCCGGTCTTCATCATCCATACATCACCGATCTTCATCGGTCATCACCCAAACATATCCATATAAAAAGAAGAACAAATAAGTAAAAAAATTTGTTTCCGATAAAAAGAAGAACAAATAAGCAAAAAGAAGAACAAACATATCATATTTCCAGATTTTTATTTTATTTTATATTTTTTTCTTTCTAAATTATTTTTCCTTTTCATTCTCTTTCCAAATCAAAAACCCACATTTTCTTTCCAAATCCTAAAGAAGAAGAAGAAGACCTAGATTTGCTTTCAAACCCCTTTCCAAATTGAAAACCCAATTGAGAGAACAACATGAAGAAGAAAAAGAATAAGCAGTTGACGATTTCCAACCTAGATTTTCTTTCCAAATCGAAAACCCAATCAATAGAACAACATGAAGAAGAAGAAGAAGAAGAAACAGCTAGCGATTTTGCACAAGAACAAGAATAAGCAAAAGAAGAAGCATCAAGATATATATATATATATAAATGATGAATAAAAAGAATAAGAAGAATTGGGTTTTTGGTTGAACAAGAAGACAAAGAAAAAATATTGAAAATGAGAGAGAGAGAGAGGGGAGAGAGAGAGAGAGAGAAGAAGAAGAAGAAGAACAGATGGGTTTATTCAAGCAAAAGAAGAAGATTTGAGTGGATTTCAGCTACTCGCAACAAGAACAAACGAGAGAGGCAGATAAGAGAATGAGAGAGAGAGAGAGAAAGAGAAAATAGGCTTTGGATTTTGTTTTATTTAGGATAAGTTTGTAATTTTTGGAAATGTTAAAGGGTAAAATCGTCTTTTAGATGCTTGTCCCATGCCATGGAACAACTTGGTCGAGGGTCTAGGGTGAGACAATTTTTTGTGAATTTTGTCCCACCTTGTCCCACACTAATGTCGCGCTAAACGTGGGACAAGAACAAACTGTCTCATGCTGTCCCATCCCGTCTCGCGTTGTCCTGTCCCGTCCCTTGTACCAAACACACCATTATATTCAATTTTCAGTGAAAAAAACAAACATGTTTTTTAGTGTTCAGTTTTTAGTCACCATTCAGTCTTCAGTAACATTCAGCACTGTTCAGTCTTCAGACAAAAAATCAAACAGGGCTTAGGTCTTCAATGATTCTCAATTATGAGTACTCAATATATGGAATTAGCTTAGCTTTGTAACAAAATTCAATTAATTCAAAGGTTCATTCTTTGTCTTAATTATGAGTTATGACTATTACCGTACGATCATGTGATAAGTCACTTATTCCTAACCGCTATTCACTGTTTGATCTATGGTGTGAACAACAATCGGAAACCCGTTAAGTATAAGAACTAAAAACCAAAATCTATACTTTGCTTTGATCTATACTAAAGATAAATTTTATTTATTCAAGTGAGCATTAATCAAGATTAGATTTTGATCTATATTTTAACCCTAATTCTCAAATAATCTTAACCCTAAATTCATGTTAAATAATCATTCACCCTTTGATCTATGGTGTGAATAAAAAATCAACACAGATAAGGAATCAAGAAGTTAAGCATAATGAATAAGGAAATTGACTCTTTTGAGAATACTTGCCTTTTTAGAATTCTATTTTTTTCCTAATCCATTAAAATTGATTACTTATTGAAGGAAGATAAGAATTAGGTGTCTACATGCTTCCTAAGACTCCCACTCATGGCCAAGAATGTAATATTTCTTGATCCGTTAATTTGCAAAACAAATCCCGTAATTATTCATGGATTTATAACCGACTAATCTGCGCATCGGGTATTAAAACGGGCATAAGCTCTTCTAGAAATTTCGGATCGACAAGCCGTAATTGCATTGGAAACTAGACATCTGGAGCTTCAAATCCATAGGCGACAGGACACACAGTTCAATTGGAGCATAGAGATATGACCTCCACAATATGGCTGACTTGCATTGTCTCGAGAACCCGTTGCGCAAGGCACAACGGTTTGCACAGCGAAAATCATTGATTTTAAAGCGCTGTTGAAATGGGACAACAATTTGGGGAGGGCTTGGACATCTGGATTCTCTAGTATTGAACCGATGTGTGTACCGCTGTGTAAAGCAGAGTGGTTAGCACAGCGGTGTGATGAATTTACACTTTAGATCCCTTCAATTATTCAAAATCTCTTTAATCTTCTCAAATTCTCCAAACACATCTTTTAGGAACAATAACCTGTAAATGCTCAAACAAACAAGTTAAATACCTAAAAGACTCGAGAAACAAGCAATTGACAAAGAGATTGGGGATCAAAAACATATACAAATAATGACCGATCAAGCAGCCTCGATTGATCAGCTTCTTCGGCAAAAAAAAAAAACCGTCTGAATGCCTTTGAATCTTGTAAAAAGCATAGGAGCGTCGGCATGGGCTCTCTGATGCTCAAATCAATAATGATTCTTCACGAGAGCATAAAATAATAGTCTGTTAAGCAGAGCGTGTATTGCGTACCTTTTACCATGGGTATTTATAAGTGGGTGTTGCCCTAGTCCTTAACATGCAAGTAACAAACTTGTAGCTAGAATCCTTGTAGGATTTTTGCTGAGTTGCCTATTTGAGGCCTATTTCCTATTCAAGACCGACTCTTTATGGAAGTATGGATTTATTTCCCGATTAGGATTCTCTGATACTTAGGAGGAAATAACAACATTTCCTTAAGGGAGTGTGATCTGGGATTTCGTATCCGAGTAGATATATGTTCGATTTGGTGTATCCTAGCTGGATTGTATTTCCTAATGCACCAAGAAGATCTCAATGAGTAGTGTCGTAGTGATCCTTGTTAAATATATAACTCTAATCCGATTAAGACTCCTTAGCCGAGTATGTTCTTTTCGCCGAGTACGTCTATTCGACGTGCACATATTTGAGTGGTTGGTTTGACTATTTTGGTGACGTGACTAATATCCTTGACTTGGTGACATGGCTTTGTCAAAGTATTTGTGTTGACTTTTGTTGATGTGTCATGTTAGAAGAAAAAACCCTATAATAATAATAATCTCTCGTCAGGATTAAACCTCAAATTATTAATGTTTAACTAGATCATATAAAAAAAAAATTCAGATCCGATCCTAACTAAAGAAGTATCATGCATATATATATATATGTGACAAAATATATGTTTAACATATTGTAAGAGTAAAAGTTGTGTGTTTATCTTGCATAATACAATTTATTATAGAGGCTATGAAAATAACTAATTGCATATTAAAATTTAGTACGGATTCATTCCAACTTTTTTTCCAAAATTTTCCATTTAATATATATATATATTTTTTAGAAGATACTCCATTTTAGTAAATTAAAATTTTAAAATTTCTAAAGATAATTCAATTCACTCCAGGATACACTTTCTTTCATACTTCTTTTCTACGAACATTTCATTTCAAATAATATTAATAATATAAAACACATTAAATTGGTAATAGCTTTTATTTCAAAAGCCCTTGTTTTTTGTATTCAAACTTTATTTTATTTTATTTTATTTTTTAATATTTCATGGAGGTTTTTGTGAAGTCTCAGTACATTACAAATAAATTATTTTAATTAATTTCATTATATTTTCCACACTTCTTTACTAGGCATTCCATTTTTTTTTTCAAACTCATTTTTAGGATTTTTTTCCTTCCTACAAAAATATAATAATAATAGGTTTGAAACTAATTAATAACTTATTTCGCAGTTAAAGTTCATTTCTATTGTTTATGATGTTTTCTATCGATTATCATTTTAGAATGAAAGATATGTTGAAAAATAATAATTATAAAGTTTAGTAAATGTGATGAAAAGTAAAAAAAAAAAAGAAAGTATGAGGATGTAATACGTTATGTCCGTTTGTAAGTGTCTTTTAAACATTTTTTTAATAAGGATAAAATTATCATTAACAATAAAATATTGAAATTGAGTGTAAATGGATATTTGGTGAATCATCAATAGCATTACTCTAGCTTTTTTCAATCAAGTTTTTAAAATAGGGCAAAAGAGTATTTTTCAGCCATTAAGTTACGTTTGACTGTTAAGATTGTGGTCAAAGGGACATTTTATAGTATTTTTGAAAATTTGAGACCGAAAAAGCTAATGCATGTAAGTCGGTAAAAAAGTACATTTCCTGAAAATATAAGGACTACATTGTTATTCACCATTTAATTATAACAATAAAATTAAAAATTCCATAAATAATTAACTATAATTTTTTTAAAAAAAAATTCTTGTATAACAAAATAAAAAATATATAAATGAATAAAAAAAATTAAAAAAATGTAAGACAACAAATAATTTTATAAAAATAAATTATAAAAGTTAAACGGTATGTACGTTCTTATTTGATTTTCAGTCAAGATGGTAGGGACTCTAATTAACATATTACAAATTAAAATTATACCACTTACAAAGAAAACATAAATCTGAGTTAAATGGGTAAAATGCACATATTGTAAATGTCAAAGAAAAGTTAACAGATCTCATAATATAATGACTTTTAGGATTTAAGTAATCTGTTGTCTGGCCTCGTTAAAAGGTCAATGATATTGAATGGCAATTTATATGAGCTCTAAAATTGTAAAACAATGATGAATGACAATTTTCAATTACCAATATAAATGCCAAAATATTTATAATTAGAGGAGCATCGAGGAATGAGACCTTGCACCTCATTAGAAAACCCACACCAAAATCTCCAGCTTCCCCATAAACCCCATAAATAATGAGATAAAAAGAAGAAACATCCCGTTGGCAGTCATCGTGTTCTAGTGAAAAATGTGTATGATATATATAATTATTTTTTAGGGTAGTGTTAACTTGTGCATTAAGGCACATGTTAACAATTACTTTATTTCTATAAAGGAAATAAAAGCACATGTCCATTAGTGCATTTATTGTTTTTACTTCATTTTATGGAAATATAGTAGTTGTTATCCTGTTTAGGGCACAAGTTAACACCACCCTTATTTTTATTACAATAAATAAACCAAAACTCCTCCTCACCTTGATGTGAGTTGGATTTGAACCCAAAACCTCTTGTACAATGACAAGGACCATACCAGCTAAGCTAGCTAGTAACCACAAGTCCGTAATATCTTAGTTAGTGGTGGCAAAACGGGTTGGCATGGCATGGCCTGGCCCAACCGCTTAACGGGTACAATGTGGTAATTACACAAAAATGGAAAAAGCTATTTTTTTTTTAAATTAAAAAAAAAAAAAAAAAGTGGAATTGGCTAGAACTGCCTGTCCCAGACCAATTCTAAAAAATTTAGGACCAGAACCGGTTCCAATCCAATTCTAACAGTAGTGGTTTCGGTTTGAACCGACTATTTGAACCGAACCACAGTCACGTCAAGATAGAGGAGAGTAGATCTCCTCCCTCCATTTGGATAGAGTAGATCTGAGCTTTTCTATATATTTTTTTGAATACTTTATTATGTACTTCCAAACAAAATAATTATGTAAAATAATTATTAGTAGAAACTGACAATTTTGCCCATGAATCGTTAACTTTTAACATAGAGAAATAGACGGTAGGGTATGTTTATGTAATTATAGGTAAAAGTTCAATATATGTGCAATTACACCTAAAATCGAGGTATGATTGTGCAATTTACCCAACTCATAAAGATCATATCTAACGAAAATTGAGAAGCCCCCTTCTTTGGATGTATTCTTATGGTCTTTGTTTTTTTCAATCCAGTAAATGCATCAACTCTTGTTTTTATCCTATATACTATGTGTGGGCCTAATTCTTTTCTTCTTTTCTTTTGGATGGCAATACAATCCAATTTGGTCTTTGTAGTGCCATTGTTCATATAGATGCAGTGGATTCCGATATCTCTGGGATATTTAATTATACACATTTGATAATTCTCTAAGGTATTAAGAATTCAACATAAAGGTTTTTTGTAAAACACATCCATGTGTGTGTGCTTGTAGATGTATTCTTATCTGAGCTTTGAAAATTTTGTGTGTGTAGCTTTTATAATTTAATTAGACTGCTCCAATTTTATATCAAGTTGCCTCTCAGGTTATTATGTCTGTTTTTTGCAAAAGATTCAGAGCTTCATCTAAATTGTGGATGCTTGTCAATGATAATGACTTCTCTCATTTCCTAAATGAAATCAAGCAGTTGATATGGGCCCGGTAAAGAAAAGCTTATGCGAGTGCTTGATAGATTAAAACAGTATGTACTTTCTTACTATAACTTGTGGTATGTCTAGGATCACTAAAGGTATAATAATACTTTGATCTTTAAATATAATGACAGAAAAATGTTAATTTCTTCTACCTTAATGAATTGATTTTTGCTTTTTTTTTTTTTTTTTTTGGAATTCTAGGAAGGATAGATATTGATTATTTGCAAAACCAGAGGTTTGTATCTAGCCATTTACATATTTAATTGCCATATATTTATTTATACAGAAATTTTTCTATGAAAATGTCCCGATAAAATTATATAAAGACATTGAATGTAAACCACTCATTTTACATACTTTAACTTGGTATGTATACACTTGTCAAATCACTTTTATAAATGAGTGAATCACATTCAATATCCTGATAAAGTTATATAATGATGTTCTGATAGGAACGGGACCGTTTGTTTATATATTTTTTGGATTAACAATATTTCTTGATTTAATAGGTTGAACACTATTATGATGTCATTATGCTGAAAAAATTGATTGGGCTATGAAGCTTTTTCAGATATTGCGGTTTGCTCCTATAACAGTTGTTTTCTTATTGTCTGTTACTTTTGTGCTAGGTCCAACAGTTAAAAAATCCTTCTATTTGGAAATGTTTGAATCAATTTTTTATATTTTTAGAAAAATAAAAGGGCATGTATTGTGGTAATATGTGGGCGGGGTAGGTTTATAAGATTTCATCTAGGGTGTACATATAAAAAGGAGGTGTAAATACAGTTTTCCAGGGGTACAAATATCGTACATATACGCAATCTAAGTATGAAACATTGTCCATCAACATTATATTACCAAATTCTAATCTAAAATACCAGCAAGGCCGATAAACTGGCCAAATCAACATACATATATCTCTTACTAATACTTACAAGTGCTTCTTGCATGCCCTGTTGTATCATGATTCATTATCTCATTGAGTCCATGCGACAGAATCGATCTCATCCCTAGCAGATTTGTATAACTCAAGCCTCTTCACACACTGCTGCCTTCTTTCCATCAGCATTGGGTTTTCATCCAGTAACTGGGAGAGTTGCTTTCCCTACACAGAATTAACAAATAATAATAAATCATCAGACCTCAATTTATCTAAAGTTCTCCGATCCTCACTTTAAAAGAACACTAAAATGAGTCAAATGATAAATTCAAAGAAAAAACTATGATTGGTACAACCAAATAATACCCATGTATAAAATCTTAATTTTAAGAAATTTAACCGCTCAATGTGATCATCAATAAAAGCTAATTACACTATTATGTTGACTTTTTTACATGTAAATCGGAAAATATCAATAAGATTCTTGATTGTAATCTATCTGAATTTGGTTCAGTTATGTTTAGGTCTGTAGATTCAAAGGATGTGTTTTCAAAACCAATTTTCTGTTTCCAAAACAAAATGCTGCTCTAAAGTTGTTTGGTTAAATGTTTTCAAAATTATAACTAAAAACTAAGCAAAAAATAACAAACCATTAACTTTCCATCTTCAAAACAGGTTTTCGAATCAAACCATTAACTTTCTCTCCAAACTATTTTACTCATTTTCACAAATGATACCAAGTGGATCCACATTGTTTTCGGTTTTGAAAATTATTTTAAACAAATGGTACCGAACACAATTGCATTTTTAAAAACATCATTTTCATTTTTTAGTTAATTTTTAAAAACACCATTTTAAAAATGATATCAAACGCACTTAAATTCTACAAATAGGTTGTGATGTAAGTGATAGTCGATTACCTCCTTTTTGCCCAATTGTGTGTAGAAGTGATCCAGTAAAGACCTTTTGGCCTCCTTCACCTGACAATGGACCACAGCTTTAGGAATGGTATTCCTAAGTGTCTCGGCCACCATCCCAACATAAGAGGAAACATTTGATCCAATCCGGCGGAAGTGCCCCTCTGCATATCGGTCTACCGATGAGGCAATTGGATTTCCACCCCTGTCGATGTCCTGAGGAAGTTTCCGGAAGAAATCCACAGTCAGGTATGAGGATTCCATGTCCACTAATCGTGCAGTTGTTTTCTTACTATCTTCACGAAACCTATCCAATGCTTCATTGGCAGCTGCTGCTATTTCGGCTTGCAGAGTTGGAAAGCGTTTCAACTCCTGTCCAATTTCAGAACATCAATTCACTTGTTCTCATTATATGAACACTGCTACTAGAAGTAGTAAATTTCCTGATTCCAAACCTGAGTTTCTCCGATTGATCTTCTCACAAGTTCCTTCAGAATGAAATGAACCTACAATTCAAATGACCAATTAGCAAATTAGAGGTTTTGTGACGAAATAAAAGCTTGGGAAATGCGATAAACAAAACTCCCATTATTGGCTTTAAAGCTCTAATCATTTCATTAGCTAGCAAGACAACTTTTGACAATACATTTATTTAACATAAGATCCTATTTAAATGCTAGCAAGGAAGACAATTTTTAAGATTTCAAGTGATGGCCCTTCTGACCATCTAAGTTTGAAGACTCCACTTCTATTGCACTGACTCCAGTTTTTGTAGACGATCCTAAGCTTACACCAAGAAAGAGAGTCAGCCATTGAACCTCTGGAGATGTTCATACAACAGGACTTGACAAATATTTACTACCTGAAATTTGCATTTCTTGAGCTTCCAATTATGAAATTATCTTAACACAGAGAAAGGCACCAGGCTTGTTCACCAGTTAATCGTGGAAACTCACTTAGGAGGAAAAACAGAGGGCACTTACAGCATCTACTGAAGCTTCAGCTGGGCCTCTGAAATAGTTAAGTGCCTCGTCAATGAGCCGTCGATAACCTTGCTCAGGTGCAATTAAATGAGGTTGGTACCCATCTGCTTCTGAAACCACTTTCCTAACATTTTGCAGTGACAGATGGCGGTCGAATGGAAGTTTCCTCAAAGCAGAGGGGAGCTGATTGTCAAAAACTCCATAAATTCGGTCACCACCTGGTCGTCTGAGATAAAAGGGAGTATAACACACATGAGAGAATGATAAGCTAGAGATAGTATTATGCAATTGCCATAATTCCAGTGGCTCTTACCAAAAACATTGTTTTAAGACCTTGAATGTTTCCAGTTCAACAATCAAAGGCCAGATTCATCTAAGGTTCTGTTTGATGAAAATACTCAGAAAAATATTTTCCACTTAACATCGGAAGCACAATGCAGATAAGAAAATTGAAAATAATTTACAGTTGAAAGAAAAATCAAGATTTTCTTCAATAAGGCATGCATTATTTCACTCTTTCACTAGGTGATACAATTCAAAATGGTTAACAAGCATCTAATTCTTGCTTCCATCTAGCAGCTACTGATTTTATGGGAATTAAAAACATGAAAAATGAGAAGAATGACGTTCACTATACCCTCCTTCCAAATGCTCCTTGAATATCCGGTCAAATGCACGGCATAACTCTAGGATAGTATACAACTGGGCCTATTAAAATAAGTAAAATTATAACAGTTAAAGGTATCAATACCAATGATTATCCAACATCACAAGTAATGAACAAATAGATATGCTCCTCACCCCAGAATCAATAGCAACAGGTCTACCAAGATGGTCCAACTCTGCTTCCAGTTCATCAATGCTCCTGTTAATTAGAGCTATGATACCAGGTATGCGGGTTCTAATTACAGACTCCAAATGCTGAAAACATATCAGTTTTAATAAATAATAAGACATTATCTTAGAATTGAGAAGTCGTTACATTTTAAATGCAAATTAGTAGGTGCAAAAGAAAAAACTAAAACCTTCGATAGAAGTTTTGCGAGATATTCAGAGCCCATTTTGCTAGCTAAGTGTCCATAATTAGGACTCGTGGCAAAAAACTCACGTTCCCTCCGCCGAGCAGCAATCATGTCCACATTTTTATTGATATCAGCTTGTGAGCGGTTCACAATTCCAACCCAAGGTTGTTGAAGTGGATAAGCCCTTCCCTCAAGAATCTTCAACAAACACAATGGGGGAGAGAGAGAGAGAGAGAGAGAGAGAGAGAGAGAGAGAGAGAGAAATTGTGAGTATAAATACATAAGGGGTTAATGCTCATTTTGTAGCAATACAGGAAAATAAAAATAAAAATTAATTAAAAAAAATCCTTCTAACAGGTGACAAGAAGCGTTACAGCTATGATCTAATCAAAACAACTATGTAGATAGATGAACACCTCTTAGGTGGCTTCTAAGGTCTTGCATTTAGGCACTTCGTATAAAGGTTTATACTTCCACTCTCTATAAATTAGAATAAAATAAATTCTTTTAATACTTGTAAACCATTCAAAGTTGAGTTTAATGTCATTGACCAAAGAAGAAAGATTTGACAGAACCACAAAATATCCAAAGAGATGCGCCTGCCAAGTCATTCATTTGGATGCCACTGATTCATCTTGATAGCTGGCCAATCACTATTATAACAATATCATAAGTTCACAACTCCTCAGAATGCATTTCATTGAAAGTATTAAAGCACTGTTGTCACTAGACAAATTTCGGCTATAAGATAATAGTCTTGTATTTTAGGCATAATGGGTAACAAGCAGATTTATAAATGCAACTCTATCTTAAATGGCTTCACAACAACTTCAAGTTGTTTTCATGTCATCCAAACTTGAGGTGTCATATTTTAAAAGTGCCATAGACAATGGTGAATGATTTCACAGTACAAATAAATTTTAAAAAGGTCACCATCACAAGCAAAAAATTTCCATTTGAATACCACATTCATTTGAGAGTGATATCTTAGCATTCTTGTTATGATAACAAAAGCACAAGTGCACAACTCCATAGGTGCCCTTATTGTGCATTTACTGAATTTTTTAAAACACTGTTTTTATAATTATTGATTGGCTTAAAGGTTGCAGACAAACATCCTATAAGTTGTTACTCCCATTAGTTACAGCCAGGCAATGAAGACATTTCTTACATTGGTATTTGTATTGTATCCTAAGAATATAGCATATCCTCTTACTAGAATTGATATAGCAAAAAACTTCAATATGGCCCCTTTTTTCATCTGTGGGTTGAATGCATTTTCATAATTTAAAGCATATCATCTATACCCAATTAGGCATTCAAATAAGAAAGCTTACATCCAAAGCATTTGTTCCCTTGTCCATCAAATCAAGCTTTGTCAACACACCAAATGTCCTGTCACCTGGGAAAAAAACCATATAGCCTCTAAAGTAAAGATAAGGGTATCATAGTAGTTACAGAAATGCACACATCAAACTGTTGAATTGACTGACCTACATAACTAGAAACAAGGAAAAGAGAGTGTACCAGCTGGGTCAACTTCTCTAGAGAGCTTGATAGCATCAGATGTTGCCAAATCTTGGTTGGCTGGAGTTATAGCCAAAATGAGAGAGTTTGGCTGTGTCCAAGAACCAGAAACTCATCCATTATAAGAGAATAAAAAACAAAGTTTATAAAAGCTTAAAGCTAAGTATACTTTTAAAACTGAACTCTATACTCATATAGGAACAATATTGGGATTATTAACTTTTCAATTCATTTTTTTCCCTTTTGGTGGATAAAATTGAAAACCAAGTCACCCAGTGTTTACTATTGGAGAAAAGGCCCAACAGAAGTCAGGAGCTAGATTGAATTTCTAACCATGCATGGAAGTAACAAATATCTCAAACAGTGAACAAATCCCTGAGGATCACGTGTTTCCATGAATTAAGAAAGTTCACCTGAGTATTAGCAAAACTAAGAAAGCAAACTTTTAGTCCTTGAAAGGAGGACTAAAAGTTTGCAGCCCTAAAAACAACAGGATGACTCCTTCCACCATGGCTACTTATCTTGTATGTTCAATAGTTGTGAGGTTCGACAATTGACACCATTATTTCATGCATTGAATATATAGATCCAATGTGCATATCCAGAACAAATCTACACATTCTATAGCATGAAGAACTTAAATTTTGAAATGACACCACTGATTATATTCTTTTGTTTTAGTGCCTTCAATATCAAATATATTCAAAAAGAATGGATAAACTAATGATTAAAAACAAACTGATAATAAAACTGATGTCCATGAGGTACTAATTCTGATTGTGACATTAAGAAAAGAATAAGAAAGTTCCCATTACCTTCTCAACGTACGAACGAACCATTGATTCTATCTCTTGAACAACACTCTCTGGTTGTCCCTCTGTGATCAACAAACATCTTTTAATTTAATAAATTAAAGAAAGAAAAATGGAATTCTAGCTGTGGGATGCCTGATTTAATATGGAAAATAAGGAATGATAATGAAAAAACCATACCTACAGCAACCTTTGTTAAACCAGGCAAATCTATCAGAGTTAAGTTGACAACTGAAAATAAAAATAAACCATGATCGTAAGATATTCAGATAATAGAATAATTATTTACATAACGCAAATTGAAAAGACTATGAGATTTTTTTAGAAAAAAAAAAAAAAAAATTTAAAAGAACAGCTATTTTACAAAAATCCTCAGAAAAATTAAAGATGTAACAGAGGTCAGACAAAAATAATAAAATGAAATTGTGAAGTGCAAATTATATAACATACAAAAGCTTTCAAACTAAACATAGACCTAAGAATACCATAATTAAAAACCTAACACACCAAAAGTGGGTTAAATTACATGAAAGGTTTTGTAAGGAAATACAGTAAGTCAATGATAAACTAGGACACCCTTCAAGAAAACAGAAAATAAGCACATAAACATCGACTCATCGTTCACCACAAAACATCTAGGAAACTAATCTTTAGAAGTCAATGAAATCTAAAAAGTTGAGGATGATTCATGATATAAAACCAGTGTTAAATATGTCTACATGTTAAGATGATCTCATCATAAAATTAGGTGGCCAACAACAGCTGGGCATCAAAATATGGATCATTTCTTGCCAAGCATCTCAAAAACGAAAATTCCATACCATTTGGGGAATAGATACTCAGATGAATAGGAATAGGAGAAATCTGTTTTGATTTCCCAGTCACTCTGTCAGTTTCATCTTGAATTTCCTTCCGAACAATAGCTGCAAAAGAGAACAAAAATCAAACGATGAAATCCGATCGCATCTTTGTTCTCAAAACGTAACAAAAGAATAATTAGATACATATTCAAAATGCATTGCTGATACTATATTAAACTGGAATTATACTTTTATAAGCAAGCAACGTTAGAGTGTAACACATACTTCTACAAAACTGAGCAAGGACAACATAAAATGATGATGTAATTTTATGACTAATAGATTATGACATTTGGAATGAGAAAAATTGACTAGCATCTAACCAAACTATGAAAAATTGAAAGCAATTAAACATGAAAAGAAATATTACCAAAACTAACATGAAAATCTTAGAAATACTCTTCATCAGAAACTGTGTTTTATGTGTCCGGGCAACCTTTATAGGACAGCAATAAAACGAACATTGCATACATTGTTTTTGGTAGAGAGAGGAGGAGATATTTTGTTCAAGTTGAACTTTTAATTTATCTGTACTGGATTTAATCTGTTCTGTATCTCACAAAGGCCGGTTGTAGTGAATGGGACCTTCACCCTGTGATTGTGTTATGACTCACCAATTAGAGATTATGTTAGCAAGTCACAATCCAAACTACTTGGTAAAGTGACCAGAACTTTAGGAGAATTTGGGCCTAAAAAGTTAAAACCCAACCAAAATGAAAATAATGAGGGCATCAAGACTCATACAGGACAATTTATAGACATCCTTACATCCAAGATCTCACTTAAGGTTATTCCTAAATGTTTCTAAGAAAAAGCCGATTAGAATGTGCCAAATACATGTTTTAAAACATTTTCATAAATGTGGATAGTGGTAAGAAGGAATGGTTTATCTGGCATGGAAGTATTTAAGAAAGAAAGCCAAAACCAATTAGCATGCATGAAATATGTATGTCAAATAATCAACTTATTCCTTTATCTCTTTTGACTAAAATGTCCCAAATGATATGATAGTGGATCTCAACCATCAGACTATTTGAATTAATAAGTTACCTTACACCAAATCATGAACATAATCATGAATTAACACCAGGATAAACATGGCAACCATACCCAAAATACATCAAAGATACAACTCATCATTCATAAAGATCAAAAGAAGGTATATAAAATAACATTAATCAGTGCAATCATATCACCACATCTTCATGCTAATGACATACAAAAGTCAGTGAACTTTTTCTTTGGCAAGTGAAGGAACTCTGCATACTCCTGTAACCCCGGCTCTGTTTTGTGTAGTTGCAGCACCAAAGGCCTCCTTGTTACAATCCCTGAGATTACACAATATTTAGAAACCACGTTTCTTTAACCTTTTTGTTTGAATTTTTGCATGCAAATATATTTTTTTACTCTTATAATTTTATTTTATTTTAAAAAAAATCACTTCAAATCCTCTCTAGTCAAATTTTTACAATTCTTAATTGAATTCAATAATTTAATTATCCAACTACAACAACACCATGAAAACCAAAAACAAAAAAAATACTGGAATGTTTGTTTTCTCATTTTATTTTTCTTTCCTTTATAAGAAAAAAAACAGAGTACTAATGACGCCAGCTACAATCATTAGACTTGAGTTGATCTTTCTCCTATAATAAAAATAAATGTTCAAGAAAAAAAACATAAAACACAATTACAAAATTTACAGTTTGTAACCTGATCCCCTGGGTAGAAAATCGCGTCCAACAATGCTCTCCAGTACCGAAGACTTTCCAGAACTCTGCATTCACATCCAAACATGCCACACTCCACACATCAAACTTAACAATTACACATAGAGATGAATCAGAGCTAAAACAACCGCATTCGCTTGACAAAACACCAAATTATAAGACTCAGCACAGAAATTCATGCATGCATAGATACAGAGATACAGCAGAGAGAGAGATTCGACAAAAAAGAAGTTCGAAAAAACAACTAAATTAACATCAAAACCTAAAAGCGGCACTCACACTCACAGAAAACGCAGAAAAACACTAGTAAGAGTAGAAACCTGGCCGCCGACGACAGCAACAGAAGGAAGAGCTTCCCAGAGAGTAGGCAAGGCAGTGTCGCCGCCGTAGTCACCGAGAACCGTACAGGCCCTCTGTATTCTGTTTACCATCCCAATCAGACTCTCCATCGTCGCCATGTCTGTCTCTTGTACAACAACAACCCTATTAGACTTCGAATTTGGACGAATAACCAGAGAAAATACGAGCAGAGAAGCAGTGACAGAGATTGAGAGGCAGTAGAGTAGAAGAAGAAGAAAAGCTATTTTGACTCTTTTTTTTTTTTTAATTTGGGAGTGAAGTGGTTAGTGGTGGGCCTTTGATATTCGTAGAGGATGGGAAATGTTGGTCGTGTGAGTTATATAGTGCGACACGTCAGCCAGTTGTTTGAATTTGAGTTGATACTGCCGTACTGGTCAGTTGTTTGTCAGTTACTTCTTTTTATTCCATAAAAGAGATTTGATGTTTTTTCAAATCTTGTTTTTGGCGGACTATTGCTGTTTCTTCTTCGTGCTGGGAGCCTGCCAGCCTGGGACCTACTCACTCACTAGTCACTGCCTACTTGCCTAGTGCCTTCCAACGGCTGTTATTTTCCTTCAAATTCACAATTTTTCTTTAATTAGTATCGACCAATCATGTTATAACGGTCCGAATCATATTAATGGTGAAAATTTTAAAAAAAAAAATACATGATCCCGAATTAATAGATATTGTCAAAAATAAATAATAATAATTAAGGGTGGACACCCAAACCGCCAAACCGATAAACCCGTCCAAACCAAACCAATTTAAGCGGGTTGATTTGATTTTGTTAAAGAAAAAAAACCGATTGGGTTATTTTTTTAGTAACCCAATTGCTTTGGGTTGGTTTGTAGATTGTGTTTTATCAACCCGTATAACTTAACCTAAACCATTACATACTTATATTTATATATATATATATATGTATGTATATTTATGCAAAAATGTTCAAATCAGTACGCACTGATATGACTTCATCAGTACGTTGGATGTAAACAATTAAATTCACATATTTTGACTTAAAGTTTATACACTTGTCAAAGCTTCTCCATAATCAGTGGTCAACATGCATTGATATTAATGTAGTTAAATTAGTACGCACTGACCAGAACGGGACCGTATATATACAGAAATGTTCAAGTCGGTGCGCACTAATATAACTTCATCAGTGTATTAGATGTGAGCCATTAGATTTACATACTTTGACTCAAAGTGTATGCATTTGTCAAAACTTCTCCATAATTAGTGGTCAACATGTATTGGTACTGATGTAGTTAAATCAATGCGCACTAATCAGAACATAATCGTATATATATTAATTAAATTATCATATAAAAAAATTAAAGTTAACATACTTTTATATTATATTTATTTCCAAGGTTATCGGTCTCTATTTATTCTTAAAGTTATTTCATCTCATCTGAAGTTGTTGGCACTAAACAAATTTATTGAAGATAAGTAACTATTTTTTATTGTTGCCTAAAAAACTCATTCAGCAATATGGTTTAGTTTTTTTTTTTTTTTATAAATAAGTTTTATGTGTTCTACACTAGAGGATTTCTTTTTTAACTATTATTGTTACAAACTTAGGATAAATTTAGTATTATTATTTATCTTATTGATAATAAATTTAACTACTTGTATTACTATTATTTTATTTATTCAAATAAAAAAAATATAATTATTTTCTTAAACCGCCAAACCGAACCGAATCAAACCGATTTTTTTGGTTTGGTTTGGTTTGGTTTGGTTTAACATTATAATTGGTTTGGTTTGGGCCGTAAAAAAATAACCCGATTAAATAATGGTTTGGTTTGGGTATGAACTCAACCCAAACAAACATATGCCCACCCATATTAATAATAATGTTATAGGAAAAATGCACAAACATCCAAAATAATTAGTGTAATTTCAAGTATATGAAAATTTGCTAGTAATTACATAAACAGCACTTACCGTTAAGCATCAGGGAGATAAACCGGTTCGACTTGCTAATTCTTATCGGTTCATTTCGATTGGCTTTTTGGAAAACCGACCATTTTTTGTTCGGTTTTCGATTTGATATTTGGAAGCGAAACCCGACCTAAGATCCAAATAACATTATGTCTAATAATCGACGATAACTAAAGCAAAAGTACATGTTTATTATGTCTAACAACGTTCGCTTCCAAATAACATTTTTTTTAACAAAACATGTGTAAGGAAAGAAAGTGATTGAAGATTTTTCAATTTCAATGCACCCAAATCAAACAAAATTAGAGCAAGAAGTCTGTATACTTTTAATTTGATAGTAGACAAAATCAATAACTCAATGTACGATTATCACATTTGGATGCACATTAATTTATGTAACGTCTTTTCACCAAAGAATTTCATTATTTTTTTCATAGATATTATACTAAATTTTCCACCTCATATATACTTTATAATAGAGCAAGTCAACAATTGTTGTTATTCTGTTGTTCTCAGATTGCAAATATTCTACTGTTCTCAGTTGTAAATATCTTCTTGTTGAAATTCTTTTATTTGAAATTTAGTTTAAACTGTATCAGTAGTAAGTCTAGGAGGTTAGTTTGATTTTTGAATCTTTTGAAATGTATTGAAATTCTTTTATTTGAAATTTAGTTTAAACTGTATCAGTATGTCTAGGAGTTTAGTTTGATTTTTGAATCTTTTGAAATGTATATATTCATTCAGTTCAATGAGAAGGCTATGCCATATTTTCTCAACTTTGCTATTTGATATGGTATCAAAGCTCTACTAAATTGTTGTTGCCTTCCTCTAGCTATCACCATGACTACAAACACCCCCAATGCTTGAAAAGCTGAACAAGATTATTTGAAGAACATGGACATAAAAATCCTAGGAGAGTAAGGATTGAAGAATTTGCTAGTGAATTGGCGGAATTTGGCCCAGTTTCTGGTTTTGGTTCTATGTTCTTGTGCATTAATGGTCTTTTGCTAGTGCTCATTCTATGGCCAAGATTCTTTCACAAAATTCTCACAATAGCTTAAGGTTTACAAAAGACTTAGAGAACAAATTAAAAGTGAACAAATTAAAATAAGTATTTAAGAGATATATTACCTTATTGTACTAAAGAACGTCCACTTCTTTCTAAATTAAAGGGAAGGCAACCTGGTAAGTTTATTTGTAGAGAACAAATTTATTGTAGAAAGAGATTTATTGTCGTTTTTGTTAGAAGTGTAGAGAGAGAATTACAAACAAAATATAAAAATGATTATCTAAGGACAATTTTAGTAGTTCATCTTTTAAACTTAACTTATTAAAGCACTCCCTTTGCCATCAAATCAGTTTAAAAAGGTAATATTTTCCACCGATTCCACATTTTTGTACTTAAAACAGTGAATTTCAAAAATAGAATAATAAGTAGTGAAAATTGAGAGAATATACTAAATAACAAGAAAATGCATGTTTCCCTTGTTAATTACACATAAAATTAAAATTTTGTCCTGCAAAATAGTAGAACTTGGCCGTGAATATACAGTCCTTGGACAAGGAAACTTTTTTAGACTATAAAAGCACCACTCACAAAAGCTTGTGGAAGTGGAACCAAGTTCTCAATCAACAAATTTCAATGCTATCCCCAGAAAGCTGACTGGCCTTGCTTTCATTTTTGTGGGATTTAGAGTCATCCAAATAATGTTGGTAGATGTAAGAAAGAAATCCCCAGATTGCCAACAACATAGCTATCACTTTCACCCCATCCATCTTATCATGGAAAAATATCACAGCAAGAATTGGAACAACAGGCAAAGCCAAGGTACTGATCACATTGGAGAAGAGAGAAGACACTTCAAAAATCAACCCCAACAACCCCACCGATGAAATTTGCCATGTTATCGCTGTCCAAATCAGTGTCATTAAATACGACACTCTTCCCTCTTCGTAATCTCTCATCTCTTTCGACAAATCTTTCCATTCTCCGCTAGCAAATAGTCCCACTACGCAGCCACAGGTTGCGACAAATGATGGATATATTTGCATATCCACAACAGCAGAGAATGTCTCTCTTTTTATAACCTTCTCGAAAGAGAGCTGCACTAGGGAAAGGTACAAGGAGTATGTCGCGGAGGCGCCTAGCGTGCATAAAAATCCGATTATATACTTTCCTCTACTACCGATGCCTGAAGTGGTTTCGGAGTCTGAATTCACAGCTAGAAGGGATGCCGAAATGGTTAGAAGGACTAATGAATTGAGTATGAAAGAAGTGAACTTTTGTGAATTGAGGAAGAAGGAGAAGACTGCGTTAAAGGCCAGTTGGGTTGCGCAGAGGAGAGAATAAGTAGAGACAGGAAGGTATAAGAGGCCGTAAGAGTACATCAAGTTGTCGCCTGTTAAGAGTATGCCAAAAGCCGTGTACAGAAAAACAAGTGTAGAGAATTTTGGTCTTATTGATTTGGTTGTTGAAGATGAGAAGAAGAACACAAGTGGAAGTAGAATTGGGAAGCCGGCTGATTGAACAAACGTTGCCATCCATTTGCTGTTCCCACCTTTGTCGAAGTATAATCTACCTATAAGAGTAGCTGTTGATTGGCCTGCTACAAGAAACACTATGTAGACAGTCACACGAAGCCACCATTTGTAATGTTTTAGCTTTGGAAGACGCCATTGGTTTTGGTTGGGTGCAGAGTCTGGCTCTCTGTCATTAACTGGAAAATTAATTAAAAAGCAGAATCAGTCAATACAATATTATTGAACCTGAATATATGAATATGATGAATCACGACTGATCAGGTGAGTGAGTGACTAACCTCTGGTTTGTTGTAGCTCTCGATCAGCCTCCATGAAAGGTTCAGCTTAGCATAATACCAGCCATGGAAGAACTCAACAAGCTATCTTGAAATACAGTAGAGTTTGACTTTGTGTTGGTCATGAGCAAAGTTTGACTTTATCACTTGCCTGATCTATCGCATCTAGTCATCCATTTAGACTTATTGGGGCTTAATGCGAAATAAGAGAAACAGGACAGTGACATAGTGAAATCGATCAGATTCAAGATAGTCAAAATTGGTTAGCTACCGACTTCAATTATAAATAGGGATGGGTTGTTTTCCTGCGCAAGTTTAGTTGTAACCGATGACATGGCGTTGGTCAGGTATACTTCTCGTACCTGTATCACGAGATTGTGTGGGATTGAGTCCTTCCCTCTAAACCTTAAATTTATATAATACTTAAAAATAAAAAATAAAAAAGTTTAGCATTGTATCATGTGATTTTATTATCATAAAAATTATACTATTGGATATGTCTTATCTTTTTTTTTTTTGGTATTCGTGGATGTTCAGGCCAGCTTGCGCACACCTCGACTAATCCCACAAAACCCTGAAGTTAACAACCGGATAAACCTCCAGTGACCCCAATAGAAACTTGGCTGCCAGGGATTGAACCCAGGAAGTCCGAGTTTACTGCTCGTTTTAATGACCAGTGACACCACCCCTTGGGGTTAGAAATGTCTTATCTAGATATTTAAAATAAGATTAATATTGAATATTTATTAATAATATTTTTATTTAATAAATTTTCATTTATTACTGTACTTACTTATTTTTGCCGTACTTTATATTATTTACATATTAACAATTATAAATTAACAATAAAATAAAGACCAAATATAGTGATATTAAAACTTTCAAATAGAAATTGCAATAACATAAACATATTAAAAAAAAGGTTAGCAAAAAGAAAAAAAATATAACAAAAAACTTATATAATAGCAACATAACATAAGATAACTAAATAATGCTCAAAGACATTAATATTTTAAAAGGTTTGATTGAGAAAATTAGGTAACAAATAAACATGTAAGAAATTTTGGTGAAAAAAATAGTTGATAAAAATCTAATTGAAAAAGTTAGAAAATAAATAACTAGGCAGGGGAAAATTAGTTGAAAAGTGTTACACCCTAAAAATTGAGAAAAAAAATCAAAAGTAGCTATGCAAAACATTACAATTTCGTTTCTAATCACATACGAAAGTTTAATCGTTAATAACCACATTTTTAAGAAATTACCTGAATACCCATACAAAAGATTTCAAATTTTATCAACATTTCAAGTTTTTACTAAAGATTTTACATTTAAGAAATGCACTGTGAGATGCTCCTCGATGTAAAATACTTTCTCAGCTGCTTTCTACTTCCCTCTAATTGCCTGTGATCTTTTAATTGAGTAATGCCAGTAGCACTCACCGTTTAAATTGTTGAGGGATTTCAGTCTAGGGTGAAAATCTAAAATAGCCCTTCGTTTATTAGTTTATACTCATAGTTTTTTTTTTTTTTTTTTAAATTATAAACTTGTTTTTCTTATTTGTTTTTACTTGTAAATGACAATTTCATTAAAAATAAACTTGTACTTTTAATGAAATTTTCTTAAATTTTCATAGAAGTGGACATGCCATTTCAGTTCGGATCAGCCTGGAAGTTGTTCTTCTTGGCTTGGCTAGTAAGGCAGGTCATTTTATGGCACTACATAGTACGGTATCATTGGTTACGACATTGGTTAATTTGTCCTTTTCAACATGTGGGTGTGAGACATTTGCCACTGAACCATCTCAACTTTAAGCACCTTACAATGTGTGGGTTTAAGAGTTTTACCATTGAACCAATCTTACAATGTGTAGGTTTAAGAGATTTACCACTGAACCACCTCAACTTTAACCATCTCTCAACATGTGCGTGCAAGAGACTTACCACTGAATCACCTCAACTTTTGTTAAGTAAATGTTGTTCTGATCCTATAGAATAGAAATATAAATGAGTTAAATTTAAGCATGTCATAGCTGAATATATCATATATAGGTAATATCTATATGATCTGGACGACCTTCATTTAAGAAAATAACTTCATATTGGTTTTAACTTCACAAAATCTGGTAACATTCAAACTAGTGACCTAACACCAAACTGAACACCCTTAAAATTATAAGTACATACAGACTTCAATGCTATTATACATCATCACCTTCACATTCTCAACATCATATCAAAAGTTATGCTTTGTAATTGCTTCCAAATTAGCTGTATTATCCTACCTACTTGAATCCAATTCTGGTTCTCCATCGAATATCCAAGCATCCATCGGATCAATCTCATCAGCCTCAATGCCACCCCGTACCGCTAGCTGAGAGTTCTGCAGTTGCAAATTATAGTGCAGAAAGGCCGAATCACTCGATGGTTGTTGTTCCATATGATTTCTTCCATTTGTAAGGAGTTTCTCAGACAAACTCCTCTTCAAACCATACTTGGAAGCACCATCACATGTTTGGCTCAAAATTTTAATGGCGAATTTCTGCAGCTCGGGACATTGGTTTCCATAGCGCAACCACCACTCGGCTGCAAGGAACATATATAGTTAAGGATATATATTTGTCATTAGTCTTAAAATGATCAAACTGCAAGAAACCAAATAAAATTTCCTTACCGGGAAGATATTTGTTCCGTTCGTCCATGTTGCTCCCCTCACGAAAATCATCCTTACCATTTATATACTTATCCAGCTGAAGATTTATCAAAGCCTGAGTGTGCTCATCTTGTACCATGCAAATACAGCATAAAAGGTCTGAGGATACCTCTTCATCACAATTGAAATCACTTGAATAAAACAGACTTGGATTCAAGTAGTAAGCAGCGGCATGGAGAGGGCTGTGGAGATGTGTGTTCCAAATCTCATCAATAACATTCCAAATGGGCATATACAAGGCTTTCTTTTTATTAAATTCCTTTCCGATGGTCTCTTTTACCTGATCCATGGTTTCGTATATGTACCCGACTTGTGGTTTGTCAGCTCTGTTGATCAGGCGCGTAACATTCACAAGCGGCATAGCTGCCTTCACCACCATCATGGCTCCATTCCAGAAAGAGCGATCCTTGATCACTAGATTAACTACCCTATTCCCCATTGTTGTCGAAGCCAAGTTTGAGGCCGATGAGGCAAACATTGCTTTCAGGTTTTCCTTTTCTAGTACAATATTCTCTAGAGTCATAAAAGGAGTAGCCAAACGTACCTTGGAGGGCTTAATAAGTTCACGGCTGCCAGAATAATCTCTAAATAGTTGCAATACTGTTGCATCTCCATGAATGAACCTTGTAATAATTCTAGCCTTATCTAATATTCCGCTAACAGAATCCGTCGTACTGATCTTCTCAAGCATGAGTTCAATGCAATGGGATGCACTCACAGTCCAAAACACTGTCCTCTGCCTCTCCATAAACTGCTTCCCTACGTGTCCCATCCAGCCTGTTGTCGAGCTTGCGATGATTTGAACTACATTATGAATCCCAACCTCTTCAATAACTCCATCTAGTAACAACTGCAGGGCATCAACATCATCAATGGCAGCTGTAACATCAGAGGACCGGAGGTAAATTGGTCCCTGAGGACAATCCACGATAAAATTGACCAAGTTTCGACCATTTTGATCAATCCATCCATCTAACAAAATACTGCATCCAGTACTTGCCCATGAATGTCTTATCCTCTCCACATGTTCTCGAATTTCCTTCGCTTCTTCTTGAAGGATCAATCCTTTTAACTCGTCACAACTGGGGATTTCATATTTCCCTGGACTCTGACAAAGAGTAGCATTTATCATATCCCTAAAGCTTGGAGAGTTGGCAACACTGAAATCAATACCATTTTCAATGAAAAATCTACCAATGCATTTTTGAGTTTGCCATGATAATGAACCATTTGTCTTCTCATTATCAGACTCTGTCAATGAACCTATTCTTCTGCTTGGAAGTGAGACATGTTGTGTGGAGCCTTCTATTTCAGATTCAACATCCTCATGGCCTCCACTCTCACAATTAGCATTTTGAGTGGCTTCACGTTTAATGCGCTTGACTCCATTCGAATTGGAGCAGAAATTACTTTTCAGGGGACGATCTCGGTGATGAAGCTCCCCAAGTAATATGTTCCTAAAATATTCCTCGACGTTTTCAGGAACCTTTTCACAAGGTGTCACATCTCCGCGTATACTTCCTAAGTGGTATTTGAGACGGTAGAAGCCACTCATTACCTTTCCACAATAGTTGCATTGCACTCTGTTTTTCTCAGCCAGAGCAGTTCCATGATCACGAGCATTGAAGGAGGCATCAGCAGCAGCCATTTTTACAGTCTTAAAAGAATCCAATCTGCAAGTCAAGATTCAAGAACATAAACTTGCTTGTGCATGAATTGAGTTCTTCCAACAATCTTCAGCAACAATCCTACATAAAGAGTAGCAGAAACAGAAAAATTAGAGGGGGAAAAAGACCTTGAAGCACATTTTACAAAATAGATTAGAGTAAAGAAACTGGCATCAAATCTGGTCATTGCAAGACAATCAAGCTTGAATCTAGAATACACTAGTGACCATCGTATCAGGTGTCTACAAGGACCAAAATAAACAAAACCAACCAATCCAAAGAAGAGCTTAATTAGTTAATTTCCATCACCCTCATTTGAACCGATTATATTTGATTAACACAAACAAAAACTATATTTTCCTGGGATTTGATTGGAATATCTGCAAGTAAATCTAATCTTGGGCATGATATGTGATGGATTTGGTATAAATGGCTGGATGAAATGGGATTAAACATATGCTCTTCAAGACTTCAAGCCGACTGGAGAGAGCATCAATCATGATAATGTGAAAATGTAAACTAAGTCGCTAATCGAGTAAATTTCAATAGAAAGATGTGGCTTTGATTAAGTTGTTTGAATCTTAATGATGAAGTCAAATCACATATATCCTTAAATAATGATGATAACAGGGAAACAAGATGACGTTGACTAAACGGTAAACCCCTTAAACCTAGATCTAGAAGATTATGGGTTCGAGTCAACAATATACCCCTCACACCTAGATTTAAGAGGTTATGATTTCGAGTTATATCCCTTTCTCCAATCACAAAAAAAGAAAAACTCTCATAAATCGGTATATACAGAATAAAGTATTATCACCCATCAACAAGCAACAATGGATATTCAAAGAAGACAATAAGGGTAAGAGAAAGTGAAGAAAGTAAATACTTACTTGGATTTTGGGTGCAAACTGAAAGCATAAGGCTTAGCTTACATAGCCATTACCAACAAAACTGAGAGATAATAACTGAGTCAGCTCTTACAGGCCCTGCACTGCTCTCTCTCTCTCTCTTAAAATGTTTCTTGTGATTGGTCAATCATGTCATATGGTGTGATATTAGTGAACTAAATGACGTACGTTATTTATGGTCGCTCATTTTACATGTCATGATATTAATGGATGAAATGATCATATCCGATGCGATTGGTCACTCAAGTATAATATTAATGGAGCAAATGACGTGACATTAGTGGATCGAATGACATCCGTTACTTTTGGTCATTCATTCCATGTGTAATGATATTAATGGATAGAATGATACTCGACATGATTGGTCACTCAAACCACGTGACATGACGTTAATGGAGCAAATGATGTCCATAGCAGTTGAGTGAAATTTACTAGTGGACAAAATGACTCACGGTGCTTCCCGTCACTAATGTCACATGTTATGATATCAATTAGACCGAATGATACCTACGGCGATTGGTCATTCACACCATGACATGATATCAACAGACTAGATGACATTAGGTGTTTTCGGTTGGTAAGGCTACATAGCATGATATTGATAGACTAGATGATGCATGACGGGAATTAATTCACAAACACATGATATGATATTAATGGACCAGTCTCTCACTCTACATACATGATATTAGTGAATCGGATGACACACGGTGTTTTTTTATTATTATTAATATTATTATTTTTTTTTTAATATTACATAAATTCAAAGTTTTATTTAACTATAAATTTTAAAGACTTGTAACATAAACCATAAATATAATACATTGTTATTGAGGAGCATTAAAAATATTCTATACATGTATGTATGGATGTGAACATGTAAATGATATATATATATATATATATATATAGAAATTTTGTAGCATGTACTCGTGAGTCGAGATAAAGCAATTCGATATAAAGTAGTAATTATTCTTTTGTTTTGTTTAGTTAACGATCCTTACTGTTTTCTAGCAGCATATTCGCATCCACCAGATGCAAAATTGCTAGAAATAATGTCAATCCACTTGATATACTTTTCCATTCAGATTTATGTAAAATGTGAAGAGATACAAATCAAGAAAATCTTAATTCAATCATTACTTTACAATAAAGTTGAATAAAAATTAAACATCTACAAGAGCTAAAGTAATCAGACAAATTACAATGAAATTTATAATAAGGTTATGAAGCCGTAATATAACAATTAATAATCCGAATGAATTTCATTTATCTAAGACATGTCTTGAAAAGTATTAGGAGCATAAAGAGAAAGAATGTCAAGAAATTGAAGATAAGTGATTATCAACCATCACTTCTTTTCCATTACGTGTTCAATATATTCCTTTTTCTTTTTTTTTTTTCTTGGCAAGTTGGTATTTTTGCAAAAGACACATGAATAAATATGTAGTTACATAGTTGTCGCAGACATAGTATGGTAGTAACCACACCTATTTTACTTTATGGATTTGAATCTTCTACTAATCTGATCTTTTTCCCTATCTAAAACACTTCAAGATAATACTCTACATTTAAAGATAATACAAAGTGAAATAAATAAATCTAGTCATTGATTACACATGTTATCAGATCTATTTAGGTCAGGAAAAAGATCAGATCATCCAAATTCTTTACTAAAAGCTTTGAATAATGAATATCATGATGGAGTTATACAAGGAATAGAAGTAGAAATTAAATTAAATGTAGAATTATTTCTACTAATAATCGTAATGTTATTCAATAGATCTGTCTTCGAGACTCTAGAGGATATATAATTGTATTGCCTTCAATAATTTCAAACAGCATCCAGGACCTATGAGAGAGATGCATAACTCAGGTTTTTAGGAGGTAAGGGGGATAAAATTACCATATGGGTAACTTAGTAATTTTCTCTTACTATGTAGTATATCTTTGTCAACTCGGTGGAAATGGTGACAAAAAGAAAAGAAATTTTTTCAAGAGTTGCTATTTTTAAATTTATAAATAACTTGAGGGCAATTTTTAAAATTTTAAAGCAAGGAATTTCTCTTACATAAATACGAAAACCAATCTACTTTTATTTTATTTTTCTAATATACCACCTAAAAGACTGAATAAATGGTCTTACCAACGTGTCACATTGAAACCAATCTATTATTATTATTATTATTATTTGACATATCTACCTATCACCTATCTAGATCATGTATTTTTTTAAAACGTTTTTCATTCAAATCGTTGATTTGAGAGTCATTTATCCAAACTCAAGTTCATCCATCTACCAACCGAACCACGTCTCCGAAGGCGAAACCAATCTATTAAGTGTACCTATGCAAGTGACGTTTCATTCAAAATAAATAAATAAAGCGGGTGTGACATTAAAATCTTGTATTTTTTTTTTTTTTATAAAACATATCTTTCTAGGTAATATTTTTTTGAGTACACATAACACATTACATCATAGTGAATTATTCATATGGTACATTCCACACTTATTAGAAAGAAAAATACCCAACTTAATAGAAATTGTGTTCAACCAATGATCTACTTGACTCGAAAATTAAGGTTGAAAGGGCTCATTGTCTTTGAATGACTCGACAAAGTTAGCCAACGCAATCCGAGAGGGACCATCCTGGCTGTATGCCGTCAACAACACTTGTCTCGCACTCATGACTCGCTCTCTCAACGCCTTTCCCTCCTCAGACTCAGAGTCCATCAACTCAGTGAGTCGTTTCTCCAACTCAGCTGCACTCACAATCCCGTCTTCTTCTGCTGGCAGGACCGGCAAAGCCACCTTCAACTCCTCAACCAAAGTCACCTTAATCAATTTCTGCTCCGCAACAGCGAATCCCAGTCGCCTGCATTGGCTCTGTCTTCTCCTGGCGGCGGTCGCACCACCCACAAGAAATTGACACCACTTGTCTCAATTGCTTGCCCGAGAATTTCCCTATACTACCAAAACTCAAAAACACAACACTTGATTTTGGTTTCGAGTCAAGCCAATTCATGCACTCATGTTCAACTTCACCACTTGATTTACCATCACCAGACACTATGAGTGGCCCCAAGCTATATATGCGTGGAACTGTTCGCTCTCCTGGTGTGCAGTGTCCGTCTAATATGGCGTTAAGAACACCCTTTTCAAGAGATTCGACTGTGTTGACTATGATTCCACCATACTTGGGCATTCTCTAGGAAGTAGTTATAAACTTTTGTAGTCCGATCTTAAATCATGTGATTGGTCGTTGAAATCAATCACATTTTAACTATATATTCATTTTAACATCCATCAGACTTAAGCGTCTAAACTCATAATAAAGGGTTCAACAATACTATTTAATCACTCTTATACATATCTTTACATGCAAGATCAATAATAACCATCAAACCTAAGTGGCTAAGCTCACAATAAAGGGTTCAACAATACTATTTAATCACTCTAATACATATCTTTACATACAAGATCGACAGACTTGCCATGTAACCCAAACCTAAACACATAATTCTAAACTAATTCAATAATGTGTGGAGATTTTAACCTAGAATTCCTAGGTGAAGCTTGATGTTGCCGAAAGTTTTCATGTTATGTTTCAAGTTTAAAATTTCAAAAGATACATTTTTTAAGAGGAATTTAGTGGAAAAATAATCAAAAATTTTATTAGTTTTCTGTTACGTGAAGATATAACTAAAATCCATGATCTCGGCTACTTAAAATGAAAATGAGCACCAAACCTGAAGCAACAACATTTTAAAAAACATACTTGTTTGTACTGACTATTAAAAAACACACAAGCCTGCATTTCTACAGTTAATGCAACAAATATAATATACAAAATCTTATTCTCAATATTGAAATTCACAACTCTAGAGGTATTTTACCATACAGGTATGATTACAGTAATGTAATGTAGCATGGCCTGTTGGTCATATACTCTCTTCATTAGCATATTTATGTGTTAGAAGCTGTTGCTGGATCTCAATACCAAAATTTTGATCACCAAGTCTTAGAAGGTTAACTTCTAGTCAACACGAACGAAAACATTGTCAACACGATAAACAGCGGAAGGAAAATGGATAAAAAAAAATGAAGTTTATTGTTGAGCAAAATAATCAAAATGACAAAATCTATTAAAAGCTAGGAAAATTTATCACAAATTTTATGAGCTATGGCCGAACTAACCAACTCCAGTTTTCCATATGTTTCTACTTCTAAACCTTCAGCAGTTCGACCGCTTGTGTGCTTCAAGAGAGTTTCTCAAGCAAATGGTAAATATTATACTTTTAACAAATACTTTAAAAATGGAGCAATTGGAAATAGGAAGAAAATTGCAAATACAAAGCTATAGTAACCTTTACAGATATGGGAAGAATCCAAATAGCATGAGATGAGTGCAGGTATCCAAAAGGTCCAAAGCAAAAGAATGAATCAACATGAGCATCCACCTGACTCAGGTTGGGACTGTGATGCATTTCCAGCAGTAGACCTCAAATTCACATCAACCATGTCTTCTTGCTTTGTTGAAGAAAGTGTTTCCATTCCTGGTAATGCCGCAGCAATTTTCCGAAACAGAGGCTGCACAACAATCACCAATTAATTATAGAGACAATTTCAAATAGATTAAAGGCTCCAAACTTGGATTCTATCTGGTCATTTTGTGGAAAATAATTACAACCGTTACAAGAAAACCCCCAACAATAATATCAGCTTATTGGCTTAGTGGTAGTGGACTATACCCAATTTACTCTGAGGATAAACATAACTCTTACAAGAAAACACCCAAAATAAAGAGAGAATTTTCAAACTCATCAAACAGAAAATAAGTTTGCTGCAAGCAGAAGAACTAGTGTAGCGAACAGACCTCCAAAATATATTTTTACAAGGAAAGATAATTTCAGAAACAAAGGGCTAACAGTTGCACTGGATCATAAGCACCCAATCTATCAACCTGCTTGAGTAATATATCAAGCTCTAGATTAAGATTATTAAAATGATTGGAATTCTATTCGAATTGCCTGCATTTGTTGCCCTAGCTAAATATAACAAGAGACAAAGTCGTCCAAGGAATGCTCAAAGCAAGAGGTCTACCTTTATATTAAAACCAGCTTTGGCACTGGTTTCAATGAACATGACATTAAGCTCTCGAGATTTTGCTTCTCCTTCCTCTATAGAAACTTGCCTGAGAAATCATCAACATAAGGATTACACGAATACAACATTTAAGGTTAAACAAATTTAATACTAATTTATAGAAAAAAGGAAAAGCAGTCAAAGTCCAATTACCAGAAATAGAAAAAATGGGGATCAAATTTTTTGTCTTTTAGCTATATGTATAGTTACAAATTCACTATCCAAAAATGTTTTCTTGTTGACTATGAACCATTCACACTAGAGAATCTTCATGTATATTCAGTTGTGAACACTAATGTGTGGCTATTTTGCGGTTTTTCTCTTTTACTAGAGGGTCTGGGTACAAGTTACCTTACATGATTATATTTGAATTTGTTATCTGTTATTTGAATCAGCTATGTATTTATGTTTGGGTTTGAATCACAAGGAAAACTAACTTGTTCATTATATCCAAATGTGCAACAGTACACTAATTATATTAAGTCACAGAGAAAGAGCAAAACAAGTCTTTCAATTATAGCAGTACAGAGAAACACAAAACAAATAAAGCCAGTCAACTACAACTTTAACCATCCTTTGTTGACAAACACATACCTTTTTTCCACAAGATCAGTTTTGTTTCCGACAAGGACAATTATGACATCACTGCCCCTCTCAGTGCGAACTTCTTCAATCCATTTTGAAGTGTTTAAGAAAGATTGCCGACCTAAACCATCGAAGCAACAAAAGTGTCAAAAAGCATCCATCAGGAAATGAAACATGATGACAACAAGAACTGATGACAGAATAACTTTGCAACCTTCTAAAACCATTACATCAATTATCTAAGCATTTTGAATTGAAAGCTAGTCAAGCATGAATTAATAATATTTGACAAATTTTCAAGTGAAAATAAAATACAAAATCACATACTTGCAACATCGAAAACAATGACAGCAACAGAGGAATCTCTGATGTAGCTTGGAATGAGACTTCTAAATCTTTCCTGTCCAGCTGTATCCCTGTAACCATACAAAACAGTATATCAATCTTCTGAAGACAAGGGAACTTCGAGAATTTAAACATATCTTTTGAGAACTCATAATTTAAACACCAAACTATAGAAACACATTATGCATATAATTGCAAAATCATGGTCATCAATGTAAAGGGACCAACATTGACCAATATACAAAATCATTTAATCATTATTTCATAAATAACCAAACCCTAGGTGAATTCTTATCTATGTTCCAAATATATGGGAAAATTCCAAAAATTTCTCTATGTTTTCACAAAATCTCACTTTATTTGTCATTTTTGACTGAAATGATTCCATACATTTTAAAGAAATCCAAAAAGATCCCTTAAACAAAAGGACATTAATTCAAAAGAACTAAACTTGCATGCAATTGTACTTATTATAGGAAAAGAAACTAAGACATACAATGGCAAGTGGATCTAATTCATGACCAATTACAATGCAACACATGTATCAGAAATAAACAAACTCAAGTTTAACTTTGGTTGGATTAAGGCGCCCCCGTTTGGTATTACTTTTGAGTAGTTAAAACTTAAAATCAACTTATTTAATAACTTTGGTAAGACTTTCAAAAGCGATTCTTTGATAATTTGAGTTGATTTGGGATTTGACAATATCTGTACGAGGTTACTTTTGTAAAATGATTTTGAAATAATATGTCGTGAGATCTAATGAAACTTTTAAACAACCAAATTTATTCTTGTTAATTTAACATAAAGACTCCTATTTCAACCTTAGTTTTATATATATATATATATATATATATATATATATGTTATTAGTATTACAGTCTCATTCATCACTAACCATCTCCGTTGACAACATAATCCATCGATTGATGCCGCCGATGAACATTTTCGGTCACCCTTGCTGATCACTTTTTTTTTCTTTATTATTTTTCTTTTATTAATATTTTCAAGTTTTATTTTGTCTAATTTCAATCAATAATTGAAAAATAAAGAAATCTAAAAAGTAGATAATTTTTTTTTTTTTTTAAGGATTTTTCTTTCATTCATATAGTTTATTTAGATTATTATTTATGCTGTCCTTGGTCATTGCTTTCAAATTCATAATATAAAAACAACCAAAAACATGAGGCGTATTCACACTCTTAGTGTGATATTTATATGTATGATTAAAAATAATAATTGTATCTTTATATTTTAAGAGAATTATAAATCAATAACTTTAGATATTTTTTTTTCTTTATTTTATGTTAAATATAATTGTATAATTACTTTAATTTTTTACTTCAAATATTTGAATTAAATACTAGATTAGTTTGAATTCTAAGTATAAATAAAACATTTCAGTTTCATATCTACTTTAATTATTATATAAATTCACAGCAATTAACAGTAAAATTCACGAAACACGTACTGACGTACATATTGTTTTTGAGTCTCACAACAGTTTTAATAACAACAAAGCCAAACTGTTGTAGAATAACTTCACAATAGGTTATTCCTACCACACAACAAACCATGATTACTTCAAAAGTTACGACAATACCAAAGTAGCCCTAGACTCATGTTAGACAAAAGTCATCAAACCAACCCAAATTAAAACAATATCATTAAAGTCACTTAAATGTCAAAGCTTGAACCTTTGTCATGGCATCACAATTCACACAGTGACATTATAGTCAACAACTCCACTGGTGACAACTCACAATGACATAGTTGAGCTTCCTAACATGAGGTGAGTAGAAAATCATGGTGATTAGTCCATGACATCACTGTTTGAAATGTGATGCACGACAGAGGTTTATTTTGTTCTAGCTTGGGGTGGTTTGATGACTTCTTTTTCTAGCTTTGGTTTGGTTTGATTAACTTGGGTTTAATAAGGTTTGTTTATATCTGGTAGTCACACTTTAATTGGTCAAAATTTAGACCCCTAGCTCAATTAATCTATCTAGATTAATGTTCCATTTGTTTAAGAAACTTTTAAGTAGTTTTGAAAATTTTTAAAGACTAATTCAATCAAAAATACAAAAGTGGCAAAAAAGTGGACATTTTTTTGGAATTTTCTCTAAGTATAGACATGCACTTATATTCAACATAAAATTTATGCCATTATGTCTGATTTCGACACCTACTTCATCTTTGGTGTTTTAGCATATGATCGTTGACCAGCCTTTTCCAGCACACAAGCTGTAGATTGAAGTTCTCTACCACACTGTTTCTATTACCTTGGCCTCAATCACCTGAACCACCTTCCAAATATTAACTAAAGTTTACAGTTTTTTTATAGGAACTAAAGTTGACTGTTGTGCATAAAGAGGAAGTTCTTCCTTGAGAAAACAATGACAACTGTCAGACCAAGTAAAGACATCGACAAAACTTACTCCTTGTTTAGGAAAGGAAGTGATAGTAGCTCAATGGAAGAAAATTGCAAAAATATAATAAGCAGACTCATGGGTAGCACTCACTTGCAGCAGAGAAACCTAAGCTGCACAGAACTCAGAAGGCATTGTTGCTAACATATCCTCATATGAATTTCTCGTTAAAGGAGCATAAAGAACCGTTAATTTAACAGAAGATTAATATTTTTATTCAGGATATTTAAGATGTTGAAAGAAAGATGATAGTTGTTCCTAAATAGTGCTGCAACTTGCTAGTAAATTTTGGCCTCCATGATGGATCTAAATCCAAATTTCCCTAAAATAACTTCCAATTATGCTATAGCAAGATATTAACTACAGAACTCGGTGATTGCTCAAACCTCTTAAATCAAATGATCCTTCAAGGTGGATCAATATTTTACTTTTTTCCTCTTTTTGGTACAATATAAATGAGAAAATATAATGTAAGACAAAACAGAAAATAACCAAAACTTGAAAAGAAAAGATCCTAGCCAAAATTAAATTAATCTTCAGAGGCAGAAACCCATTGACAATTTACAATCACAAATAACTTAATACCTCTTAAAGCTTGGAAAGTAGAATGATCATGAAGCCTAATTCATCGCAGAAGTCACTAAAGCAGGATTTTCCTCTTTTAAAGAAAATTGGGGAAGGAAGGGGGGTGAAGACAAGCCCAGCCTTCTAGTTTTTCTTAAAATAGAAAACACCAAATTTTAAGTTTTCATATCAGAACCCACCAAAAAGATCTAGGATAGGTGGAAACAATGAAGCTAGTGCCACTCCTATAAACAATTGCATAGCCCTGGTGACCATCAAATTTAATTTTAGGCCATCAAGACACAACAAGTACAAAAAGAATTGATATAAAGTTTTATGACCTTCAGTATCTCAGGTCAGGGGATGATGGAATGCCAAAATCACAAATGCTTCCAAGTATAATGAGCAAAGGACAACAAGAAGATCATCGGAAGTTTTGTTGGAACTCTTGCAAGCTGTGATCTAAGCTAATGGTGCAGGTGATGGACCTTCATTTGAGATATAATTTTATTCTTTCTTTTTTCAAAACAAAAAAGCCAAAAAGAGACACATACTGATGGACCTTCATTTGAGATATAATTTTATTCTTTCTTTTTTCAAAACAAAAAAGCCAAAAAGAGACACATACTAAAACAAGGAAAATATATAGAGACCACAAAAAAGAAAACATAATACTAAAATAGAAAGAACTTGACATATAGAATCTAGAAGTTATTAGAGCCAAATCTTACCACAACTGCAGACGAACAGTTCGATCTTCAAGATACATAGTTTTAGACAGGAAATCAATACCAATTGTAGCCTGATGAAACAAAAAACATACAAATAAATTAAAGACAGCACAAGCTAATATCTTCTAAAAAATCCAAGAAGGCGAGTCATATTAAACTCAGTATGAGCCACACCCTATAATTAATTAACAATAACATGAAAATTGGTGACGATAGAAATTGTTGGGATAATGAAATTGTTTAAAATAGATAATGGAAAAATAAAAAAAAAATAAAAAAATAAAAAGCAAAAAGAAAACGTATATTATAAAACTGAGATGATCTAAGAATTCAATAAGCAAGAGGGAAGACATGTGACAGTTTGATGAAGGCACGTGTAGGGGCTGTCATAATGAATTTCCGCTGCTGTTAGAAGTATATAATACAGTCAAGAAAATGCCTAAGGTTTTTTTTGTCAACAGAGAAAAGGCATAAGGTTGGATATTTCTCTGACTGACAACAATGGCAAATCATACTGCAACACAATAAGGAATTTGGGTACACATAGAATGATCTTTGTTATAATAACAGCTTGATGATGGTGTTATATTATAAAATTTCTAATTGACACCATAACCATCATTTTGTACTTTACACAGATTTTTGTCTTAGAGAGGTCAGAGGGAGATTTCCTGCTACTGGTTAACTACTACATGTGACCTAGATAAGGGAACATATTTGTGCAATGATATTTTGGCTTAGAAGATTAGATATGTACCTTATAGGTATATTCACCTCCAAGAAAATTTGTTTCAAAAAAAATATAATAGGACATCTGCAGGTCAGTAGGTGGGTGAGGGAGGTGTGCATGTTTGTATAAGCTTTAAAACTTTGGTTTGAAGTCGCACTTAGGAAATGCTAGAACTGGCATTAACTCATCTAATACAGTTTCATACTATCAACAAGTCATATAAGCCATAAGATATCAAGTCAGTTTTAAACAAGTCTATTCCACATGTTTCAACGTTTGCATTGCCCTTGTAGCTCATCTACCATGACCTGATGACCATGTCAACAAGTTATTGGTGAAGCCCTAAATCTTAGTTACACGTTACTACCATTTAACCCTCCATCATCCTGTCTTGGGTCAGAAATCGCTCTAAGTTTCCAAAAGTTCATTCACTTTTTATAATTTCACCTCTTACCACTCATATATCCCAACACTGTTTCAGCATCCCAAATGTGATATGCACCTTGTTTCTCAACATACCAATATAAGTACATGGATCAGCGCTTTAAGTTGCAAAAATACACAATTTCAACACCTCCTTTCACTGTTTTCATTAATCCAATGGACAATTAGACAATGTGAGTTACAATATACAATGATCCAATTAAACCACTAAATCTCCAATAATGGGATTGGAAATGAAGTACTTTGAAATGTTGACGACCTTGTGCCCTTTACTGATTACTAACTGGTGATGCCCATTTTTCATACAGTAACAGCAACTAGACATAATTGAAATCCCAAATTCTCTTTCACCTTTGGATCAGTGAGTTATCTAGGAAACCAAACACAGGACATATCAAATTATGTAGAACATAAGAAACAAAACAAATCAACCAGAGTAAAGAGAACCCAGAAACAATAAATTAAATCTATTAAACCAATCTGAGTCACAAATATAAGCAAAGTACATGATCAAAAAAATACTAGAAACATCGTGATCTGGGTTGTTGTGAGCTTTACCTGATAGGTGTTATCGAATTTGTCATACATGAAGCGAGTGATGATGCTTGTTTTTCCCACTGATTGATCTCCTAAGAAAACCAGCTTGTACTTGGCGAGAGCTGAGACTGGTGCCATTTATTGAGATCTCCAGGAAGAAAACAGAAACAGAGTGGAGGTGGTGTGAGTGAGTTGAAGAGAAAAATTCAGTGCTGGTGTGGTTTGGTTAGATTCGATCTTGTTTTCCCACAAACAGCGTTTTTGCTGAATAAAAAGTATTGTTTTCAATATTTTGTTAAGCTGCCTGCCACGGCCTACGCATTTTCGCTGTTTGTTATATACTTATATTGAATTATATGTATATTCAAACTAATTACCTTAAAATTTTATTTTTAACGAGTTTAGTGCGATGGTATAACTCTCGTACCTACGTCACAATTGCTGGTTCGATTATTTCTCTTCTAAAAAAAAAATCCCTAATTTATAAATTTGCAACTTCAATGTCCATCCATTCAGTTTCATTCAATCCAATGATTGAAATTTATCATTAATTTCTTAACCTTTTTACTCATTGATTATGAGGAAATAAATGGACGTAGAAGAAGTCAAAATTTTAGATCAATTTTTTTGAAATTTTACACCTACACAGTAACACTCTTGAGATTATGGTTTTAAGTCGTATTATCCTTTCTAAACATCAAACTATTTGTAATTATTAAAAATTAAAATAAAAAAAAAATAACTTAAATTTTTTTAGTCATTTTAAACTTTTAGACAAAAAAAATAAATAAATTTCACTATATTTTATCTTAAGATAAAAGAGAAAATTCCATACTTTAGTCCTCTAGTGTAAAATTTAATTTATCAAACACTAAAACCTTTCTTCTTTTATGAAATTTAGTCACTGACATGAAATACCCTTGTCCCTAAGACCCTAACCATGTTTGAAATTTCTTCCCTCCTTCCGCAAAGTTTCTCTCTCTTCTCTCTTTTATATTTTTCTCCCTAAGTTAATAAGTATTTTTAAAATATAGAGAAAATAACACAATACCTTCCGAAGGTTTGCCCTTTTACACCAAAAATACAACTTTATCAAAAACCGACATTCATCTCCTTTATCATCAAAGTTTGATCGTTAAGCATTAGGGTTGACAGTTAAAAAAGAGATACTGATGGAAAAACCCCTGATAGCCCAAAATAATAAATAATAATAATAATAATAATAATAATAATAATAATAATAATAATAATAAAAGAAATTTAGAAAACAAAATTTAAAGAAAAAATACTCTCTTTGAAAAAAATCTTTAAAACAATGAATCTCCACCATCAATTCAAATAAAACTTAAAAGAAATTTTTTTCTTGAAAAAAAAAAAGCAAAATATTAATAAAAAAATGATCTCCAAATATCCAGGTCGGAGATGAATAATTAATTTTTTTTTTTTAAAAGGGAAATTTTTTATAAAAAAAAGATAATGAAGATCCAGTTTGGACATTAGATCTCTACCTTGAATAGGGGAGGTCTCGCCTCCCCATAACGAACAAGGGAGGCTCCCTAATTCGTATTGGGGGAGGTGGAGATTTGATCTATCTCCATCGTAAATCAATTTTTTTAAAATTCAAAATTGATATCCAACCGTCCATTATTGTGGTGAAAGGTTGGAGATAATTTTTTTGTTTTTTGAAAAAAGTTTTTTTTTTATATTTTTTTTTCCAAAAAAAGCTTTTTAAAATTTTATTTGATCTCCTTTATCCATCTTTTGAGATGGATGGTGGGGATCCATTTTTTTTTTTTTTTTAAGTTTCTTTATTTTTTTTAAAGCTTTTTTTCTTTTCTTTTTTTACTTATTATTTAATTTTTAAAAAAAATTTGATCTCAATCGTTAATCTCCATCTTAGAGATGAAAGGTTGCGAACCATTTTTTTTATAAATAAAAAAAAATTCTTTTCAAAATTTCCGATTTATTAAATTAAGGGTAAAATGACAATATTAACCTCAAAGATGTTAAAGTTAAAGGTCAACAACGGTCAAACCTTAAAGATATGGGAGGTAAATGTCAATTTTTTGATAAAGTTGTTTCCTGATATAAAAAAACAAATCTAAAAGAGTATTGTGTTTTTTGCTCTAAAATATAAGTGTTGATAAAACATTGTTCTCCGTGTCGAGGCTATTCCAAGGACATAATATGAGCACAAATCCTGTATTATTTGTCATTTTAAAAGTCTTTCGAAAGTGTTATACAGATTACACATTAATTAAATAAGAATTACACGCTAAAAACAAACTAAATATTAAAAGCAAAAATTAAAGATGAATTACAGGTTGAAAACAATCGATTATACGGTAAAATTAAATAGGGATTACACGCTGTAAATTGGTGTATAAAGTTGTTGGAAACATGACGTAGACCAAATCTATAAAATTAATCAACGAAACTCGTTAATCTAACATGTTTAACGCATATTATCATACAAAATTATGATTTTAAGAAGGAAAAAAATGTCAAAAGTTACAAGTTAATCTAGGTTTTATGTTTTTCTCTGCATTTTTTGTGATGGCGTGGGTTACTAAAGTATGAGGGTATTTTTATCCAATTTTTACTAAAAAAAAGAAAAAAAATTGAGAGTGATTATATTTTAAATGTTCCACTAATTTTGAGGGCTGTTTATAAATTAAAGCCTATATATATATATATATATATAATTTCTTATGGTGAACTCAATTTATGTCTTTACCATGAGACTAGAGACGGAGCTCGTTGAAGGTTGGGCTAGGCTGCAGTCCAATTCTTCTTTTTTTTTTTTTTTTTTTTCTTTTTTTTTTAGATTGAAATGTTTTAATGTTTTTTTAAAAAATTTATTAGGAAAAATAATAATTTTAATTAAATCCCGTATCAATTTTAGATTAGCTCACTCTCAACTACACCCTTGCGTGAGACATTTGTAAAGTGAAAATTGACAATTTCTTTTAACAAATATAAAATAATGTAAATTCTTTGCACACTCGTGAAATATATGATATTTAATAGTTAATGCAAACTTGTCAATTTAACACTAGAATAAAATTTGAGGTGTAAATAAGTTATCACACTTTTTTTAGGAGAGAAATAATAAACACAAACACAAATAAGAGTTTGAAAGAGATAGGGACAATGCAAACAATTTTTGCATGGAAAACCCTCGATGGGTAAAAACCGCAATACCAACTCTTTGACTACTTAAGTTGCAAGTTTTACTAGTTGATAGATAGTTACGCCTTACGATGATTCACTCAATCATTTCTCTATTGGTTTACCATATTATCCTATCTACATATATGCATACCTTTTACCGGTAAACCCCAACATACATACATTTGCATGTCGATGATCGTTACAACGAACTCACAAGACTTCTCTTGTATCTTTAACTTCTACAAGATACAAACCTTGAATGTAAAAAAGAATGATGTAGATGCTTATGAATGAATGCACGAACAAACAAATAGTATGTGCGATCAACACACACTATGAAACTATATTTCAATGATGCTCACTATGAAATAATCTAGCCTAATGAACTCTCAATGAAATATGCTTTGAATGTGCATCTCAAATAATTAATAAAATACTTGATCCAAATGTTATTAGAGTTAATGAGATGACAAAATAAGACAATATTTATAGGCTTTGAAATCATAAGCTTAATTCCATAAATTAAGAAACCTAATTTAAAACCAAGTAACTTTTTGGAAGGAGAGTTATAATTCCAAAAAGTAAAAACTCAAACATAAAAGGAGTTTTAAAAACATATTCATTGGAAGGACGATGTTGAAGCAATCTAAAGGCGACTAGTCAATAAGATGTTTATATAGCACATTGGAAAGACGATGGAGATTTACGTAGATGACATGCTGGTGAAATCTATCGAAGTTGATTTCTATCATTCTATGTAACCCATGTCGAAGAGATATTTCAAAGCTCGAGGAAATATAATATGCAGTTGAATCCCACCAAATGCACCTTCAAAGTTTCGCAAGGGAATTCTTAACAACTTATATATATATATACAGTGATGTTCATTTCAGTGCGTATTGATGGATTTTATATCAATGCATTGAATATAAGACGTTAGATTCAACTGTTTGATTTGGTCTAAGTCAAAGTAGGTGAATCCAACAATTCACATTGCATTGAAGTTAAATGTGGCCACAGTTTCGGTTAAACCGTCGATTTTGTTCGCAATTTAACCGAAACAGTACGGCCCAAACCGAGACCGAAATTGCTGGTTTGAAAACCGGTTTTACATGGTTACAGTTTCGGTTCGGACTTCCCAAAAACCGCCCAAAATCAACGATTTAAAAAAAAAAAAAAAAAAAAAACCGATTCGACGAATCAGAAACCTCTACATGGCAGAAAATTTGAAAAAAAAAAAAAAAAGCCGTTAGGGTTAATCCAGTCGTTAAAACCGATGGTTTTATTTTTCATTTTTTAAAAAAGGGACGAATAAGACGCTGCCACATGGCAACCAATTTGCACACCCCACCACCCCCCCAACTTCATTATTCTTCACACCACTTTCATTCTCTCAACTTCTCTCAATCTCAAATTCTCAATTCTCTGTACATTCTACAATTTTTTTTTAATTCTCACACCACCCCCAACTTCATTATTCTTCACACCACTCTCATTCTCTCAAATTCTCAATTCTCTTTACATTTTACAATTTTCTTTAATTCTCATTTCACATATAAATTATTTCTTCTATTTTTTACTATCATCTATTTTTTTCAATCATCAAATTAATTTACAATATTTATTTCTTCTCATTTTTACAACCATAATTTTTTTTTCACTGTTATTATTTCAACAATATTTTTTTTTTCAATCATTTTTTTTTAAGTGTTACCTTGTTACCACTATTATTCCAACAATTTTTTTTTCAATCATCTATTTTTTTTTAACTTGCTTACCACTATTATTCCGACAATATTTTCTTTACATATATCTATATTTTTTGTATTATTAATTTTTCAATGGCAAGTGGGGGAGATGGTTCAAGAAATTTGGACAAAGGAAAAGGTTCAATGCAAAACTAGTTGGAACACGTTGGTGGTGATATCACTTACGAAGATGTGGCTTACCACGAGTTCCTTCAAGATCGATATGAATCTGATCACCCTTCTAGTCCTAATCCCCCTCTAATAATTCCCGAGTTCGACGGACTCGACCCCGATCACAATACCCCCAATACTAATGAAAATCTATTTGACCCCCCACCCCTTCAGATGATTTTTTTATAGGTGAAGGTGAAGAAGAAAAGCCGAGGAAGTCCGAACTCTTCAAAGTGCATATGAAGAAAACTAACTTAGATGGTGGATTTGTCCAAATCCAGTGCAATTATTGCCCCAAATCATACAAAACTGCCAAATTCTTTGGATATGGAACGTACTGGGCCAATATAAAAAAAAAGTCACCCGTCCAAATACGAGAAGGCTAGTAACCAAGCTCAAATCTCTAGGTACGCAACCCCTTCTAATCAATTATTTCATTATACGTCTGAAAAAAAAAATAGGGAAAAATTAGCATTAATGGTTGCACTTGAACACTTACCTTTTGGTTTTTGTGAGAAAGTAGGTTTTGTTAATTATTGTCAAAATGCATTAAATCCTGCAATGCAACATGTTCCTAGATCCACTCTCACAAGTACACTAAATACCATTTACAAAAGAGAAAAAAAAAATTGAAATCATTTTTTTATTAATTTCAAGGTCACGTTTCTACATGTGCCGACATATGGACCGACAATGTTAATAGTCATTCATACATGGGTGTGACATGTCATTATATGGATAATGAATGGGACATGTAAAAAAGAATTCTTGCATTTCGTGTTTTCGATGACTCACACTCAGCTCAAAATATTTTTCAACTCCTTAAAATAATTTTTCAAGAGTATTATATCTAAAACAAAATTTTTGTTATTGACTTTGATAATGCTGCAAACAATATATACCACATCTACTCATATGTTACAGGATTTGTGCAATCCCTATTTTCGAGGTAAATTATTTCATCAAAGATATGCATACTATGTTTTAAATTTGTGTGTTCAAGTTGGATTAACACATCTTTCTGCTTATATTAGATCAATACGAGATAGTATTAACTATATCTGGAGGCATAACAAAATCCATAAACAATGGTTAAAATATTGCTCTCAGAATAATATACGTCCCATTAAATTTTCTTGAGATATTACCACTCGTTGGAATTCTACTTATAAGTTGAAAATGTTGAATATAAGGAATTATTAGTTTCATTTATTACTTATAACGTTCCTTCAATTTCTCTTAAATTGAACCATTGGGATGCATGTATAAAATTCTTGAATTGTTACGTGTTTTTAATGATGCTACCAATGCTTTATTTGATGTTTACTATCTCATTATTCGTTTATTTCTTATTCAAAATGTTAATATTGCTGGTGCATTTAGTGAGTGTGAATTTAATGTTCAATTGAGTCCATGTGTTTCTACCATGAAAACAAAATAGGTACAGTATTATAGGGAGATTCTAAATATTTACTTGTTTGTATCGTGTTTTGATCCACGCTTTTAAATTAGAATGTTTGCATGTTTATTTAACTCATTATTACCAAAGTTTAGGATTAGAAGTTGATGTTCTTAGTTATTGTAATTCCATTAAGACTTTGTTTTATGAATTATATGATGAATATCTTAGAATTTATGGTCTGTCTTTGAACATGCCGGTTTCACAACCCCAACCCACATCTGGTGGTATTGCTACTTCCTCAAAATTTCAATTAAAGGGTTTAGGGGATCGATTGTTTTTTCAAAGAGCCTAAAGTTACGAACATCTTCTTCATCCTCATCTGGTGGAACATCTTCCTCAAAATTTCAATTAAAGGGTTTAGATGACTGGTATTTAGAAGACAATCATGAATTTTTAGAAAAAAAATTTAGTATCCAGGTTTGGTGGAAGAATCATCAAAAGGATTATCCAATTTTAGCTATTACTGTCAAACAAATTCTTGGAACACCGGTTTCTACTGTTGATGTGGAACAAGAATTTAGTGCAAATGGAAATATTTTGGAACCAAACGGTCCGTTATGTGTCAACAATCACTTGAAATGCAAGCGTCTGTTGATGATTGAACAAAGGCAAAATACAAACAACAAGAACTCCAACCGGAGATAGTAAACGACTTCTTCGAAGATGATCAAACCACGGGAACGGAATATAGCGAATAAATTCCGTTCCAACTTCCAACCTCCAACACCGAGCAACTAATTAAAGGTAAAACAACTACGTGACTTTTGATTCCTCTACATCGGTGGAGAATACATAAGCAACTTAATTGCGGTAAAAATTAAGTGCAAGGCCGGTTTATTTTATTTTATTTTATTTTTTTATGTATTTTTTATAATTTTAACTTTGTTACATTGTAATATTGTATATTTGAATTCAAGCCTTTAAGGCCAATTTTTTAATTTTTTTTTGGGTGAAATTGTAAAGTTGTATTTATTAATAAATGTCAATTTTTTTTAAAAAAAACATTGTTAAATACTTCAATGAAAATGTTTATAATTTTTATTTTATTTTAAACTTTGTTCAATTGTAATTATTATTTGGCAAGAATTTATATATTTTTTTTCTTCAAACAATCTTTATGATTTATCTCATATAAAAAAAATTTTAAATAAAAAAATAAAGAAACCAAACCGAAACCAAACCAAACCAAACCGAAATCGTAAAACCGTCGGTTAGAAACCGTATACCATACCAATTATCCCGTTTCGGTTTGGATTTCAGTTTTGGTGGCCACGGAACCGAAACCGAAACCGAAACCGAAACGAATCGTGGCCACCTCTAAATGAAGTAATTACACAAGTGCACACTGAGATGAACACCATCAATATATATAAATATATATATATATTAGGGGTGGGCATGGATCGGGTTGTTTCGGTTCGGTTAGATTTTGGCCAAGATCGTATTGAACCGACATATATTCTGTTTTTGAAAATATGAATCGATTTGAACCATTTTTAACCTGAAAACTGAATTGAACCGAACACATTTATCTCGGTTTGGTTCGGTTCTGTTCAATTCGGTTTTGGGTCTATTGGGTTTTAAAGGTTTTTTTATATGTTTTTTTTATTATTATAATTTTGTTGGCCTTTAAGTTGCTTTTTTGGCATTTATGCTTAAACTTTTTTAAGGAAACATAATATATAAAAAATAATTTAACCAAAATACAACTCAATTTTCAAATCCATATCTAAAATTTCAATCATATTCAGTCTACATACTCAATCAAAATATAAAATCTTCATAACTTCTATTAAATATAAGTCAAAAAAATGTAGTACATAATATAGTCCAAAATAAAACATCATCAACAAACAGTCCATAATAAAAATGAACCTTACAAAATAATTCATTAAGACAATTCAATTTATTTGGTTTTGAACATACAAAACCGAAACCAAACCGAATTCAATTTGGTTTTTAAATTTCAAATCAGTTTGAACCGAATAGAAGTTATGAGCCGAACCAAACACCATTTTTCGGTTCAGTTTAATTTAGTTTTGGTTTTTGTACCCACCCATAAATATATATATATATATATATATATATATATATATATGGTTTAGGTGGATTTATGAAACTAAAAATGAATTTTGGAACAATCTATAAATTTTTGGGTTTTTAGCAATACTACCCTATTTCAGGGGTTGAATTTTAAATCTACCCTAAAACCTAAAGAAATTGTAAAAATATCCTAAAATTCCCAAAATGCCCTCACTCATAACTACAACCCCATTTATTAACCTTATTTATTACATTTACCAACCATCAACTAACAATTTACCAACAAACTCATCAAACTATTAACTAAACAATATTTAACCTTTTTCTTTCTCTGCACCACCTTTCATTTTTATATTTTAGGTTTTAAAAAATATTGGGGATTGTTATATAAAATTGTTTGAAGGGTAAGTATTACATTGTAAAATTATTTTTCCAACCTTCTAATCTTTATTTTGATGGTATTCACATATCTTTTTTTTTTTTTTTTTAAATTCGAAAACCTAAGGAAAATCCATCAGGTCAAGGTGACCCGATGTCGAGTCACCCTGCCTCGAGGAAAAAAAATGTCGAGTCAGGGTGACCCGACATCGGGTCACCTTAACCCGATGGATGTCGGGTCACCCTGACCCGATGGATTTTTGCATAGGTTTTCTAACCATGAAAAAACCTTTAGGTCAGGACATCGAGTCACCCTGTCCCTATGGATTTTTCCTACAGGTTTTATACCCCCAAATTTTATAAAAATAAAAAAATAATAAATAAATAAATAAATAAAAAAACAAAGATATGTGTATACACCATCATCAAAATAAGGATTAAAAGGTTGGATAAATAATTTTACAATGTAATATATACCCTTCAAACAACTTTATATAACATTCCCACAATGTTTTTAAAACTTAAAAATTAAAATATGAAAAGGAAAGGTGATGTGGAGAAAGAAAAATGTTAGATGTTGTTTAGTTAATGGTTTGATGAGTTTGTCGGTAAATTGTTAGTTGATGGTCGGTAAATGTAATAAATAAGGTTAATAAATGGGGTGTAGTTATGAGTGAGGGCATTTTGGGAATTTTAGGGCATTTTTATAATTTATTTAGGTTTTAGGGTAGATTTGCAATTCAACTCTTGAAATAGGGCAGTTTTGCTAAAAACCCAACTTTTTTATTATATGACAGCGACTCAACCTGAGATATTATCGGGTTGAACGAGCATCATTCACCACCAAACCATATCTAGAATACTAAAATATTAGGGATGACAATGGGGCGAGTTCGGGGCGGGGTGGCCCTCCCCGCATACCGACCCATTTATTTTTTTAAAATCCATCCCTACATAAAACCCCACGATATATGGAGCGAGGCAGGGAGGGACAGGGTATGCTTTTCCCATCCCTATCCATTTACCCCATTTAATTCATTTATCAAAATTATTTTTTAAAATAATAAATATACAACCCAATGAATATGATATAATATATGAAATAATTCCAAAAAATAATTGAAAATCATCTCATAAACATTAAAAATAAACATTAATCTCACAACTAAACAAATAAATTAAATAATTTTTAAACATAACATTAAAAGAAAAAAAAAAAACTGAATAATAAAAAAATAATGATTATATTTTTAGCGGGGTGGGAATGCCATATCCATTGCGGGTTTTACTATCTATCCCTATCCCTGCCAAATTGAAACCCATCCCCATCTGATAAGTGCGGGTCCCGCGGGCCCTGTACTCACGGGTTATTTTGCCATCCCTATAAAATAAAGATGAAAGTTCATTTTTAATCATTTGAAATAATGAATAACCGTTTATAATCTACTTTCATATTTTAATTGTTTATAACCTAATTTTTGCGTTATTGCCGTAATGCCCCTATATAAAAGCAGCCATCTAAACCAAAAAAAAAAAAAAAAAAAACCCTTTCCTTTTACTCTTCTTCTCTTCCACGACATCTCTCCTTCTCCTCTTTCCTTCTTTCTCTTCTTCTTCCATTTTCAACTTCAACAAACATTTGATTTCGACTTTTACAAAATATTTTGTTTTGGAAACTGAGATCTAGATCTCCCAAAAAAATTTCTTTGTTTATTTTAATTTTTTTTTCTTTAATTGATGATGATGATTGAGAGAAAAAAAAAAAGATAAAGATCTAGAAGTTGAAACTCAGATCACCTAAAATGAGAGTGAGAAGAACTAGTTCCAGATCTGGGGTTGTTGATCTTTGGAAGAAGAATTGTTGGTCATGATTATTGAAGAGAAATTATTATTCAATTTTTTGCTTTTAATTTTTTCTCTTGATAAAGAAGAATTGGAACCCATATATTATATATATATATATATTTTCATTTTCTTCGTTAATCTTCTATTGGGAGTTTGTGGGAACCATTTTTCTTCAAATGTTGAAAATCCATGTAATATAAACTATAATGATAAAAATAATAATAATAATAATGCAAAGATGTTGTGGTGATGTCGTGGAAGAGAAGAAGAGAAAGCATGAAAGAAGGAAAGAAAATAAGAAAAGATGTCGTGGAGGAGAAGAAGAGTTAAGGAAAAAAAAAATTAAAAAATTAAAAAATTAACTTATTGGGGTATTTTTATAATTTTAGCTCGGGATTGAAAGAATTTATTACAAAGTGTTTATAAACAATTAAAATATGAAACAATATTAAAAACAAATTTCTCATAATTTATTTGGCTACATTTGTGAATTTTCTCTAAAAATATATTAAAATAAAAAGATTACAATCCAATATGATTAGAAGGAGTAAGAACAAATTTTTTTAAATTTTTTTTTTTTTTTAATGGTGCACGATAATTGGTTTGTTAAGCTGCAGAATAACCATAAGGGGAAAGTGTATTTTTTTGAGTTCATTATTGATTGCTTTTCTCGTCTGGATGTGGCGGATTTGGGATTATTGTGCGTGTGTCTATGGAAAGCATGGTCGAATTGTAATGCTTTTGTTCATGAATCTCCAGTAGATAAGGAGGTTAATCTGATAGAGTGGGCTAAAGGCTTTATCTGTGAATTTCAAGAAGCAGGTTCAACTAATGTTTATTTACCTGAAAGGATACATTTTAGAAATCCAATTTGGATCCCTCCTGACCCTGGATGCTACAAAATTAATTGTGACACAACTATTAATGTTGTGGAACGGTTGGTGGGTTTTGGAATTGTGATCTGGGATTCGAAGGGGATGGTTATGGCTTCTAGCTCCCAAAAAATTGAGGCTACCTTTTTACCACAAGTGGCGGAAGCGGGAGCTATTCTTCGGGGCCTTAAGTTCGCTCGGGACACAGGTTTGTTCCCATATAGAATCGATTCAGACGCTGAGGTTGTGGTGGGCTGGATAAATTCCCAGGTTTCTATTTGTTCAGAGATTGGTACTTTTATTTCTGAAATTTATGTTCTTCTTCTTCAGTCGCTTTGTAAGTTGGTTAATTTTGTCCCTAGAAAGGCTAATCAAGTGGCCCATATTTTAGCTAAAAACGGTCTCTCATCTATTGAGGACATGTTTTTGGCTGAAGGATTATTCTCATTGTATTCGTTCCTTGATTTCGGCTGACTGCCGTGGTTGTTTGTAATGTTTCTGTTGTTCCTAAAAAAAAAAAAAAAACAATTTTTTTTTCTTTATTCTTTTTTTGTATTTATAGATTGACAGTTCGGATTTTGGAAGGTGACGAGGGACGAGAGTAATTACCGAACCAATTGGGGCAAAATATTAATTATACCAAACATTTAGGGCACAAAAGAAATTCTCCGGAAAAAAAAAAAAACTCGAGGGTTTTAGCGAGGGTTTTACCCAAAATGCAAAGCTCGAGCTGAACTCAACCAAAAAGAGAAGACCATTTCATTTTTCAAGTAAGTACTCAAAACCCCTTGAAACTATTCAATTCAACTCTCTCTATCAACGTCTTGATTATGCAGTTTCGGTTATTTTCAGTCTAGCAGTCTGTAATTGTATACTTGTTCCTTCTGGAAATCTAGAATATGACGTAGAAAATCTTTGATTAGTTGATTGGTTGATTTCACCGAGTTTCCTGATGTATCGTCGCCTCACCATATTCACCCATCGCGTTATCGCAAATTCCAATCATGTCTCCACCACCAGCTATTATAACCAATCAAACCAACTAAACCCTAGATCAAATGGGTTCTTGTTGGTTCGCCTGTTATCGTTTTCTCCGGTGCAACGGCGTGCGCCGGATCCTGATGACCCTGCCAACCTAATGAAAGAAGATGGCGTGTCGGTTTGTTCTCAAATGTGGATTGAGAATTTTCGAGAACCCGATAGGATAGTTACCAATTTGACCTCTTATCTTCGAAGGTTTGAGCTGTGGGTATTGGCTTATCAAAAGGTTTGTGCTGATGATATTGGCACATATATGCCACGCAGTGCCATACAAAAGTCAGCATTGGAGGATTTGTTGGCATTAAGAAATGCTGTTCTGGATAATAGGTTTAAATATGGTTCTAGGTTACAGTTCTTTATAAAATCGCCAAGAGATAAGACGGAGTATGAATCTTTATCAAAGAGGAAGATTAAGGCAATATTGACAACAACCCAACCAGCCCCATTTCAGGATAAGATAGTACAGGAGGTGTTGTTTATGATTTTGGAGCCTATATACGAGGCAAGGTTTTCTCAAAAGTCTTATGCATTTAGGCCAGGAAGGAATGCTCACACAGCGCTGAGGGTGATTAGGAGGAATTTTGCAGGGTATTTGTGGTATATAAAAGGGGATTTAAGTACGGTTTTGGATGGATTGAAGGTGGGTTTGGTGATAAGTGCTTTGATGAGGGATGTGAGGGATATGAAGGTGATTGACTTGGTGAAATTGGCTTTGGTCACACCAGTGATCACAAGTCGACCTGATGAGGGGGAGAAGAAGAAAAAAACAAAGAGGAAGTATCAGAAGAAGAGAGTATTGGCAGATGATGAACCAAAGCCAGACCCATATTGGTTAGAGACCTTTTTCGGGTTTGCTCCTGAGGAGGCTGCGAAGCTCCCTTCATGGGGGCATTGTGGAATTCTTAGTCCCCTGTTGGCTAATATTTGTCTGGATGAATTGGACCGCTGGATGGAGGGTAAGATCAAGGAGTTTTATCGACCTTCAAAGAGTGATGTCATATGGAATTGCCCAGAAGGGGAAGCTGAACAGGGCAATACATCTTGGCCTGAATTTGTGCCCACTAGTGGCCCAGATAAGACTAGGAAGATGGATTACGTGCGATACGGGGGCCACATTTTGATTGGTGTTCGGGGACCAAGGGCAGATGCAGCAACTTTGAGGAAGCAGTTAATTGAGTTTGTTGATCAAAGATATATGCTCAAGCTTGACAATGAAAGCCTCCCTATCGAACACATAACTAAGGGTATAATGTTTCTTGACCATGTGTTGTGCCGTAGAGTTGTTTATCCCACTCTTAGGTATACAGCAACTGGAGGGAAGATCATTAGTGAGAAAGGTGTTGGCACCCTTTTGTCTGTCACTGCTAGCTTAAAACAATGCATCAAGCAGTTTAGGAAGTTAAGCTTTATTAAGGGGGATAGAGATCCAGATCCCCAGCCTTGTTTCAGAATGTTTCATGCCACACAAGCTCACACAAATGCACAGATGAACAAGTTATTAGCAACAATGGCTGAATGGTATAGATATGCTGACAACCGGAAAAAAATTGTGAATTTTTGTTCTTACATCCTAAGAGGTTCACTTGCAAAGCTCTATGCTGCAAAATACAAGCTTCGTTCACGGGCTAAGGTGTATACAATTGGTTCTCGGAATCTTAGTCGTCCATTGAAAGAGAAAAAGGGGCAGTCACCTGATTACCAAAATTTGTTGAGGATGGGACTTGCGGAATCCATTGACGGGCTTCTGTATACTAGAATGTCTCTAGTACCTGAGGCTGATTATACACCCTTCCCAAGCAACTGGAAGCCGGATCATGAGAAGGCATTGCTTGAATATATAAGGCTTGATGATCCAAAAACTATGGAAGAGCAACAAAGTTGCATTAGAGAACAAGGTCTTGTTTCACCACAAGACTACATTTCAATGCTTGTTTGGAACTATAAAAGGAATGCTATTGCGATGGATCAACTTTCCCTGTTCAAAAGTAGTGGCAACAAGTTAGAGAAGGATGAGCAATTGTTATTAGACTCAAACCATGAAAACACTGATCACAAGACGAAAGAAGAGGAAGAAAGCGAAGGACTTCATGCTGCAAGAATGTAAGATGAGTATTATAATCTCTGTGCTTGAAGAGTGAGATCTCTCTGTAACTGTTAGAGGAAGCAAAGCAAAATCTAATTGATGCTTCAACAAATTAATGAACGAACATTATAGGTCAGGATCTGCAGATTGTGCGGTATAATATTTATGAAAAGAATTATATTTATCAAATTTTCAGAAGATTCTATTGCAATGGCTGCAACTGCAAGTTTTTTGACTGGTTTTGCATCTCTGCTTTTGTCTTTCAGTTTCATTAAATAATTTCACCTTTGTTTTGGTTTACAGAGGTCAATGAGCCATTTGTTGCTGGTATTTTTTTGTAAGTTTTCTTTCAAACAAGTCAAGGACAAAATGCCTAAAATGTATATCACAGTGGAAGGCAAATAATCGGGACATATTCGAAATTTTCAACTATGGCCCCAAAATTTCGGAATTCGGACTGATTCAATCAACTCAAGGTACACTCTTCCCCAGAGACTTGAACTGTACTAGATTTTTTTTTTTCTGTTATTTACATTTGAGAAAACATTTAATTGACAAACACTAAGGAAAAACGATTCAAGGAGGCTGAATGCAGCATCAACTGATCTGATATTTTCTATCAATTCCGATTTCAGTCTAGAGTTATATGCATAATCCTTTTGTGCCTAGTTTGGAAAAGCAAAATGTATTCTTCGCCACATTTGAGCAACAAGAAATTATAGGATTTGAAAATATATAGTTACTAAACTTAAATAGCTTGGTTTTATTCATAATATGACTGGAAATGTAGATCCGTATTCAGTATTAGTTCAGGATTTGTGTCAAATGTCTTCAAAGAAGCAGGAGAGTTTTATATTATCATTTTCTGAAGCCAAATATGTTGTTACTTATAATTTTGTAGGACTTGCATCAAGTTCAAAGGGTAAAAACAATTTTGCTGCAAGAACATTGCTACAGCCAACAAACCCAATGATTGAGAACCCTACATTTCAAGGGATAACAAGAGCACATCAAGTTTAATCATCATTTCATTGAAGATGCTGTTCTGAAAGGTATGAATCACATAACTATTCACCCAATGATCATATAGCAGATGAATTAATCATAGCACTTTCATATTCCTAGTTTGTTAAATTTATAGAGTTGCTGATTTTTATATTGTGGGGAAGTGATGAGAACTGCATGAGCCTTGAATTGTTGTATTGTTGATCGATGAGAATGATGTGAGAGAATTGTTAGTGATGGATATAAGTGGTCAGAATGATATATAAATTGCTTTATTTCACGAAATTGGGGATGTCACAATGTGTTTAAATTTACATGACTGCAGTTTGTTAAAAAAAAAAAAATTAAAATCTTAACATGTCAATGTTCTGTCCTGGAAGTGGAGTCGATCTCCACCACCCACCTGTAGACAGAGGAGCCCTTTGGTCTCCGTCCCCTTTGGTTGTGGAGGAAGATTCTCTTCCAATCAATCTGGAAATGAGAAGTTTAGGTGAGGAGTTTGGTGGTAGGAATTCAGTTGTTCCCCATCCCCAAAATGATTTTTTTAAGCCATTAAACTATTTTACTTTTCATTCCATTAAAGATTAAATTAAAGAGTATAAAATCCCGGATCCAGACTTTTAAAGATTTCATTGAAGTACAATTGTATTCGATATAGACTTTTAAGAAGTCTAAATAAATGTAAATGTAGGAGTATTTAAAAAGTCATTGATCTTACAGATTTTATGAAAGTGATGGAATTTTATGGATTTTAAAATGAGATTTATAAATATAAAAGCTCGTAACAAATCTTGCCCTACCCCATAGATTTTGATATATTTGAATGCATTGAAATTTAATTATCTAATGATTGATCTTGATAATTATTATTATTTTTTTTTAAATCAATTATTTTTTATAATATCAAAATTTCATTAATGTGATTAATATAAATAAAAGTGTTATAAATTTGTTGGTAAAAATCAAATATGTGATACGAAATCAAATATTATTTTCTTTAAGACAAATCTTTAAAAATTCATTTATAAAAGTCCAACAAATTCTACATAGAATTATGGCAAAATTTATATGGAATCTATGGAATTTGTGGAATTCACGGAAATCTATCACTAAAAAAAAAAAAAAAAAAAAAGCAACAAGACTCCAATGATCTAGATTGAATATGCCCCCTTAATTTTTTGACGTCATCCATGAACGAATAAAAAATAGTATGAGGCTAAAAAGGCCACTATGTTGTAAAAGAAATGAAGAAAAGATGGAGAAAAATTAAAGAACATATGAAATGATTTGAGAGACCCAGGAGCTTCAACTGAATAACCTTTACAAATGAGAATCATAAGTCTTATTTATAGACTTTTACAAAAGATCAAACAAAGATAATATGAGATATTATAGGAGATATTTAAGGAGATATTATATGAGATATTTAGGGAGATGTTATGAGTATACACAAGTTGTAAAAAGCTGCATATTATAGCACCCCCCGTTGGATTTATACCACTTGTATTTTAATTTACTAAGGAAAACCCAGCGGGATAAAACCTTAGCAAAATACATATAATGATATTCTGGATCTTGTGGGGTTGGACATTCTCAAAACTATCTCGTTAAAAACCTTGTCAGGAAAACCCAGTGGGACAAAACCTGATTGAAGAGAAAAAGAGTATAGTGTACATATGTCTGTTCAGAACTTTGCTCGCCTTGATTATCTGGTTAAAAATTTTGTCAGGAAAACCTAATTGAAAAAAAAAAAAATTGATCAAAGGGAAAAAGAGTAGAATGCAAATATGTTCATAGTTAATGTTTTCTTCAAAACATTTCTCACATTTATACTTTGCTAGGAAAATCCTAGTGGGATAAAAACCTGAACAAAGATATTCATTGATCTGTCAGATCAAAGTAATAGTTATGATGATCTTTTGGATTAAGGTAATATATATATACGATGATTAGCAAGATCAAAGTAATATTTGCAATGATATTTTTGATCAAGATAACATATATACGATGATATATTGAATCAATATAATATATATGATGATTTTGTGGATCAAATGATTTTGGGGTGTGCTTAGAGAATTGCCGCATTAAAAAACTTTATCAGGAAAACCCAATGAGACGAAAAACCTGATTGAAAGGGAAAAAAGTACAATGCACATATTCCCCAATATGATTAATATACTTCATTTGATATGCTCCCCTTAATGGGACGCTCCCCCTAATAGAAGTTCTTTTAAAGCAATCTTCTAGATTACTAAACTAGGGTATACAGATGTTTATTTCATGAAATGAAATAACATCATAAATGATTGGAGGGAAGAATAAGCAAAGACTTGTTTTATGGAGTAATATCCATATTGAATCTTTTCATAATCTTTTCAACATGTTCTGATTGATGAACAAAAATTCTATTTGATCCATGCTCGACCTTTAAGTCGAGACAATATTTCGTTTCCCATGTCTTTCATTTTTAAACTCATTTACCAAAAATTCAAGAGTTTTCAAGAGCTCTCCAGGAGCTCCAATTAAATTTATATCATCAACATATGTTGTGAATATAGTAAATTCAGATTCTGATTTCTTTACGAAGGCACTTGGGTATATAATATAATTATTATACCCTTATTTATCAGATATTCACTGAGACAGTTATACCACATCCGTTCAGATTGTTTTTAATCTATATAAGGATTTTTATATGTTCATCAAATATAGATTACGAGATCTCGATTTACATGTTTTTAGCATTTTAAATTCTTCCGTGATTATAAATAACTGTATTAAGTGAATCATATAGATAAAGGATTATTACGTCTAGATGACATATTTCAAGCCTTGTAAAGGCAGCTAAATTTATCAAAAATTTGAAACGTAATTGTATTCGTTACTATTGAATACCAAGTTTCTGTGAGAAACCTTGTATTACAAGTCATGCCTCATATCCCATGATCTCGTTTTTCTCATTACGCTTTCCGTATAAAAACCCATTAGTATCCAACTAGTTTGACATCTCCAGATGTCTTGAGTACTATTGGTCTAAATACTTTATGTTTGGCATATGAAGTCAATTATTCTTGAATTACTTATTTTCGCTTAGGTTAATCATTGATATTATGAATATCATAATTAATATTTATAATTTCAGTAGCGCTACTGTGTATAAAAATACATTATCAATTATTGTTTTTTTATGATTCCACATTTTTCTTATATGATTTATAGAAATTTTCTCAATTTCAATATACTTGAATCTCTGTTGAGATTTCTTCCATTTCAATGGATTTAGTCACTGTATGGATTTTGTCACTGTATGGATTTTATAGAAATTTTCTTAATTTCAATATAGTTGTATCTCTGTTGAGGTTTCTTTCCATTTCAATAGGTTTAGTCATTTCATAGACTAGTATACAAATTTTCTCAATTTTAATATACTTTTGTCTCTGTTGAGATTTCTTTCATTTCACTGGGTATAATCATTTCATAGATTTGTATAGAAATTTTTTCAATTTCAATATACTTATATCTTTGTTGAAATTTCTTTCATTACAGTGAATTTAGTCATTTCATAAACTTATGTCTCATTAAATATATCAGACTCTTAAATAGTTGATTTAGAGAGAGTGGATATATTTATAACTCAAGTTTTGTTTACATTAGGGTCCTGATAACAATACCTTTCAAAAAGGTTTATAAGCTTATGATATACATCAGATGATTTATTTATTGTCATTTACTCTGATCATTCTTTAAGAACAATCACCCGGCTGGGTTTATGAGATGACAACTTATAAAATCTTGTTACCTTTAATATATCAAGTAACAAATTAATAATTATCTGATGATCAATAATCTTTAGTATTTGAGTGATACAAAGATATATTGAAATGAGACACATTTATATATAGAGAACTGAATCAGTATCTCTATTTTGTATAAAAGTAACTTTTCATTTACTCTTTCTGGATAAACTTTCTATTTGAAAATTAATCGATATAATAATATACAGATTATGCGTAAAAATATAAACTCTTAGAGTTTTAAATGATCTACTAAAAGATTAATCAAAATCAATATTAATCTCATAATGATATATAATTCTTATCTTAAATCATGCTAAAGATGAAATAAGGAGATATACTATACAATCAAATATCTTAAAAACGTGAGCAAGTCATGGGCCAATTACAGGTTGTAATGGTAAATAATGATAATAAGTAGTGATCATAGATGAATCATGAATGTATCAATATGTAATATAGAACGTCCCATATAGAAATGGGTAACTAAATCAAAATAATAAAGTTCTCGCAATTACCTGGAGATGTTTGATAAGTGATTTCGCTGATCTATTCTAATTATGAGTACATGTGAAAACCAAATGTTGAACATCGATCTCAACTGGGAACGTTTGATAATGCATAAACATGTGATCATCTCGTAGATGCATCAAATAGAACCATAAAATAATGAAAGAGTTATTTTGGTGGATGAATATGTTCACATATATCCCCTTGAATGATAGGGATTCAAAACCAACTTTAGAATGAGATGGTTTATTTGGTGGATAAATATATCCACATACATCCCTTTTCTGATCAGCAATATAATTCGGATGATAAAGAACGTAGTTTTCTATAATCAGCTTCTGGCCTGAATCACGCATAGATATTCAACATTCTTATTATTCAAGGTCTCAATATAACATTAATAAAGTTATATATCTTTGATCTAAACAGATTTATTTATACTCTACTTGAATGATATAAAGTATCATTGATACACAATTGAATACCGTCTGGTAATAAGATTGTGGCTCTTCTAGAGCCTTTAATCAGATCCATCAGATCCGCTAGATTTGATAAGGTATTAACTTTAAATGCCATTGAACTAAGCATATTTCTTTATGTTGTTCTTGAATAATATCAAGTATCATTGATACATAATTTAGTATTGTTTGATAACAATATCGTGGCTCTTGTAAAATTTACTATCAGATCCGTTGGACATAATACATTAATAACATTTGCTTTCAGCAAAGTCGAATACATAAAATATTTGACTCCGCAGAATTATATGAGTCATTGCATTCTCAGCAAGACATATATTTTTCTTTTTTAGAAAATTTATAGACATTATGTGTAATGTCATTTTATATCTTATCAGAAATGATAATAATTTCCCTTTTTTTTTTTAATATATATATATATATATATTAAATATTTTTTAAATGAAATTACAAAACTGCCTCTAATTTTATAAAATTGTGAAAAAGCCCCTCAAAATTTTTAATAATAATAAATCAGCCCAAAAACTCTTTGAAAATTGCAAGTTGGACTAATAAGTTTTGGTAATTATAAATTGATCCAAAATTTTATCAAAATTAAAAAATGGCCCAAAATAATTATAAAATAGTCCATCAAGAATATCGAATTCTCCAAAAGTGGCCCAGAGCAAAAAAGAGCTCTATAACCGATCTGGACCAGATCGTGGGCCATGACTAAGGATCTTTGATCGTCGCCGTAAAACGCACTAGGTTGGTGCGAAAAAACCAACGAAGCCCACCAACGAGGTGGCGTTGACCCGAGGAGCGAGGGGCGATGGGTTTGGGTTGAAAGCCTACCAAACTAGAAGCAAACCCAGATCGGGATTTGGTGATACCAAAACAGATGATCTGATTATCCAACACCCATCGTATTCACATGTTCATCAAGTTCATCAACTATCAAGTAGACTACTAATCTCAGAATTCCCTTTTTTTTTTGTTTTTTTTTTCAGCAACTTTAAATTTTACTCTCCATGAGCATCAAACACGAATGAAATAGATAAAATATTACATCCAGTTTCATTATACGTTAGGATCTTAAATCCTTTTATATGATACTCACATCATCCTGTTAGATGTGCATGAAATTGATAAAATATTATTTCCAATTTCATTATACGTTAGAATCTTAAATCCCTTTTACGATACTCACAACATTCTGTTGGATGTATAAATCCTTTTTCTCAAATGAATGATGTGTAAACATATCACTTTATGTACATGAGATAAAATAAAATCATGGATCATAATGATTTTTAGAACTTCCGGTTCGATAATGAACTATAAATTCATATATAAAATCCAGAAAACTTCAGATTCTGATTGGATTTGAAACCTCAGGTTCCAAATAATGAAGTATTTCATTCATGAATATAACATTGGATCCAGAACTCCAAGTTCTCATTGGTGTTCAATACCGTGTCGTATGACATTAATGAATATAACACTGGATTCAGAACTCCAGATTCTTATCGGTTTTTAAAACCGTACCGACTTAAGAATCATAATTCTAGAAACCTAAAGTTCTGGTTAGTCGGTCTAGCCAATCTCATATATTCCATAAATAAACAGTTCCAAAACGGTATATATGTTTTGTAAATAAACAGTTACATGACGGTATATATGTCCTGTAAATACAATTCCAGGAGACTGAGCTCACCTATCATGTGCATAAAAAATAAATCTTTAACTATATATAGATGATATGTTGACAGCATAAGCCATCTTGTATACGAAACTATAAATAGATCTAGAATATTGAGATTTAAAGAGAATAAATAAATAAATTCAACACTATATATATATATATATATATATATATGTTCCATTGACGACATAAGCCATCTTGTATACGGAAATATATATAGATCCAGAATATTGAGATGTAATTAAATCACCCATTAGGGATCATTTTTTACTTACATACAATCTTGTTGATAACGTGTTGTAAAAGAAATGAATAAAAGATGAAGAACAATTGAAGTACATATGAAATGATTTGCGAGACACTTATATTGATATATCTAGAGCTTCAACTGAACAACCTTTACAAATGAGAATCATAAGTCTTATTTATAGACTTTTACAAAAGATCAAGCAAAGATATTATGAGATATTTAGGGAGATATTATGAGTATACACAAGTGGTAAAAAGCCAAATATTATAACACAATAAACAATTTAACTAAAAAAAAAAAAAGAATAATATTTCCATTATTAGCATAAGCAAGTCTTGTTAAGAATATACAAATCATAGAGCAGAAAGCAAGTTGAAGATGCATAATGCAATATCACATAACTGAAAGAGAAAGTAGTTCTCTTTTTTCAATGGAGACTCATGTCCTTGTCTGTCTGTGAACCCATCCTCACAAGTGGTGGCAGCATCCATAACTGAACTCACCCACACATTAGCCTCTTCATATTTCCCAGTCAAGAAAGCACCAGTTGCTTCTATCAATGTCACCACCCCACATGAGTATTCTTCCAAGCAATCCATTAAGCAACACGTTTCGAAGGGATCGAAACTTCCACTGCTCACCAGCTCTTTAATGGTACAGATCGAAGCAGTTGCGTTTTGTATGGCCAGTTCCATTGCAACCAGTGCTAGCCCTTGAAGATTGGTAGCATGGCTAGCTGGAACTGCTTGGAGAGAGGTCAAGCATACATCGTAGCTGAAAATAGTCGACATCTCTGCACATTTTGTACAGGTTTGGTTTATTTTATCGACAGATAAAACAGTACCGATTGTGGTTGAGGGTGTTACCAGCTGAGGAGTTAAAATGATTATGAAGAAGCAGCAGAACAAAGAAAAATGCCACATTTTTTCGTTTTCTTGATTTCGTTTTGTTGATTTATCTTCTTTTTTTTTAATATAAGAGGCTGTGCTATTATTGATGAAAAAATGTCACATTTGAAGGAAGCTTCCTATACAGTAGTTGATTCTCTAGTTCCCATTGAAAAACAAAATTTATTTATTTTTTTCTTCAAAAAATAGATGGAGGCATATATGATAGAACAGATAGGAGAAATGTTGGGAAAGAGATTCTTACTGTATATACGTAAAATATTGTGTAAAAAAATATAAATTATATATTCATGCCACGTGAAATAATATTATTAAGTTTGTACATGTATCATGTTTGTACAAACATATTGCTAGCATCTTCCTTCCTTATCCATGCGAAACAATGTCTGGTCCGTATATGTGGGGTAAGTTTCTAATGGAAGGAAGCTTCCCTAAAGGTCACCTACCAATGAGAGAGTATATTACGGTATACATGATACATTAAATCATAGCCGTCTTCAGATATTTCATGACTTTATCTATTTAATGATATTAATAAAAATTGAGGCTCCATACAAAAATTATTACCATTAATATAAAAAAAATTAAATAAATAAAATGTAATCCTCATTAAAACAAAAAATATTTATCGTATCGAAAAACATAAAAACAAAACATTATTTAAATTTATATTCTTTTTGCTTTCTGAAATACAAATTTACTAAGGACTCGTTTGATACAATGTATAGGATTGCATTGGATTGTACCGGACTGTATTATCTTTAATACAAACTTGTGTTTGGTGATCACTGTTTCTATTGTATTAAGTTATACAATATTTGGCATATGACTGTATTGTATTAAATTATAAAAATATAATATTTTTAAAAATTAGTTAATAATTTATTTAAATATCTTTACAATTAATAAATAAATAAATATTTATTTTCATTGATACAAAAATTTAAATAAATACTATTTTTTATAAATAACACAAATGTTTCCAATATAATTTTGAAATTATAAAAAAAAAAAATTAATAGTATAACACATCTTTTCATCAAAATTTCATATTTGTTGAGAAGAAATAGAAAAGAAAAGTTAATGACTTTTTCCGATACAATACAACCAAATATTATGTATTAGCTAATACGATGTTTGTTGTATTAAACAATTAAAATGTATTAAAATAGTACAATACAATAGGACACCAAACACAATATTGTATTATTTTAGTACATATATTTTAATTACTTAATACAATACAATAAATTGCAACAAACATGCCCTAACTATACTACTACCGATTAGCGAACACGTTTTTTTTTTCTTCAATAGATATCATTGTCATTCCACTCAACTTATCTTTTGACATTGCTGATTGAAAATAATTTTTAATCAACTTCAACTTTAAAAAACTTCTCTCTACAGTAGAAACTGTAACTATTATAGTAAATAAAATTCTATAAGTTATCCAAGCATTTGGAAAGCAAATTTGAATGTTTTTTACATACTCCAAGACATTAATAAGTTTCGTTGTGTCTTCTGATAATGATTTTCTTAACAACTGTACTTCTGAAAACAACTTAACTGCATTAATATGATAATTATCCTCATGTTGCAAAAAAGTTTCAAGAGTATTCAAACTCTCGGTGTCAAAAGAACTTAATTTACTCAAGTTAAATAAAAACCCAAAAGTGTCTTCATATATTTGAAATTACTCAAATCTACTCTTCAAATAAGAAATAGTGTTATCTTGTTAGATAAAAAAAATATGTAACTCTAAATGCTTCTTCCATTGATTCTATTGGCTCATCACTAGAAATCTCATCAAAAAACTTCTTTTTGGAATGAACACGTGTCCCGCGAAATTTGGATTTAATCTCCATTTCAATAGTAATTTTTTCAGTTTCAATCATAGCTTTATCAAATCTTCTTTCTTAGTATTCTTCAAAAAAAACTAATGAGACCCTTTAAAAGAGATATAGCATCATCGATATTTATGTTTTTTTTTTTGAAGTAGCTTCATCAAATCTTCTTTCTCTGTATTCTTAAAAAAAAAACTAATGAGACCCTTTAAAAGAAATATAGCATCATCGATATTTATGTTTTTTTTTTTTTGAAGTACTTGACTAACTTTGTTAACCTTATTCAATATTTCATACCAAATAGCTATAACGCGGAAACGTAGTGTCTAATACTCGCCCAGAAATCATAGCAATGAATAACGTCAATATAGTAGAAGAAATAGATGAGAGAAAATAAACAATCACAACACAAGATATACATGGAAAACCCAAATCGAGTAAAAAACCATGAGCCGTCGGGACAATAGAGAAAGTTCTACTATATGATAAATTGTTACAACCATATACTCTATGATTCTCTCTCTCACCTAAACCCCAAACCACACTCATAAGATCCTTACCAAGTACCCCCACAATATCCCCTGAATTTTACCCACAGATCTTTAACTTGATCCACCGATATTCCTTTAGATCCTTCCCCAGATATTCTCATGGGTCTCCCCGGATCTCACCACACTCTCTTTGATGTTACATAGCGTTCTTTTTGCTCCACAACCTTAAATATAATAACATAAATATTAGGTTTGTTTATACTAATTACAGAGAGTTATGAACTAACAAGGAAATTCATCTCCTACATATGCAAGAATTACTTGTTCCACATAAATACTATTTCTTATTTATGACAAGTCTTCTTACAAAGAGAAATCTTCTTCCTTCAAGCACAAGGCTTTCTTATTCCGTATGAAGACAAACTCTTTTTCCTTTTCTATCGAAGACTTCCTGATCCACGTAAATTTTTGTCGAACCGCTGTGAGTCCCGATGTCTGCAGTACAATGTTTCCCACAGCGAAAACCTCTTGATGTCGACCATTGTCATTACCGCTATACAATCCACAACGCAAGGCAAAGCGGTCCTTCAATTCTTCATGAACCCGGCCTCGATAGCTCCCACAACTTCTGTCAAAGCCATAGCGGTAGGGAGAGCGATTTTCATATTCTTCTGCTTTCATCTTCAGATCTTCCCTCAAACAACTAATTCAACTTCCAAACGTATCCCACATTTCCAGGAAGCTCTACATCAGTTGAATCTCGTTTGGTTAACATTTGGTTCATTCGAGAATACGAGCCAAAACCTAACAATAACCATGTCAATAAGAAAATCAAACTTAAGACATCACTATTGTCTATTAGATGAATCAAATGCTTTTTTTTTTATTTTATTTGCGGAGCTTGAAATCTTATTACTTTAACACTAGAAACGCGACTCTCCCAACGTGTATCCGACTATAACTTAAGTGTGAGACCTTTTCTCTCACGATATTTAACATGGTTCTTAAAATTCTCCAATCGTTTGGTTAAACCTACCCAAAAAAATTATAAATTCGTTGTACAATTCCAAAAAAAAAAAAAAAAAAAAAAAGCTTGAAAACAACTCATAGCCAGGTCACAAATTGCAAGGTCAAGAGAATGACTAGCACATGGGGTATAAAATGCTATAGAATACTCTCTTATAACTCTATTTTGTACTCTTTTATTTTGTCATTTCATGATAGAACGCCTTACCCTCGTACATTATCAAAATCAATCTCTTAAAATCCTAAAAGGCTTTTAAGTGTATTAAAAAGTGATTCTCATGTTGTCTCAACCACTTTCACAAATGTAATAAAGAACTCATCCACCTTTATTGGATTTGAGGAAACATTGACACATTTTAATATAAGAGTCATTTGTTCTTCGTGACTAGTGTCTGGAGTACAATCGAAAATGATAGAAAAATATCTAACACTTTTAACAATCACAAGAATTATGTTTTTCACTTCACTAGCTAATAGTTATATTATTTTGTTTTGAATATTATGACCAAGATAATGATTACGAATTTCTTTATTCCGAATACGTTTAAGGTTCTCTTGCATTAACGGATCAAATTCAACAATTATTTTGATAATCCTTAAAAAGTTTCCATTATTACAATCATCAATCTTCTCATTACCTCCACAAAACGTCAAATTACTAGTAGCAAAAGTTTTGACAACACTCATAATTCTCTTTAAAACATCTTTCAAATATTCTTTCTCTTTATTAATAGCTCTTTTGTTAGAAACATCAATTGTTACTTCTTTTTTTCAATCGTAATTCTCCCTCCTTCTAAGCTTTCATGTTATGCATGACTACTAGTCTTTTCATGCTCCACTAATCTACCATAAATATTACCCCAATCATTGTATCCTTGATTTGCATTAGTTAAAGGACTTGACAACCCTTTTTTGAACAATACACAACAAAAACAAAAAACTTTATTTTTTATTTGTGAATACACTAGCCAATTCCTATCATGTTTCTCCTCATTTGCTAAAGAGTGAGTGTAATATTTTTCGCTACAACTTCTACTTTTATCATCAGAATATATGAAATTAGTAACTTTTGCCAGACCCACTTCTACTAACAAATTTCTTTCTTTTTAGATAAATTGACTTTCCAATTTCCAAGATCACACAAATAATGTGTTATCATTCAAGCCATCTACTTTCTCATTAAAATCATCTATATTATCATTCAAATCATATATTTGTTCAACCCATCTATATGCTCGTTCTCATTCAAATCATGTGCATTATCATTCTAATCCTAACTAATGTTCACGTTTACATTCTCGTTTTCTATTTCATCCTCAGTCTCATTCATTGAATCTTCAATTTCAATTGATTGATTAGGTTTTCTTCTTACTTACCTCTCCATAGAACCTGCAAAAAATTGCATCATATTATTTCTTCTCTTCTTGCTTCCAAAGTCATATTTTCGCTGACTCATCATAACTATTCAAGAATCAAGATTTTAAGTAAAAATATATATTATAATATTTTTTAGATAAAACATAAATAGTTAAATAGATTCTCATTCAAATTATAAAGCTATAAAGAGCCCTAATATGAAATAGAATATAAAAAATGGAAAGAAAAAACCTATTAAGAAGAAATTGCAGAATAATCGGTGGAATGATAATTTTTCTCTCATAGGCATATAATATAAGCATATTTATAGCATACTAATAAACATCACCACATTTTTGTCATATAAGCAACATAACTTCAATCATAATACACATGACAAAAGTGTGATGATGTATATTGGTATGCTATAAATATACGTATGAGAAAAATTGGGTGGAATGGTGGATGGTGAAAACAAATAAAAAGTTGTGCAAAAAAATAGGATCATGATCCTCTCCTTGATCCTTATTTTTCCTTAGCATTTTTTAAGTGTAATTAAAACATCAAGTTGCATAAGAGAGAGAAAAGTGATCAAATCTTGACCATGTATTTTTTATTCAATAATGCTACAGACAATCGCCATTGCGTCCTCTTTGCGGAACGGGGGTCGACGTGGCAAAAATAAAAGAAAACAAATGCATCTAGGTGGAAAAAAAGGAAACGATGTCGTTTTAATAATAAAGATTTGGGTCTCTCTTTTCCACTGCTGGCTTTGGATCTTTGTTTGCCGCTCAATCTCGTCTTCTCCATCGTTCTCCATCGTAGTGGTGAACTCCATCCCAAGCTCGTCTTCTCCATCTCCTGTTTGCGAAGTTCAATTTGGTCTTCATTGTCTCCATCCCGACAAAGTCCTATCATCACGATGTCTTCTGTTCTCTCACGAAGACCCATTCTCCTTCTCCTCTGCTCCTTCACCTGTTAGTTGAAGAATTATTCATGTTTAAAACACCTATTTTAGGTTAGTGTTGCTTTTAATTCTTTCTTTATATTTGGTCATTTATTTTAATTTTTCTTAAATTAGGGATTTATGGTGGTTCAAAGCTATTCAATTCTTCTTCTAAAACATTTAATTTTTCATCATTGAAGTCTTGTCGTGGGAGTGGACTCGACATTGTTGGTTTGGCCTCAACAGGGAGGAGCAATGGAGGTTTCGTTGACTTATCTGAATTTGAAACTTTAGCATTGTGTATTGGAATCGGGTTGGATGGTATGTATAGGATGAACTTAACTAGTTTTGGTGTGTATGGTATGTATCCTAAGCCTAGGAAAGATTTTACAGGCCTAAGAACAATTGATTTAGGCCTAGGAACAATTTAAAAATGTTGATATTTCAGTGTGTAAAGATTTCTATCGTGTAAAGATGTTGACATTTCAGAGTGTAAAGATTTCAGCTTGAAGACGTGAACCTGAATACGACTTTTGAGGGGGCAAACGATATCCGATTTTCACCTGTAATATACCGTTGGAATCATTTTGACGAGGAGAATAATATTTTAAAGAGAAAAGAGAGTAAATTTTAATAAATTTTAATATTTAATTGCTTTTAATATATACTTTATACAAAATTTTATAATTTTATAATAAATTTTAAATTTAAATAATTATATATAATGAACAAATATGAATAATTTTAATTGTTATTTAAAAAAATGGAGGTATGAAAAAAATGTTTTATTTTTATTTTAGAAAATTGAAAATTTGAAGAGAGATTGAAAAATAGAAAAAATGGAGGTTTCCAGGATTATTACACGCTGAAATTGTGTAAAGATGCATTCAGCATGTAAAGATGTTGATATTTCAGTGTGTAAAGATGTTGACATATCTGTGTGTAAAGATTTTCAGAGTGTAAAGATTTCAGCTTAAAAACGTGAACCTGAATATGACTTTTGAGGGGGCAAACGATATCCGATTTTCATCCGTAATATACCGTTGGAATCGTTTCGACGAGGAGAACAATATTTTAAAAAGAAAAGAGAGTAATTTTTTTTTTTTACTCTTGACTTGTCTTAAAAATGATTGTTAGGAACAACTATATTTGCAAGGCCCCCTTCCACGTATATTATATTTACTCATATTATATTGAAACAGGGAAACACTTGGGGGCCAATTTTGCCACGTAAGCAATGCCGCAGCGGGGACGCATAGGCGGTTGTATGTAGAAGACGAGCTTGAGATGGAGTTTACCACTACGATGGAGAACGATGAAGATGAGAACGATGGAGAAGACGAGATTGAGCGGCAAACAGAGATCCAAAGCCAGCAGTGGAAAAGAGAGACCCAAATCTTTATTATTGAAACGGCATTGTTTCCTTTTTTTCCACCTAGATGCATTTGTTTTCTTTTATTTTTGCCACGTCGACCCCGGTTCTGCAAAGAGGACATAAGGGCGGTTGTCTGTAGCATTATTGTTTTTTATTTTGCTAAGGTGTCAACAGATTATGAAAAGTCAAGGAAAAACAAAACAATAAAAGGATCCTGATCCAAAAAAATAAGGGAGACGGCTGGAAATTTTTGTTGTGAATGATGAGCAAACTCTCTTCATTCTTCAATAGCTTTTTAGCCCCCATTGTTGTCTTGATTCTTGTTTATGAGGAGCCTAAACCTTATCAGACGCTGCCATTTTGCGTGATTTTGGGCTGACACTCAAGCTCTTGCCTAAGATAGGAAATAAGATTGAATTAAATTGGTCATTTGGGCCAAAAAAAAATTTTTGAATTCATATTCATCAATTGAGCCTAAAACAATTATTTTAATTCATTTTGGTAAAATATAAATATGAATTTTCTATTTTATCTTTGAAATTTTAAAATATTTAATTTAAAGTGAGGGTAAAAATAACTTTATCTTCTAAATTTAAAATATTTTTATAAATATTAATAAAAAGTTAAGTAAGGTGAGGTGTCGTGCATATCATGTCCACCTCCTTGGCCCAGTCTAACTCATATATCCATATATTGTGTTATGTGAATTATGTCGTGTCATACGAAAAAATAACGATATTTGCACACCTTAAAAACTGTATATACATTCTTCTTATAAGAACACCCTATTACAAATTTCAAAAATCTATAAATTGTAAATAAACCCCACTAAATTGCAAAAATACCCTTTCTTTTATTTTTATTATATTGTATCCTCACATTTGCTAATATTGCAACTAGATCGCACCTTTGTCAAAATGATAGATCAGTACCCTTTATCAAGCGGTTGACCGTTTGAATTAACTAAACCTTTTATTTAAGAAGGGTATTAAGGTCTTTTTATCCTTAAATAAGTGGAAGCAATAAAAATATTTAAAGGAAATATTAAAAAAAAATTATAAAAATGAGAAAAAAAAATACGATTCACAATTTTCCTAAAATTTGTTTTTTAAGAGAAAACATTAAAGAAAAAAAAAAATTAAATATTAAACCTTTCCCCAGATCTTCATCCTCTTCTTCTCTTTTATTTTTTTTGAAGCACATCCTCTTCTTTCTTAGTAGACAAAATTTAAAAAAAAAAAAAAAAAAAATTGAAATCATAAACTTTTATTCTTCCATTATCATTAACATCAAGGAAGAAAAAAAAAAACAATTTTTATTTCTTTGAGATCTGGAAACCTAGATCTCCATCCCAAATCTCTATTATTTTTTCTTCTTTTTTGGGAGATCTGGGTTTGGTTTCCATTTTCTTCTTCTATCATCATCACCATTTTTGTTTCTCAATCATCATCATCAATAAAAAAAATTAAAAAAAAACAAAAGGAATTTCAAAAAAAGAAAAAGAAAAAAATACAATTTCTTTTAGGGGAGATCTCTCACAAATGGAGGTCTTATCTCCAAAAGATCTTCATTAGGGAGATCGGGATCCCCTTTGAAGGAGATCACATTCTTCATTGAGGAGAGCTCCTCTATTGAGGTTGTTTTGATCTTTAAAGCCTCCTCCAATAAAGTTATTTTTCTAGCCATTTCTTTTAATATTTTTTTTAAATAAATTATTATACATTTTATTTTTGAACAACCAAGACTAAAAAGAAGGTAAAAGCCAACAAGAACAGTAGAAAACACAACAGGAAAAACAACAACAACAACGCCCACACCCAACACAAAACAGACAAGAAGACACCCAAAAACAAAGAAGGAAACCAAGGACAAGCAACAAAGCAAGGCAAAAGAAACGGGGAAGCGAAGCTAAACAAAGCAAAAGTGCGTTAATTTTGACTAGTTGACCGTTAATTTTAACGGTCAATCGTTTGGTCAAGGGTACTGACCTGTTATTTTGGCAAAAGTACAGTCTAGTTTTAATATTAGCAAAAGTCAGGATACTTTAGTCCAAATTTCCCCAAAAAAATCCATGTTTTTGCTATTTATGTGTTTCATGTGTGTAATATGCAACATAGATATTGGGAAAAAAAAAAAAAAAACTAGAGTGGGGAGAGATATAGAAAACTTAATATAGAATTTTTCTCTCCTCTTTATTAGAATAGTATTTTTGTATAATGAACTGAGGAGATTTTCCAAATTCGTAATAGTCTTTCAATCGGTGCAACAATCCGTAGGTGATTCCAATTTATATTTGAAATTGGTATTTAGAAGAGAAATTAGGGTTTGGGAAAATAAAAAGGGTTATATGATGTAGATGAAAATCAAACAAACAATAGAAATTAAATAATTTGTGGGTGTAATTACTAACTATTTAGTCATTTTAGTCGATAGTAATATTGTAAAAAATTACTAATTTGAGGTGTATATTCCATTTTTAAAGGGTGTAAATATCTCCACTCTGTACGAAAATCGTGATGGATTGTGTTGTGCTTGTGCCAACCCGACCTATTTTACACTACCTATTGCTCAAATTGTATTAAGTAGTTATTCAATATATCATATTAGACTACCATATATATATATATATATATAGTGAGTCTCTCATAAGAGATCCTTTATTTTAATTTCGGTAAAGACATTGATGAAATCATATCGATTTTTATGAATCTTGACCTGAATTTTTTTATGGATGATAAATTCATTTAAATCTACATATGAATAAAATTTGAGAATTTTCCAAGCATTGAAACTATTTTTCTTGAATTTTCCTATATTTTCACTCATTTTTCGATACCTTCATATTTAATAAAATCGGGATAAATAGTTTTAGGACTTGAAAAATTTTCAAAATTTATTCATAGGTACATTTCATTGAACTTATCGTCCACAAAAAAAAATCAGATCAAAATTTATAAAAATCGTTATGATTTCATAAAGGTTCTTACTGTAATTTAAATAAAAGATCTTTTATGATAGACTCAATATATATATATATATTTATCGGTATACCAAATGGGGTGGCAAAGACTCAAATATAAGATATTGTTAGACTGTATGAGCTTCATTTACCACTAAATTATATTCGGTGGTGGTTGTTAACATTGTTTTATTAATGTACATGATAACAAAAACCTTAAATAAATAATTCATATTTATCCTCTCTCTTTTTTTGGTACAATCACAATATTGAGGAGGAGACATTACTCCAACCCACTAGTTTTTTGGATATATATATATATATATATGAAGAGTATACCATCGAGTTAACTTTATCTTATCACATTTCATATTTTTCCTATTAATACACAACTTCTCGTGTAAAAAATAAATATAACATTTTTATTCACCTTTTATCTATAATAAAATAACAGCTTCTTTATTAAGTTGCATGATCTTGAACAAACCGTTACACTCTTGGCCAAACGTAATGTAGGAGCACACATTTTTTTTTTTCTTGAAATATTATAATAATTTGGGATTGGGGGAGGGAGAGGGATAAACTCGAACCAACGATATCATGGTGTAGGTGTGAGAGACAAACCACTAGGTTAACATTGTCTGTAGGAGCACACATTTGACAAAACAAATTGCAAGATTATTAATTGATAATCAACGAAACATAGTGATAAAAGCAAGAGGGATGGCAGTCAATTCGAAGAAAATGTCGTTCTTCTCATTCAAAGGAGACAACTGATCACCATTCATCTTCTCTTTTAAACCATCTTCACAAGTAGTGGGGGCATCCATTGCAGAGCTGACATCTAAACTAGCTTTCTCATAATCGTAGGACCTAAAATCATTTATAGCATCTTGTAACGTGGAGTTTGCGTCAAAGTAAATTTCAAAGCAGTCATTGTACTAAAGCATTCTTCGTTTGCTCCTCTCAACTTTTCTCCCTCAAAAGCTTTGTAATGTAGGAGGTGATGTCTGTGGCATTGGAGATGGTTATCTCTATTGAAATAACCACCAATTCTTCAAGGCTTGCATTTTGGCTCCTGGGATTGGCTTCAAGGCATGCAACACAGATGTCATACCTCTTTGCTGCTTTTTGGCAAGAATCTTCCATGAGATTAGGGTTTACAGAATAAAAAGAGAGAAGGAAAAATAAAAGAAATATGTTAATGACGAAGGAGGAATTATGCTTCATCTTCTTCTTCTTCTTCTTCTTAATGATTCTTCGAAAATGGGTGATATAAAGTTCCGTTTTAATATTGCAAAGTATGTGTGTATATATATATTATTAATTTATTATTATGATGTTCTTCAAATTAAATTGCGGAAAACCAAAAGTTTTCTTTATATTTTTTGTTTTGATCTCGTTTTCAGTTATATTTATGGGAATAAGTCACCTTTTTATTTGTTTTTTTTTTTTTGGTTTTTTTTTTTTTTCTGTTAACAATATCTATTAATCTGGGACTAGCATGATTCGAGCCGCTCATTTATCTAAACCACAAGCTCGTCCATCTACCAGCTGAGTTATGCCCTGACTTTTTATAGGTTGTTTTGCTATGTGTTTGCATTCATACTTGTATGAAAATATATCGCTTTTGAAAGTATGGTAATTATAGTAATACCCACAAACGGTCTGGCTTTCTCTCAAGCAGCTGCAGTACACATCCATGATGCATGTAACCATGAAATTAATAACTCTATTTCTTTTGATGAAAATAAAATTATTTATAAATTTATAAATCTATTAATTTATAGGTCGTTTTTTAATTAATTTCATGCAATTTCATTTTCAGAAAATCTTTCTAAAACTTTAAAACTTTTTAGAATTTTAGCTTGAAATAATTCAAAAACTTACAATTAGAGAGACAAAAGAAACTATATAGCTTCAGAAATATTAAAAATATTTAACTTGATGATATGAGGCCCACAGGGTGGCATATATAAAAGCGTAAAAGGTCACATGTATTGACTATAGTTTTTTTATTTGTTTTTTTTTTAGGGTTATTGGCACATTTGCTCCCTGAATTATACGCTAGTTGCTATTTCACCCTCTACACTTTTTTTTAGACAATAAACCCCCAAAACTCACATAAATTGGTAATCATCGACGGAATGGGGACGGAACCCTTATTCCGTCTCCTCACCTAGACACGTGTGATACGTGTCAAATGACTAAGGGCAATTTAGTCATTTAAACCTGAAAATCTATTTATAAATAAGAAAAAAAAATCCAAAGAAATAAAATTAAAAAAATTTAAGTTTTGTAATAAATAGTAAAAAAAAAAAAATTAAAAAAGTTTTAGTGGATCTACACCTTCCACCATGGTTTAAAAAATAATAATTAAAAAAACAAAAACCTTGACCAACAAATAATTATAAAAAAAAAAAAAAAAAGTGCAATTGCTTTTTTTTAGAAAAAAAAAAAGTTACCAGATCTCTATCTAATGAAGATCTCAGAAAAAATGTTACCAAATCTCAAAAAAAAAAAAATAATAATAAAGATCTCCCTCATCTACAAACCAACCCTCACAACCACTGCTCAACCATCTCCAATCTTCTCCTTCCACATGCCTCTGCCAATGAAGACGTTGTCCTCTTCACTTTGTTCGCTCCAAGCGTCGCCGCCGTTCTGGTGGCCCAGGTCTCTCTCTCTCTCTCTCTCTCTCTCTCTCTCTATGAATCCCTCCGTCGATCCCCTCTATCACCAATCTTCGGTCCATATTCTCTCTTCCTTCTTTCTCTTCTATTTCATCAATTTCGTGTTTGGGTTTTTGGTTGTGGCTCATGGGTTCAATTTTTGGGTTATGGTATTGTGTTCTTGGTGTGATTTCATGTTACGGTGTTGTGTTCTTGGCGTTCTTGGTAGTGGTTTGAAGACATGAAGACAAGTGACATATGATTGGTATGTTTGGTGTGTTTTGATATAATGGTTTGTTGTGTTCTTGATGGGAATGGAAAAAAAAAAACATTTGAAATTGATTTTGAAGGGAAATTTTTTTTTTTTTTCTTTTTTAGAAACTGGGTTTGTTGTGTTCTTGATGGGTTTGGAAAAAAAAAATTTGAAACAGATTTTGAAGGGGATTTTTTTTTTTTTCAGAAACTGGGTTTTGATTGTCATGAATAGAAAATAAAATCAAAACTGATTTTGATTGGAAAGTTTTGATTTTTATTTTGATTTCTTTTTAATTCTGGAAAGTTTTGATTTTGGTGGTTTTTGATTTGAATTTTTTGTTTCATTTTTAATTTAATTAAATACAAAGTTACCATTTGCAACATACCCCCGAAAGATAACCTTTAAATGATTAAGGCCCTGTCCTATATCGTTTTACAAGGGCATTTTTTTATTTATTTTCCAAATCCAATTTCGAATACGCGTTCGCTTACGTTTTCCATTTTGTTTTTCATTTTATTTTCAAAACAAAAACAAAAACAAAAGCAAAAACAATATCAGTGTTATATATGAAAAATTTCCAAAACAAGTTTCAGATGTTTTTCATTTTGTTTTTCGTTTTGTTTTTCATTTTAAATAAAAAAACTCAATTTTTTTTTCTTTTTTACCTCTTCTTTCTCACTCTCCAGACCATATCTTTTCTTCTTCCTCTCATTCTCTCTTCTTCATTATCACTGTTCTTCTTCTTCATTTGATTCTCTTTTCTTCTTCTTCTTCTTCCTTTGCTTCTCTCTCTCTTCTTCTTCTTTTCCGACACCGTCACAGTGCCAACGACGCCACCACTACCTGATCTTCGCCGTGAAGTTCCCGACCGAAGAGATCCACCGCCGGTCATCAAATCTAGTTTGCCGTCCGTCCGTCAGACCGACCGTCAGATCTAGTCCGTCCGCCGTCCGTCAGTCAGATCCACTTCGTCAATGAGAATGTATATGTGACTTTGATGATCTATTCAATGAGAATGTATTATTGTCTGCTTCTGTCTATTGGCAGTTTTCCTTTGTTTTATTTTTTTCCCCATTTTTCACAAATTCTCTTTTTGAGCTTAGTATATATATTATTTTTTATTATTATCTGATCCTCTTGTTCTCAATGTATTCTGGTTGCATTGTGTGAGTAAGAAATTTTGTATTTTTTTTTTTTACCGATTATACTTTTTTTTTCCAAGTTATTTTAAGTTCGTTGATTAATTTGGGCTTTTAATGTGGCCATTTTTAGCCGTAATCAATGACGACATCTAATATATTTGTTTTCAGTTTGTATTTGTTTTTAGTTCGTCAAATCGTGGGGGTGAATGTGTTGGTGAATTGACGGTGGTTGTAGGTGTGGGTGTTCGAAAAATCTAGAGATTTTTAGATGTTGTTCAAATTTTTTATTTGTCATTGAAGGTGTATTTGTGTTTGAATTTGATGAAGAATTGACTTACAGAAGAAAACAATCTAGAGACTTTTTTTGTCAATTTTTTTACTCGTTTGAGTTGTTTATGATGTATTTGTGTTTGAGATTGAAGAGATGAGTTTGTATTTGATTTGATGAAGAATTCATTTACATAGAAGAAACAAAAATCTGGAATATTTTTGTTTGTGTAAATTGGTGCTAGAATAAGTATTTTGGAAAAAATTAGATAAATTCTTCATATTCTGGGCCTTTAAAATATCTGACCAAAAAAAAAAAAAAAAATTCAACTCATTAATTTTGGTATGTAAAATGATACCAAACGCGTTTTTACGTTTTCATATTCGAAATCCAGCTTTCAGGATATGCTACCAGATGCGTATTTGGATTTCGAAACTAAAACCAAAAACACGGTTTTTATTTTCGTTTTTATTTTTAAAAAACAAAAACAAAAACAAAAACAGCTTTGAAAAACGTTACAGGATGCGCCCTAAATTGCCCTTAGTCATTTGACACGTGATGCGCGCATGTATAGGTGAGGAGATAGAATAAGGGTTCTGTCCCCATTCCGTCGATGATTGCCAATTTATGTGAATTCTGGGGGTATACTGTCTAAAAAAGAGTATCGGTGGGGAAATAGCAACAAGCATATAATTCAGGGGCAAATGTGCCAATAACCCTTTTTTTATTTATTTATTTTTTAATGTTATTATTTAGAAGTAATATAGCAATGGTACTTGAACAGATCGTTCAACAAAAGTTCAAAGGCCTGCAAACCCAATATAGGACTAGCAAACATTTATAGTCGATTTTTGTTTTATTCCATGTGCATTTCATATATATATATATGAATTTTTCTGAACTAATTAACATCAATTCAATTCAACCGTGTATTTTTGTTAATCGGATATATAGACATTCATTTTTATTTTATCTTTTATTGTGAAACTAATTAATTTATTCGACTTCTTAGGTGTTTGACCTGACCCCATAAACATGAGGCTAGCATTAATCATAGTAACTAGTGAGTTTTTATGTGAATTAAATTTTATCAATATGTAGGAATGAACGAATTAGGTTGCTTTTTTAAAATCAAGATAAATTTTATGTTTATTTTAAATAAAATTGATTTTATTATTAAAATCAAAATAATTTTGAGTTGATAATTTGTAGTTAAAATTTTAAATAATTCTAAGTTGATAATTTTTATGAATGTGCCACTAAGTTTTCGTTTTTGTTGATGTCTGGAGGGAAAAAAAGTAATATATATATATATATACGGTTCCGTTCCTATCAGGACATCTTTATATAACTTTATCAGGATATTGAATGTGAGCCACTCATTTATAAAAGTGATTTAACAAGTGCATGCATACCAAGTCGAAGTATGTAAAATGAGTGACTCACATTCAATGTCCTTATAATTCTATCAGGGCATCCTCATTGGAAAATTTCCGTATATATATATATATATATATATCACATGTACGTGGCATGGTGACTCAAACATGTAACAAAATCGAGTTGCATGAATGTCATTTACCATTAATCCACGTTAGGTTACTATTGCCGCAGTGGAACATGAAGGATGAGAAAAACATCGTGCTAGAGCGGTGCGTACAGTATGAAGAAGGATGAAAGCAATAAATAGGTTTTGATGACAAAGAAGGGTTCAAATTTTTTTTTTTTACTATTTGAGGCCCTTTTTGTAAGACAGACACCACATTACTAACTTAAGTTTAAAAGGCACCTATTTAGGTGACCAGACAAAAATACATTTTTTTTGTCAGTTTATGTCTTTTTTAAACATAGAGAGAAAACATCCGAGCCTTTTGACACTAGATTCGAGCCTTTTCAAGCCTTTTTACACTAGGTTCGAGCCTTTTCGAGTCTTTTTACATCAGAAACGAAGAAGAAGAAAAAGAAGAAGAAGAAGAAGAAGAAAAAGAGAGAAGCAGGGGAAGAAGAAGAATAGCGATGGAGATTGGAGAGTCGAAGAAGAAAAACAGAAAAAAAAAAGTGAGGTTTTTTTATTTATTATTATTTAAAGTGAAAAACAAAATAAAAAACATCTAAAACTTGTTTTTCAAAATTTTCTCTTTTAACACTGTTTTTTTTTTTTTTTTTTTTTCATTTTGTTTTTGTTTTTTAAAAGTAAAATGAAAAATGGTTAACGAACACGTTTTTGAAATCGTTTTTCAAAAACAAAAACAGAAACACCCTGTTTGGGTGTTACCGGACAGCCCCAAGGTGTACTAAGCAACTTGTATGTTATTTGTTGGTAGAGATGGGCATTTCCCCTATAGGGCATCACCCCCATTTGAGGGCAAAATTTGCCCCCAAATCCTAAAATTTTCCAAATATATTTATATATATATTTTTATTTTATTTTATTTTAAATTTTATTTTAACTCTAACTCACTGTCACCGGCTAATCCATTTACCACTACGAAGTCACTAACCCATATATATTACTATAAGCATTTGTATTAAATTAAACAAATTATATTTTAGATTGTATATTGTGATTATTCATTGGATGAGATATTGAAACCGGAGCAATCGAAAGATTATGATGGTTGAATTCCAAATTTTAAATTTTAAATTTCAGAATTCAGGTCTAAAAATATTGAAATTAGAAACAGGGGATGAGGGTGGGGCAAAGGATCTTTCTTAAACACCCCATGCCTACTTACCCCATAAATGAGGTTCGAGGGTGAATGTGAAGGTGGGAGGAGGTTTAGAAATGGGGGAGGGGACCCTCCCTGCCCCAATGGGGCCCACACCCAATCTATTTATTGGGCTAAGCCTTACGCTTTATCAGTTACACGATTTCATGTCAAATTCTTGACTTCCCGGTTCCAAAAACATGACACCTTTGCTTTAGAGAGGAAAGAAAAAAAAAATAATATTAGAATAGCACGCGCGACAAGCGCCCGTATATGATCAATTGCAACCTCCTCCATCTCACGTGTCAACCCTATTGGGACCCATTATCCTCTGCCCAATAACGTCGGCGCGTGACGACAGTCGTTTCTGCTGCGTGCATTTCATTTTATATATTCTTTGCACGCGCTTTACCTCTTACACCACACCGTAACGTCAACTCACTCCCACCCAACCACCCCACTCTTACACAATTCGCTCCGTTTCTACTCTCTCTCTCTCATTTTTATCTAACCAAAAACCCTAACCCTAATTTCTTCCCTGAAGACCGCACGAGACTGATTTTGTTTCATGGATTCTCAGCCGAGTAACATATTCGAAACGGCGTCGCAGCCCGACACTGCGGCCGACGCCTACACTTTCCTCGAATTCAACACACAAGGCGAGTCCGATTTTGACGCTTACCAGGAGTATCGGTCGCCGGTGGCTTGGCCAACACCGTCCGATTCTTTGGCCGTGGATCCCGCAACCACACCGACTCCGACCACCCCAACAACACCCTCCGATTCTCGCGCCGTTACCGCTTCATCCGATCACCACGCCCACCATCATCACCATCACCTCCATAATCACCACCGACACTCCGATTCTCTCGCTACGACCTCATCTCCCTCCAAAAGAGGTGCAAACAACAGCAATAACAATAATACTTCTAGTAATAGTCAGATTGTAGAGGGGTTGGCGGCTCTGAGTTTCGAGGAGGCAGGTGATGAGGGGGAAGGGTTTGACTACGGAAAACCAGATTTCACGGAGCATGCGTGTCGGTATTGTGGTGTCTCGAACCCTGCCTGTGTCGTTCGCTGCAATGTCCCTTCTTGTCGCAAGTGGTTCTGCAATTCCAGAGGCAACACTTCAGGCTCCCACATCGTCAATCACCTGGTATGTTTTTATTTCTTTTTGTGCTCTTGTTTATTCTTTTTTTTCTCCTGTACTGGTTTATAAATTAATTTGAGTTGGTTTTGGTAATTGGAGTGGGCTATTTGAAATGTGTGTTTCGAGTTTTGTTTGCTTGGTTGGGTAGTTATGTCTTTTAGTGAGCAGATGACTTTGGAAGTGTTTGTTTGGTTTATTTCATTGTGCCTGATGGAAATTGGAGCAAAAACATTTGATTACCAGTTCAATTTTTTGTTATTGTTCCTTCCGTTGTAATGTGGTTTCTTAATGGGTTTGGTGAGGGTTGGAGTGACAATATGTGATTTATGGTTTACCTTTTGGGTTGGAGGATGTAAAAGCTTTCAGGTTTTGGGGGCCATTGTTTCTGACCTCAGTTTATTTATTTATTTTATTTTTGAGGTTTTGGTAAGTTGGATCTGGGAATTGTTATAAGGTGAAAGTGAGAAGTGTTGATTAATTTATTCTGCTTGCTTTTACTATTATGGGAATTAAAATAGAGTGATTGATTTGTGATGTCTGTTAGAATTACTGAAAGCCTTTACAAATTAAGGACATGAAAGGAGTTTTAGGATAAATATAATGTTGCAGGGTTTCTTTATGTTGACTATTTTGGATGGCATTTAGTGTCAATGTGCATTGAAATTTAGTTGTTTCTTATAGCTGGAAATAATCATTATTTATTCAAAACTGATGGTGAAATGATGTGTGAGAAGTTGTAGTATTTGGAGATTCGATGCTGGCTAGGGAATTGGTATGTGAAGAACCGTAAGAAGGTCAGATAGATATAATGTTGATATTTTGACTCTAAAAATTGTGCCTTTCTCTCTTAATGAGTAATGAGTAAACTGAATGTTGGGGCATTTGTTTAGGTTGTTGTGTTGGGTGGACTACTGGTTCACTAATGTATTCTCTTCATTTTTGAATAAATTATCTGTTTCCTATAAAAAAAATGTTGGGGTATTTAGTTTTGGAAGTGAAAAGATTGAAGAAACAGTTGCAAGGATTGTAAATGAATATTTAAAGAAAATTATACAAGACTTGGGTTGCTTGTAGGGTGAAAATTTGGAAGGCTAAGGTTCGTTCCTTTTGATGTGAGAATTTTGGTATGGACTGTCGTGCTAGGAAGGATCAACACTAATGACGTAGGATGATCCTGTGTCATTGGTGGTGTGTTATGTGTGGAAATGAAGCTGGGAGCATTTGTCTCCTGTTTTGCACTGTTTGTTGCCTTGAATTCATGGTATAATTTGTAACTGGCTGCCAAGGTGCATTGGGCTGTTGTGATTTTTGTGCTTTTGTTCCTATTGAGAAATTACGTGTTATTGCGGGATCAGGATGGAAGAAAGGCTCAGTTTTATGGAGTTGTGAAGTAATGGTTATATTTCGGTTGCGTTGGGGCATATGAACCTAAGAATTTTGAAGATCATTAAGATGAGGACTTTTCAAAGGGCCAGTTGTGTTCATGTTGATACTGATTATCTTAGTATAATCGTTACAATTGTTCATGATGCTTTCCTTTTTAATATTCTGCGATGGATTAATGGATATACTGCGGTTTCAAAATATAGAAATTGTTATTTAGTTAGAATATGATCGTGACTGAAACAGAAGCAAAGACCTTACAACAAAAATAGGTTTATCAGAGATGTATTTTGAGATGATGAAACATTAATATCAGTGTTTTGTGAGGTGGGTTTATATCGTGTACAATAATCATTTTGTAAAATTTTAAGTGTCCCGTGACTGTTTTGATGTCCGTTGGGATGGAGGAGCAACTACTTTCAGTTTGTATTTGACATTTCAGAGAAAATGATGTGCTCGAGTATAAATATATTAATTCACCGTGTTAAATGCTAAATTGTGTTCCATCCTTGACTATAAGGTTATTTTACCCTGGGTATAATCTTGAGGTTCAACATGTAGTTGGCTTGCATGAAATGTTTAATTCATTAAATTTTAGACAAAAGCGGAATGACATGGAATTGTTTCTATTAATGTTTCTTTTGAATAATAGGATGTATAGTGCAGTCCCTTCTTTTTGGTATTTTTGTCTTGTCTGGATGTTTGAAGGATTTATAGTATCCATTAATGCATAAATTTTGATTATAATTGGATGAAATCCAATTTAAGATGCTCAGAGAACAGTGAAATGTTAGTATTCCTTATTAGCTGGTGATGTAGTGAACCATTTACATGGTGCTTGGAGTTAACAAACTTCTCTGGATCTCTATGATTGATACTATAGTCAGTAATTTGGAAGGCATGAGTTGGTTATGATGTATCTATGTGTGGTGATAAAAGTCAGTTCTGTACACTTAGGTTCAAGTCTTGAGAGTGGTTATCTTATATACCATAAAGCTGTAGGATAGATCTGCATTCAGAACACCACTTTATAATCCTGCATTGTTTGGACTGGTAAATGAAGTTTACTTTTTCATTTTGTTTAAGTTTACCTTATGCTCTGGTCATGGCAGAATGTGTGCAAATTTATAGTTGACAGCTTATAAATAATATGTTTTAAATGCTTATTCGTTTTGGATCTTTAAAGGTTTATTTTCCTGCACCCCACTGTCTAATTAACTTGATTTTTTTCAGCGAAAAGAATGTGCTACCTTGTTTATACCCTAGATGTTTATTCACGTAGTTGTGTTTTGTTGTCTGACTTATGTATCACAGCTTACTTTTCCACTTTTAATGTCCTTTGGGCTTTGTTAGCTGCATTCTTAAATGAACATTTTTTTTCTGCGTAGTTTTTGTTTTTGTGGTATTCTTAGTGACACTGTTGCATTCACTACTTCCTTTTGGATGGCTGTTGATTTGATATAAGTTTAATGAAAGTGATTTTGTGATTGCTCCTGGTTGTTTACTCTGAATTAGTCTTTTTGTTGGGTTCTTTTGTAGGTTCGAGCAAAACACAAGGAAGTCTGTCTTCATAAAGACAGTCCTTTGGGGGAGACTATCCTTGAATGCTACAACTGTGGATGCCGAAATGTGTTCCTTCTTGGGTTTATATCTGCCAAGACAGAGAGCGTTGTTGTTCTTCTGTGTCGGGAACCATGTTTGAATGTTAATGCATTGAAGGACATGAATTGGGATCTGAGTCAGTGGTGTCCACTGATTGATGATAGGTGTTTTTTGCAATGGCTTGTAAAGGTTGGGACTTATTCTTTCTGTCCTGCAATGTGATCTATAATTTATTATTTTGCTAACGTAATGTTCTTTACAGATCCCATCTGAACAGGAGCAGTTGAGGGCTCGCCAGATCAGTGCTCAACAAATAAACAAGGTAGAAGAACTTTGGAAGGCAAATCCTGATGCTACTTTGGAAGATCTAGAGAAGCCTGGTGTGGATGATGAACCTCAGCAAGTAGTCTTGAAGTATGAAGATGCATATCAGGTGACTGTTAACCACAAGTTAGGTTTTGTATATTAGATGAGAATACTGAAGGATGTCATAGTTAGTCTTTTGCTTTTGTCTAATCAGTTTGTGTTTTCATTCTTTTCTCTTGCAGTACCAAAATGTATTTGCACCGCTTATCAAGCTTGAAGCTGACTATGATAAAGTATTCTTCATGACAATCTGGATCATTTGCTCATTTTTATATTTCTCTGATTTTGTCTTGTTATGCATTCTTTATATTAAATTCACAGCAGAAACTCATTGTTTTAATCTTGTTATAGATGATGAAAGAATCTCAAAGTAAGGACAATGTCACAATTCGATGGGATATCGGTCTTAACAAGAAGCGTGTTGCTTATTTTGTATTTCCAAAGGTGCTTCATTGCCTCGATTTTGTTTCTTTTCTTTCTTTGAGTTTTTATTATTGTTCCATTATTTTTCCCTTTTTTTTTGCTTAGTGTTTCTTTTTGAGGATACATTCCTTAAATTTTTTCTTTGATGAAAGTTAAACTGCCTCCTCTGTTGTTATAGGAAGACAATGAGTTGCGTCTAGTTCCCGGTGATGAGTTGCGATTGCGTTATTCAGGAGATGCAGCTCATCCAGCATGGCAATCAGTTGGGCATGTGGTATGCTCCATCTTTTGATCTGAGTTTTAATCTCGAAATATTTGATATATTCTTGTGGAGTGGAGTTGAAGATTCATTACTCTTTTTTTTTCCTGGTTTTTGCCAAATATATGTTTGTAGTAATACATTATCTTAATGTTGTTTCAGATTAAGCTAACTGCACAAGAGGAAGTTGCACTTGAACTCCGTGCTAGTCAGGTAGATAGAGTGTTTCTTCTGATTTTTGTGAGTTGCGTTACTAATAGTGTTTATTGTTACTGACTTGCTGTTGTATTCAGGGGGTTCCTGTTGATGTGAATCATGGGTTTAGTGTTGATTTTGTATGGAAGAGTACAAGTTTTGACAGAATGCAGGGAGCGATGAAAACATTTGCAGTGGATGAAACTAGTGTCAGTGGGTACGTCTGCTGGTTCAACTTTGTTTTTATGTTAGTGCACTGATAAGGTCTGGAAATTGTCTTATCCTGGCTTTCCTTTTCTTATTTTTCATTTCAGATGGTTTTAAGTAAATAATTAGAGAGAGAATACCAACATCAATACACATGAATATAATAAATTATTTTGTTAATTTTTCTTCAAAAACATTGCATCTCTTTTTAGATGGTCTTAGGATTTGTTGGTTTATGCTGTATTCTTGGTAGATTTCCTCAATATGTGAATTTTAATTAGTCCCTGTTTTGGTTGGCCTTAATTGAAGTCACAATCTTATGCTTGACTATTTTGTGTGCTTTGTTCACATTATGGGTTCAGTGGAACAATTCCAGGTGTTCCTGGCTCATTTTGGTCCTCAAGAAAAGTAGAGATCAAATTTTCAAGTTGGCTTATATGCTTTGTTGAGTTATTTTAATTGCTATCATCTTTGCAGGTATATTTACCACCACTTGTTGGGTCATGAAGTTGAGGTTCAGATGGTTCGCAATACATTGCCTCGTCGTTTTGGTGCCCCTGGTCTTCCAGAGTTAAATGCATCTCAAGTATGCTACATTGACCACATAACCCTTTTAATTCCAATCTATTTAATGTCATATATTGTTGTTATTTTATTATCATGATTTATTATTATTATTATCCTATTTTATTATTTTTATTAACGTCAAATACTTAAGAGTCATTTGATTCTTTCTCATACTTGTTTTAGAGATGCATTGGTTTTTTGGAGAATCCTTGGTTAAATTTTTTGGTTTTTTTTCTCAACAGCTAGTATAGATACGCTGTCTCTGTAGTAATATTCAGAAAATCTTTAAAGTTATCTTATACAAGTTTGTATGTTGTGCTATGTCACATACATAGTATAGATAAAGAAAATCACAAAACTGTTTATATTAGAGCATCTCCAATGCAAATATGCATTTTTGAGTTTCTAAATAGTGTCGCATCAACATTTCTATTCATTATAGACTCACTTTTGAAAAAAATTTAGAGAAATGCATATTCACATCTCCAATGCAATTATCCAAAATCAAATATGCATCTATTTTATGACCAATCATAATAAAACAATTATTCCATTCTCTCTTTTATTTTACAATTAAATGAGCTCTAATATTATTGGTGGAAAGAGTTAGAATTTAGAAATCCTAGTCATCATTTCTAGGAGAGTTTCTAGAATTAGAAATTCAACTCCATATTCTAACTTTTTTTTTTGTGCCACATTATCACCATATTGAAGTTAAATAATTGTATTGGAGAGAGTTTTTCTAATTTTTTAACTATCTATCCTATATTCCTATGTGGCAGTCAATTTTCTCCAAATGTATATTTGCATTGGAGATGCGCTTAGCCTTGCACCAATATGGCTTTGTAATATATATATATATTTTCCATTCTTTGCTTGCATTTCTTGTTATCCAATTGTCAAAAACATGCATATTTTCAACCATTAGTGTATGAGATATAGCCATATAGGTCTAGGTTAAGAATCCTAAATGTTAAGCCAATGTGGCAGGTGCACCCTTTCATACTACTGTTGATCCCACCACATTTTGATGCAAACTGTTTTTACTATTTGTTTTTATATTTGTGAAAAATGCCATGACTTGGTTTTGTTGCTTGCCATCCTCTGCTTGCTGTTTTTTCACATCACATTCTTTTGTTTTAGCTTTGTTTCTTTACGTATGGTGGTCCTTACTTTTTTCCATGTATAGGTTTTTGCTGTAAAGAGTGTCCTTCAGAGGCCTATAAGTTTAATTCAAGGTCCACCTGGCACAGGAAAAACTGTCACTTCTGCAGCAATAGTGTATCACATGGCCAAACAGGGCCAAGGGCAAGTAAGTTCTATTGCACATCGGTTATTATTTACATTTTTTCAATTGAAGTAGTCCATGACTTTCCTTTATTTTATCAGGTATTGGTGTGTGCACCTAGTAATGTGGCTGTTGACCAACTAGCTGAAAAGATAAGTGCCACTGGGCTAAAGGTATAGAAGGAAACCTCTCCACATTGTTATAAAATCTATAAACTATATTTTAGATAATGGTATTGTGTTCTTTCTTGCCGTCTGTTACTATTTTTATAATTAATAATTTACTCAGGAGATGTAAATTGCAAACTGTATTCATTTTGTTCTAAACAAGGTAGATTCCATGGGTCAACTACTAGAAGAAATGTTTGATAATAATGCATTGACATGTTTATAATTTGGTGAGACTTATTGGAAAATGATTTTCTGAAGCATCATTGGTTGGATTCGTGTCTCAATTTTATGGCCATTCTTTTCTTACCGATTAAAACATGGCAATAAGAGTCTTTTTATTCGTAGTGGATTTACATATGAACTATAGCATGCCTGCAAATTTTTAGAATTTTTTTTATGGCTTTGCTTAAGCTATTGCCTATATTTGAGAAAAGTCATTGCCTTTCTGGCATTATGCGATCCTCAAATTATTCATTGAGGGTGAGTTTTTCTGATTTTAGTTTCAGATTGTGTTAATAATGCTGTTATGCCTTTTCATGTTTTGTGTTCTCGAATATTCTTTTGTCCAAGATAGAGACATTTGTTTCTCAATGCTAAGTGTAGGAACCCTTATATGTTTGAAACTCGGTTTACCATATCTTCTTCAACTAACCCCCCTAGTAAAAAGATTTGCTACTCTTATCATTTGATTAATATAGATCTTTAGTATTAAATGACTTCAATTTCCATGATACATATACATGAATGTGCGTTGTATGAAATCAACAGTTTGTCATTGTAACTCAGTTGCATTCGGTTTAGAAATTTGATTTTTTTTTTTTCTTTTTTTGGAATTATCCTTTCTGAATTAAGGTTGTTAGACTTTGTGCAAAATCAAGGGAAGCTGTAAGTTCTCCGGTTGAGCATTTGACTCTTCATTATCAGGTTTGTCAACTTATTTGTATCTTTATATATTTTGTCATATGAGGCTCTGGTATGTTCTTCCCCCACCCCCGTTGGCTTCATTCCTTTCCATGTACAGCATGATTTATGTTAATAATGGTTCATTGCAGGTCCGTCATCTTGACACATCTGAGAAGAGTGAACTACACAAGTTACAGCAATTAAAAGATGAACAAGGTGAGGTTTTACTTGATGTGCTTCCACCACATATGCTCACTGGTTAATTTTTTTTTTCTTTTTTTTTTGGTTGCAATCTAGGTTTTTGAAATTATTCTTGGGCCAACAATTATTAAATCAACCTTAGCTGATTTAGTATATTTGGTTATTTGGGATTGGGTTTATATTATTTTGTTTGATTATTATTTTTTAATCAGACAACAAAGTTTATTACTAAATGTGTTTATTTATATTTGGGGGATTCTTCTTTCAAATAGTCTTTGTTACATAAGATATTATACATTAATTTAATAAAATAACGTCATCTATAAAATAAATGCAAACATGAGATGATTCTATTGGATAAATGTGCATATATCTAAAATATGGGAGATTTTTCTTTTAAACAAAAGTCTTTTTAGTCTCACTTTGCCGATGCATCACTTGCATAATTACTAAATTAACCTAGCTGATCCAATATATGGTTAATTGGATTAGGAATAATTATTTTTTTGGGTGGATTCTTCTCTAAAGTCTTTCTGGTTCAGTTTGATGAGGCATCTTTTGCTTAAGTGACTTGGTAGAATTAGGATTGTGTTTTCTCATGCTGCAAAACCCAAATGCGGAAAAAACTATTTTTATTAAATATGCAACTTGGGTGAGTGCAGTTGAGTTCTACCTCAAGTTACTAATGCTCGAGTTAGGTTTAGTGTGGATATTGTAGCTTAGACTTCATGCTCGTATTTCTTGCTTGTTTCAGTTACCCCTGGACGTTTAGTTGTGATACAACAAAACAATTTAAGGTCCTCTCAGCCTACTTTATCTTCCTTATTCTCTGTGCAACACAATTATTACATATTTACATAGACACATCACTACTTAGCTACATTGTTGCGTAAAGTGAATCTGCTTGCCCATGTCTTCTAACCTTTCAGAGAATTATTTTCCTTTAATTGACGTTGGGTGTCATTTCTTTTACCTTTTAAAGTCTCAAATAAGCTTGTCTTGATTGCAGCTTACTTATGTAACAACTGTAATTCAGTTTGATGCATTGAGATTGTTTGTACAAAGTTTTCAATATTGTTTAGGGTGTTATAATATAATTGTAGGAATCATTCATTTTTTCTGTTTCAGTAACTGACCCGTTTAATATTGTTTTATATTCATGGGAGATATTTTTGTTAGTTAAAATTTAAAGTTGATGTCTCCTGGTTTGCTAATGGGAATTTGTTATTTTGTTTTACTCTAAAACTCTTACAGGAGAATTGTCCAGCAGTGACGAGAAAAAATACAAAGCTCTTAAGCGGGCAACAGAGAGGGAGATTTCACAAAGTGCTGATGTCATTTGTTGTACGTGTGTTGGTGCTGGAGATCCTCGATTGGCAAATTTTAGGTTCCGCCAGGTTGAAGGACTTCCTATGTGAACCTTTGATCATTTTTTAACATTTGATTGGCTTACTCACTTTTTCTTGTCTTCTAGGTACTTATTGACGAGTCTACCCAGGCCACAGAACCTGAGTGTCTTATTCCTTTGGTTCTTGGGGCGAAGCAGGTACGAAGGATTAGAAGTTTTGTTTAAGTTACGTTATTGTCGCAGCTTGGCACCTAACTACAAACTTTTCTATTAGGTTGTCCTTGTCGGTGATCATTGCCAACTTGGTCCGGTCATCATGTGCAAGAAAGCAGCTCGTGCTGGTCTTGCCCAGTCTCTGTTTGAACGCCTTGTTTTACTTGGTTTGAAACCAATTAGATTGCAGGTGAAGTTTTGAATTGTTAGTTTGGGTGTTTTGACTGCCTTATTTGTTTTTCTACTTGCTTCTTAATGCCTATCGAAGTGATATGGAAGTTCACTGTAATCATAAGGCTTTTCAGTTTTCTATGAATATAAAATTTTGTAGGCTCACTGAATGAAGCATCCAATAGTTATGCTCATGCTTAAAAATTTTCTGCTACAAAAGCCAGTCTTAATTGTCTTTATATTTTAGGCTGATTTTCTGATGAAATTGAGTAATTTGTAGAAACTAGTGCTAATTTTTAATGAAGCTGGAAAATTTCTTCAGGTGCTGATAGAATTTGGTTATTTTATAAAGTTTTATGTTCTCTTATATCCATCCCTATGGTTTTCATATATGGTGGAACAATGTAATAATGTTTTGTTTTTTCCCGTCTGGTACATGCAATGCCATTCAGTTTAGTTTTGTTAAATTGAAATCATGTGTCAAGGACTTGTAGTTTTGATATGTGGATGATATGGTATGTGGCGTTTAGTGACATGATTTTGTGTTCCTCATTATGTTATTAATTTTTACATTTATATGCAGATGCTTCTGTTGATGAAAGAATGTTTTAACATTGATGTATTATGTTTTATTCCCCTTGACATTAGGTACAATACCGCATGCACCCATGTCTGTCAGAATTTCCTTCTAACAGCTTTTATGAAGGCACACTACAAAATGGGGTGACTATCAATGAGAGGCAATCATCTGGCATTGACTTTCCTTGGCCTGTGCCGAATCGGCCCATGTTCTTTTATGTCCAGGTATCATAGCTGTCTAGGTTTCTGTTAAGTCAAAAAGTGATCTGATTGTTTACCAATTGCTGAAGACTTCAAATTTACCTTTCACTGCTGGTTTTGAAATTATTGTCGCAAAGTTCATGATAACCTGCTTCAAAGTAGTGACCGATTTTGAGGATTATGTTTTAGAAATCTGGAATTTGCTCAGGTGGTTATGCCTTAATTCCTTCAACATTTGTTTTCTGTACTAATATTCAGATTTGAATTATAAAGCAAATAGTTATACCGATTTAATTGAATTGAATAGTTTTTTTAATTGATTTGTTGTTTTAAATGGAAAATCATATTTTACTTTAGTTGTACACTGGTTCTTTGATTCTTATATCTATTCTGATATTATGTTCTGTAATTTTGTTTTTGTTTTTCACTTCAGATGGGGCAAGAGGAGATTAGTGCCAGTGGCACATCCTATCTAAATCGGACCGAGGCTGCAAATGTTGAAAAAATTGTAACTACCTTCTTGAGGAGTGGTGTGGTCCCTAGCCAGGTATATTTGGATAGCCTTCTTGGATTTTACATTTTTATTGGAGTTTTGATGTGTTTTGGTAGTCCAAATAAGTTATAATTTTTTACAGATTGGAGTGATAACGCCATATGAGGGACAGAGAGCGTATATTGTGAATTATATGTCAAGGAATGGTGCTCTCAGACAGCAACTGTATAAGGAAATTGAGGTAATGCTTAGGTTTGAAAGGATAATTATGAATGCTTTGATTTTTGTTTGCCATGGCTATACAATCTATGGATTTGCAGGTAGCTAGTGTTGATTCGTTTCAAGGAAGAGAGAAAGATTATATCATTTTGTCTTGTGTGAGGAGTAACGAACATCAGGTTGGTTGATCTATCAAATTTTTATGTCCAGGCTTTTTATGCCTTTAAATAGCAATTTTTTTTTTTTTTGTTATTTCGGATTAAAATAAACATCTGGTGACATCCTTTTCATTGTCAATTTGTTATTGGATTTTTTGCAAGCCTAATTTGTATGTTTAGACATTTTGTAGAAGTATAATAATAAGAATCTGTCTTAATTGTAAGATGAGAGAATGACAGGGTAGCTTTTTCATGTGTTCGCTTGTTACCTAAGACTTGTACAGCATGGTATGTGAGATGGGAACAGGATTGCAATATGCCACTTAGAGGGGGATGCGGCACAATAGGGCTAGGTTTTTTTTTGGATAGCTGAGGCAGAAAATAACACATTAATGTGGTGTTTGGGGTAATTTTTCTGAATGTTCATATGGTAACAATGGCTTATTAAGTTCTAAAAATGGGTAACTAGAAGTCCGTAATTCATTATTAATTAGCCTAAAGCCTCTGACTTCTATCTCTTTCTCTTTTCTTTTTTTTTTTTTTTTACACAACGATAAGTCATAATTTGCTGCTCTTTAGCCTTTGCTTCAGTTTTTTGAGTTGTTTAATTGACTCTTCCTATATGCTCGGTTTTATGGTGTTTCTGATGGGAATGTTGGTAACTATTAACTATGAAAGTGAGATTCCAAATCAAAGTGTATTTAAGCTTCTTGGGGCCCCCTAGATACCTTGGGAAGATTAGGTGGAAGACTGGGCACCCTCTTGTTCACTCTCTTCATTGGGAATATATATTTATTTTGTGGAAAATAAAAATGTTTTCTTAGTTGAGCCTGTAAGAGGGGCTCCCTTTGATTCACCATCTCTTTCTTGGGATTGCTTTTTTTTTTTTTTTTTTTTTTTTTGTCGGACCAAAATATATTGTTTTCTTAGTTGTTCCAGTGAGTGGGCGGACTAGGCTCCCTCTGATTCATCATCTCTTCCTTGGGAATGCCCTTTTTTTTTCTAAATAGAATATATATATATATATATATATATATTTTCGTAATTGACCGTGACAAGGCCGGAGAATTGAAAATTTGGAAATCTTCTGTTTTACATCTGATTTTTAATTTTTGTTGTTGTTCTTTTTGGCATCTCTTAAAGATAGTATAGTGGTTAAATCTAAAATTACTTTATTAGGTGATAAGTCATGAGGTACAATATGTTGTGACTTGTGATAAAAAGATATGCCAAAATATCATTTTAGACTAAGGATTTATTGGAGAAATTAGTTGCAGTGCAGGATTTTTTGGGGGTAATAACAGTGGCATCTACTATTATTAGTTATGCAATGAAGTGTGAGGTCTGAATATAGTGATTGACAAGGTTTCAATGTTGAAGTACTTGTTGCTTAATATTGTCATATAAAACTGGTTGCGGTTCTATGGGCTGCATACACACACAAAACTGTTTTGCTCGACAACTGGTTGTGTAGCATTTGGTTCTTGACCGCTGGACCCTTCATTTCAGGGCATTGGATTTCTTAATGATCCTCGGAGGCTCAATGTTGCGCTGACACGTGCTCGATATGGTATCGTAATCCTGGGAAACCCTAAAGTTCTGAGCAAACAGCCGCTTTGGAATGGCTTATTGACACACTACAAGGTATTTTGTTGTCTACTTGTTTTCTGTTGTGTAATGATCCTCGTGGTATTGGGTTACTTAGGCTCCATTTGTGACTATTTCCCATGTTGAAGAAGAGCTTTTGTGATTCTAAACTTGGCAGCATGCTATGCTAATTATTGGATAGTAGTTGGAAGTGTATGCAATATATCAGCAACATGTTCCTATTTGCCCTTTTTGTTATAAAAGTGTATAAAGAATGATTTTTTTAATTTTTTTTTTTTAATGTTAATTGGTATACGATTCACATTTCTGTAGATGTTTACTATTGGTTGAAGCCCTAAATAATTTTCGTTCATGAATTATTCTCCAGGAACATGAGTGCTTGGTTGAAGGGCCTTTAAACAACTTGAAGCAGAGTATGGTTCAATTTCACAAGCCCAAAAAGGTATGGTTTAATGAAAACGTGTTATTGTGTTCTAGTTTATGGGCTTTGTTTTATGTGGATGTTTCCCTGCCCTGTGGTATTATTTCCAGTTACAAAGCAGATCTTGAGTGTATGTGAACTGATATGTAGGCTTCTATCTTGACACAGATTTATAATGATAGAAGACTTTTCTTTGGTGGTGGACCTGGAATTGTTGCTAATGATATCTCGGCTTCTGGTGCAAATGCTGATAGAAGAAGTGGCCGTGCTAGGGGTATGCAATTGCTAGCCTATAGAATTTATGAATTTTAGTTAGATTAATTGGACGGTTCTTATTTATGAATATTCTTATAGCTTAATATTACTATTTGGGTCTTTATCTACAAGCTTATGTGGGTTTAGTGAGGATTTGGTGTTGGATTCAGCTTTTTTGCCAAGAGTGTCTGTTCTGAATTTTTTCTTCTCATGAAATTGATTGTGTCTGAACTTGGTCTATGTAACAAGCATTTTGGTCGGGGAGGTCAGAATGTGAGGGGTTGTGATAGAGCTTAATGCTATCGTTTGATTTTTGGCCTACAAGCTTTTTTTTATTTCTTTTATTTTTTTTTTTTGGTTTTAGTGGTAACTTGTATGATATTTGCAGGACTTCGATTTTCATGAATATTCTTCTTTGTTAAAAGCAGTATAGGATATGGCTTTAACCTTGATGCATTCCACAATAAATACAACAATGGATATGGCTTTCTCCACTTCTTATTTTAGCTTGTTGATATCTTATTGAATATCAGAAATTGATTGAAAACATTTGTTTTTTCCAATTACAGGTTCTTATATGCCACCGGGCCCACCCAATGGTACTCATAAACCTGGAGTGCATCCTGCTGGGTTTCCTATGGCTCGTGTGCCCCTTCCTCCATTCCAGGGCGGTCCACCTTCCCAACCATATGCTATTCCAACTCGTGGAGCTGTACATGGACCTGTTGGAGCCGTGCCTCATGTTCCTCAACCAGGAAGTCGGGGTTTTGGGGCTGGTCGTGGCAATGTCGGTGCTCCTATTGGCAGTCATCTCGCACACCAACAACCCTCGCAGCAACCAGTTGGAGCTATTGGGTCTACTTTCAACTTTCCTTCTCTGGAGAATCCAAATAGCCAACCATCTGTGGGCGGTCCATTAACTCAACCCGGATTTGTTAATAATGTTTGTACCTCTCTGAAAGTTATGAACCCAATTACTATCTTGTTTGTTTAATTAAAAATCCTATCATGTCATCTGATATTCCTAGTGTCTTTGGTTTCATGTGATAGATGCCAGTCCAAGGGCCAAGTCAAACATTTCGTGATGGATTTTCCATGGGAGGCATGTCTCAGGTATTCATAATAACCATGCTTAACCAGTTTGTTTTATGATTTGTTATTGTTAGAGGTCTTATAATTGATCATACACCAGGAATTCTTGGGTGATGACTTCAAAAGCCAGGGATCACATGTTCCTTACAATGTTACTGACTTCTCTACACAGGTATTACTCCGAAATTAAGATTACTCCGAAATTAAGTTTTATTTTCAATCCTGTGACATATATTAGCAAATGTGAGCCGGCTGCTTGGGGATGGAAGGCTTTAGTTCAATGATGAGTTTTTGATACTTTTGGCCACTAGCTCATAACGGATCTTTACAATTTTCAATTTTACCCCAAATAAAAGTCTGCTTTATTAAGTTCACAAATATTTGATAACCAGAAATGGTAAATAGTCATGTTGAACATACTTGAGAGACAAATATGTCAACATTATTATGGAGTGTATTGCAATTGTTTATGAAATGTATTCTAGGTTTTTATAGTTTCTTGTACCTCCCTTGCCTCCACCACAAATTTCATAATTGCTTTATTAACTTGACATGTTGACCTACTTGGCAGGCTTCTCAAAGTGGATATGCTGTTGATTATGTTACACCAGGAGCACAAAGTGGGTTTCCTGGGAACTTCATAAACCAGAATTCTCAGGCTGGATATTCTCGCTTTGGTACTGGGAATGATTTTATGTCTCAGGTTTGCTCCTATTGGCCAATATTTATTAGCTCATTAGTGTTCTTTGTTTCTGTACCTATCTAACTTTTGTCATGTCACAGGACTACATGGCTCATGGATCGCAAGGTCTATTTACTCAGGTTGGCTTTAATGATCCTTCACAAGATGATGCATCACAGAGCCACTTTGGTGTGGCCAATCCCAATCCACTTCAGTCTCAGGTATATTTTTTCTACCAACACTGCTCGGCAGAGATATTGTAGGTAAAATTTCAAAGCCATATAGATATAAGAAATATATGATCACCCAAGTAAATCATGTGCAATCTATGTAGCAAGAAGTTGAATAGGCTCTCTGCTTAAGGCCAAATATTTACGAGATCCTGTCTCAGTTAATTTGGCTAGTTTTTGCTTTGTTTGGTGATCAATTGTGTATTATTAGCAGCTTATGTAAGTCTGCCAACTTTTGTGTAGGGTTTGATGAATTCTCTCTACTCCCAACCCTTTGCCCACTACAACACGCAACCACTAAACTTGCAGGCTTCACAACAACAACATCAACAGGGCCAGGGTTCCCAAAACCAGAAGGTCCACTATAATGGTTGATGGGCTGTAGGTGTTTCCTAATGTGATGGGTTATAGTCTTTGCATTCAGCAACTTGGTATGTGCTGTCATTTGTGCCCAAATATATCTGCCGTGTAAAAGTGCAGGCTTGCCATTTTTGAAATCAGTGTGATTATCTCCATAACCCATAGAGATGATTGCGATGGTGGGAATACATGTATTCTCAGCCAGCGGCTATGGGTTGCACAAACACAGGTGGCACATCCAGGTCTGAGAAAAAAAAGGATAACCCCGATTACCTGCTTGACATTTTTATTGTTTTGAGAAAAAAAAAGAAGGTAATATTGGTAAGAGGGAGAGATTACATGACATGGTTTGGTCGATAGGGTTTGATCTGAACAAAGGAGAGGCAATTTGCTTGATTTACAGGAGAAGCCCATTATTTATACGGGGGCAGATTCCACTGGAAGTTTTGTACAGCATATGCCGAGGGAAGTCGCTTAACCCTTTCAAGCTCGTCGTGACATGTAATAATACTCTACATTATTATTGGATAGACTTTGGTAGATGATGAAAATGTTAATGATATGATACAAGGTGTAACTAGTGCAATTACTGCCATCCTAGATATTGTCGGTATATAAAATGTGATTGGTTTTAAACTTTTAATATGAAATTGGGTTTGTTTTGAATGCTTTCTAGTGTCCTTTTGTTTTATGATACTATAACTGTGCAGGATAGTTACGGGGGCTGCCCCATCTGTAAACTGGTTTATAATCAGATGGGTTCATTTATTGAATTAAGATATAAGAGAAATGTAGATGAAATTTGTTGGGCGTATTTTCATGAAACCAATATCAACGGTTGCAAACTTTTATCTTCTCTGTAAAATACACCACCAGTTCAGCGGGTAAGTCGGAGCTCCAAAATCTTGAATCATAAACCCATAAGGTCTCAGCTGTGCACGATCTCTCCTTGCTCACTGTGAGTGATTCGTCGCAAATATTGTCGAGGCTGGTGGATTATAACTTATAAGCTTGTGGCACCTTGTGTTCTACTTGTTAACAGGCCCTATAAACCCTAAAATATTCATTTCTAGTCCGGATCATTTTCCTTGTTTAAACCCTAATATCTATTGATTTATGTAAGACTAAGTTTCTATTGTAAATGCTGTAAACTTATCAATTAATACAACATCAACACTCGGTTGAGTTGGTTAAGTTTTATGCACATCCTTTTCTAATTTTGTGATGTATAATGCTTTTTTACATCTTCAAGAAATAAATGAATATATTTATCTCTTTTCCACGTCAATTCAGCAACTTGATGATCCTTCTAATATAAACTTTTTTGTAATCTTGAAAGATATATCCACTTACAGGAAAATATAGAAGTTATGTCCAGACTTATATTTCAATCATAAAAATACTGAATTTCAGTTTTCAAGTCAAATTTTTTTTACCTGTATTTGCAGGTCTACTACTGCATCAAATCATAGGATTTTGCTACCATGCAGGCCCCGCATGATGTAGGGATGAATAGTAAAGATACCGGGATAAATAGTGATACATTTAGTCCGTTGGATCCTATTAAACTTGATTCAACGGTTTTACATTAATTAAAAAGAAAAGAAAAACTATAAAATTAAAAAACAAGTTTAACCGGTTACAAGTTCTAACACAGTAATACAATATCTATCTCCTTCCTCTCAGGGCCGGTCCTGAGATTTCGGTGGTCCAAGGCAAACTAAAAAATTGAGGCCCCCAAATCTCGACTTTCAATATATTTTTACATGATTTTTTTCTCTAGTAAATACTTATACAAAATCATTATAATAACAAAAAAATCAAGACTGCAACACAATAAAATAGAAAGTACTAATTAAGCTTACATAATCAAGTTTTTCTAACATTTTTTTTTTTTTTTCAATGGATAACATAGCGAAGCCATTCAATCTTTCTTGTGACATAGTTGACCGAAGATAGGATTTAATCAACTTCTGAAAAGCTTCTTTCTGCCAATGCAACTGTGATCGGTATAGTTAACAAAATTCTATAAACAATCTATGCATTTGAGAAGCAACCATCCATTTCTTTCAGATAATTCAACACTTCAATTGCCGTTTTTGTTGCTTTTAGTAAACCATCTTTCAAAATTTGTAATTCTGAAAATAAATCTTCCCCATTAATATTAGAAACTCCATCATGTTTCATCAAATCTTCAAGATTGGAACAATAGTTCTTCAAACTATCATTGTTTACAGACTTTAACTTCCTCAAATCATACAAAAACACAAAAGTTTCTTCATAGTTTTGAAATTGTTCAAACCTATTTTTTAATGAAGAAAGTGCTTCATAAACTATATAGATGAAATAATTGACTTTAAAGGATTCTATGACAGATTGTGTCACCTCTTCATTAGCATTATCATCAAACTGTTTTTTTTTTTTTCTTCGAATGATGCACTTTTCACGAAATACGGCTTCAATTTCCATATCACTTGCAATCTCTTTAGCTTCAATCATAGTCTCCTCAAATTCAATATTTCTATAATTCTCAAGATAAGAAATAAGACTTTAATTGTTTAATAGCAACATCAATATGGATGTCTTCATTTTGTAGATTTTTGCTATCAGAATTAATAGCAAACAATAAATTGTACCAAATGACAATGCCAAACAAGAACTCAAAATTCTCAAATTCATATGTTACTATCGACTCAGCTTCACTCTTTGTTTTGGGATCTTCACTAATTTCTGTCAAGTGAGTTAAAATATCTCTTATTTGTGGAGCTTGGTAACTTATGACTTTAATACTTTCTACACGACTTTCGCAACGTGTTTTTGACAATGGCTTAAGTGTGAAACCTTCCACATAATCTTTGAAAATTTTCCATCGTTTTGTAGAAGATGAGAATAGGGAATATATTCGTTGTATCACTCCAAAAAAAAATTTAGCTTTAGCACAACAATTAGTCATATCACAAAGTGCAAAATTAAGGCTGTGACAACCACATAGAGTGTATAATGCTATAAGATTTATTTCAAATAGTCTTTTTCTGTACACCTTTATGTTTCCCTCTCATATTAGATCCATTGTCATATCCATGCTCTCTTATATCACCAATATCAAGCTGAAGAGTGCTTAATGCATTTGTATGCACACAAAAAAGTCCAAACCCCAATGTATCATCTACCTTTAAAAATTCTAAAAAGAATTCTTCTACTACAATAGGACTTGATGAAATATCCACACATCGTACTACAAGAGACATTTGTTCCTTATGACTTGCATCTGGAGTACAATCAAGTATGATTGAAAAATATTTTGCTTCCATGATTCTTGAAACAATAGAACTTTTTATCTCACTTGCTAACATTTGTATAATCTCATTTTGGATTCGGTGACTCAAATAATTGTAATGAGTTTCATGAGATAAAATGCATCGACTATGTTCTTGTATTACTAGATCAAATTCAGTAATCATCTCTACTATTTGTAAAAAAATTTCATTGTTTTCCTGATGAAACTTCTCATTATCTTCACGAAATGCTAAATTATTTTTTACAAGTGTTTTCATAATAGCAAGTATCCTTAGTAATACTTACCTCCAATGTTCTCTCTCTTTTTATTGATTTGTTCTTGCACTTTTTCATCGATCGTTTTATCTTTTTGCAATCTTCTTTCCAATTCAATCCAATTACTTATGCAACCAATATGTTCATTACTAGTTTCATGACTAGTGAGCCTCACACTAATATTCTTCAAATCTTTGAATCCATCATTAGCCAATTGGCCTAATTGAGCATTGTTTCTATCTTGTTTGAATAACTTACAATAAAAACAAAATATTTTGTCCGAAGAAACTAAATATACCAACCACTTTCTATCATGTTTCTCCCCATTTGGTAAATTTTGAATATAATACGAGAAAGAAATATGTCTACCTAAGTTATCTTTAGGAAAGATGACATCATTGTCTCTTTTAGGACCCCTTTTAACCAAAAAGTCTCTAACATTTTGATGAATTTTATCCAAATTTCCTGGATCATCAATGTTTAATGAAATTACAAGTTCTTCACTCAAATCTAAATTTTGAACATCTCCATTATCTTCCTCATTCACATGTTGATTCGGTTCTCCATGATCATTCTCATTGATAGGTTGATTCAGTTCTTCATTATCATTTGAATTCATAGGTTAATCATGATCTTTGTTATCATTCTCATGTTCCTCATTTACCACATCATTAAGTCAAGTCTCTACTTCTTTAGTGCTACTAAAGAACTTATCAAGAGATTCAACTTGAGATTGAACTAATGATTCTATTCTTTTTTTTTTTTTTTCAAACTCGGAATTATACTTTCTAATAGGAGGCATGATCGATAAAATAATGCAATCAAACAACAAAAGATAACCCAACAGGCCAACAATCAATAGTTTGAGAATCAAGATACTTCACCTGATAGTGTAATCCTTAGTCCTTAAAGACCCTGTTGTTGTAATTTTTGATAAAGTTGTCTGTCAATGCTCTGGATTCAGAGAGTTAACACTGTCACATATCAATTGTCAATGTTAATATTAAATTCTAACAAAACTAAAATAGAAAAATGAAATTCTAACATAAGTGCCAAATAAGTAAATAACTCTGAAATAAAAAATTTCAAATGTCTGATGCTTTGATTTTTTATTTTTTATTTTTGATAAACAAAGAGCAGTAGCTAGGCTGCCAACAATAGACAACAAAAACACCAAAAAACAGAACCTAACCAACAAGGCCGAAAACCCAAAACAAACAACAGCAAAGTCAAAGAAAAGAAACAAACAACATCAAAAGGAAAAGACCAATGATGTTGGTGGGCTATTTAAATGGGCATTTTTTTTAACAAAAAAATATATAGACATTATATAAAATTTTCTTAGTGGGCCGTTTAAATGATAATTGATATGTGGGTTTTTTTTTATTTTTTTATTTTTTTTTATTTTTAAAATTTTAAATTCTCTACTCGGGCCTAAAGATAAAATGCACAGTAAATGGAATTTGAGAACCCTTGGAAAACGGGGGCCCTAGGCGGCCGCCTCGTCGGCCTATGCCTAGGGCCGACACTGCTTCCTTAGTTGACTTCCATTCTTCTTAGTTCAAAGTTCTAGTTCTCACGTTTTTCTTCTCACCGATTTGTCTCTTTCATAGATATAATTTCCTAGTTACCACATGTCGCACTAACACTGCACTTATCTTTATTATTATTTTTCTTCCAAGAAATTTTTTTTTCTTCAAAGGAATGGTTATTGTAGATTTTTATTTTGACGTTGAAGGCTTCGTGCTTTGTAATTTTTGTAGTAAACAAAAGCGTCAAATCAAAAATGCAGAAGGGAAGAAAAAGGTTAGTCATTTATAACTATTTATATTAACGGTTTTCAATTAAAATATATTACATCAACTTCAATTGTTACTTTCATAGAATAACATTTTGTCCATCATTGTTTATCAGCCTATGAAGGAGATACGTGATTTATGGAAGACTCTCTCTATGAATGAGAAATCGAAATACACAATGCATAAGGATGACATTATCGATGAAAAGGGTCATGTCGAGGAATTAGTTAAAGATAGCAATGTTCAATCGTTTGACACTCGGTGTACTCCGATGCGTTTTTCTCAAATTGTATCAATATTTTTCGATTTGCAGAAGGATGTAGTTCGAGAATTAGGTTTTTCAAACCTACTCTTGCTAAAATGCGGTTTCTTCGGTGTGACCTCTGTACTTGGTAAGTGAACAAGTTCGACACAACAAACTTGTCAATTGAATTGCATGATAGGAGCTTCACAATAGACCCTTCAATTTGTTCACATATCATGGGCATTTCTAATGGAGGAGATAAAATGAATGTAGATAGAGTTATTACTGATATTTGGAGAAGTAAGTTTTCTATTACCAATCACGGCATCAAACTTCCCCACCTTGAAGAGCAACTTAAGAATATAAAAACAATTGATGATGATTTCAAGATCACATTTTATTTATATTTGTTATGTATTGTCCTTACACTTGCTGCATGAGAGTACGTTGATTCAAGGAACTTGAATGTTCTTGTTGATGTCAAAAATATAAGGGGGAAAATTGGCAAGTTGATGCTTGGATTAGTTAGTTACAGGAATATAGAAGTTTCAATCTAAAACATCCAGATACACTACTGGTTGTGTTCTTTTTCTTCAGGTGCATATTAATCTTCTTATATGCTGTATTATATAAATTCTAAGTATGTGTATGTTATTCAGCAATATTTTGAACAATTTTATGTTTATTTATTTATTTATTTATTTATTTATTTTTTTTTTGCAGCTCTTTTACTTTCATATTATAGATTGGTAACCACCAATTGTAGATAAAAAATCTATACCAGTTATAAGTTAGACATCTAAAAACATTAAAAAAAATGTTTGAAACAGTTACGTCAACAAGGGTCTTACGGTACTGCTAAGGTATGTACCGTAATAAATATTTATTTTATTGAACCTGAAATGTTGTAAAGAATGTAGTTACATATTATTGTTAATTTAACATTCTCATCTTTTCTAGGTGTCGATAAATGAATATGTTGCACCTATTGAACCAATTGAAAATATAAATAAAGATAAACACATTCCCAGTGATGATGGGCTTCATATGACCCTCAAAGAAATCCAACAACTAAGAGTCGAAATTCAGCATTTTCGTACGAAATATGCTGAGCTTAAACATAAGGTTGATTATTTGTATGAAACCACAAATGTCAACCAAGTTCATTAAGTTTCAAATTTGAAAGAAAATGTCGACATTCTATACGGAAAACTCAATATGGATGATGGTGAAAAACAAAAGCTGCTTTTATCCTTAGAAAAGAATAGCAGACACCAACACCGAACTTTCCTACCATGGATACAAATGTATAGGTGTTGCAAAACTTTATGATTTCAAATTCGATGATGATCACAAACCTGAGCATAGTTTTATCCCAAGTCTAATGGATGAGATTTGATATTAAGACCACAATAACATAATTATATATTTCATTACTTATTGCAAAGGTTTTTTACACTTGTAATATTGTTATCATTGTGCAGGAAAAGAGAAATACCATTCGAAAGACCCTCGCGGAGCAGTCTTCAACTTTCATGAATATAGTTAAAAAAAAACCCGTATATCAAATTATCGAAAGTCTAGACGGTATAAAATTTCACTGTATGAGTATAACCATCGTGTATGAAAGTCATCAAAGTATCGGTATGACCCTTTTCGCATATTAGCACTTCTAAAGACACTTTATGCGCAAATAATCAACTATGTGTTTTGTAAGGATTTGCCAATAAGGTAAAATAAACATTATAATTTAATTTGATTGAGTGTATTACAAATGTGTCTACTTAAATTATAAGTGTTCGTGGCAATCCTGCCTCCCATTTCTTGAATGTGGAATATGAATTTAGATTGTTGTTTTATTCCATACCACTAATAGGGGTATTTTTGTTTTTTGTATTGAAACTATTGTGGCAACTAATCGTATGATTGTCAATCGTAAAAGTTTCAGGACCCTTGAGCCGAGAGAATTGGTTGACAGTGAGGTTGAATCCTATGTTCTATTGACTCTTGAAGTGAAAAAAATTAATTGCCTTGTGTAATGATTTAACTATAAACTATTATAATTTTCATGTTATAATCTATCAATTTATGTCTTAACACATGCAGATCATTAGTTTGGTCGTCGATAACAACACACACAATGCCACAAGAAAGCGATCATCTTTGTATTGGTATCTACCCACCTAATTTGCGGTAACGGATTATTTTTCCTTGACAATAACTTAATTATATATATATATATATCCTTAACTATAATTTACCCACGCACTGCCATTAATTCTCATGTTCCTTTTTTTTTTTCTTAATTAATTTCCTTCCATTTATCCATAAACAGTATATTCCGTTGACTAGTAAAGATGGTAGCATTGGACGGTTGGCTAAGATACATAGTACCTTTAAAGAAGATTATTTGTACGATTTATTCGATATGAATGGTGAGTACCTATCTCAGATTTTGGTAACTACTGTTGACGAATTAATTTACGATGCTAACATTTAACTGTCAAATGACCAAGTAAATACAAACAATTATTATGCGTTTTACCACTACTTTTGTGTTTGATTATCATGTATACATTTCATTCACAAGCTACAATAGGTTCATCTTGCATCTATACAATACTATTACATTGCTAAATTATATCTTGTATCTTCATCTACAATTGTTTTTTTTTCAGATTTGTATTCCTATTAATAATCTGAAGGGTCATTGGTACCTTGCACTTGTGAAAATTAAGGAATGTAAAGTTGAGATTTGAGACTTTCTACCAAGACGTAGGAAAAACGACCAAAGTAGGTCGAAGCAAGTTCAAAAATTGGTAAAAGAGAAATTATATATTTGCCAAATTATATATATATATATATATATATGTTGCCAAATACATTTACGGTACTCTTTATTTATGAATTCATTAGGTTTCTTTTAACCTTTGAATATCTTTCGGTTGACTTCATTAGATTATGTGTTGGTCACATAAATAATTATTTTGTTCGGTCCGTCCTTTTTATTTAAAAGCTTCTTAGTAGTCTCTCCCGAATGTCCTAGACAACCAAATTTTTACAATTGTAGGCTTTTTGTGTGCTTGTACATGGATGAACGTTCCGTGGCTATTGATAGTAAATTTAGTATAAATGTAAGCGATCTAAATTATCATTATAAATTTCTATTGAGGTCATGTTATTTAACACTGCAATTTAAATATTCTACAATTGTTGTAGTTCAACTCAGAAGCTCAGTGCTTCTTGTTGGCACGTCAGCTGACAACATTTCCTACAAATCAACGTCTTGAGGAATTAAAAAAAAATCTCATACAACATCATTCTGACATGCAATATGCTAAATTGGATACCACCGGAAGTAAGAGACCTTTTCCCCCACTAAAGTCGAACTTCTGGGTGAAACTGGTGAAGACATTGTCGTAGTAATCAGCAGTGGGTTATCCATATGAAAACCAGCAAATTCATTAAAATTTTCAATATGTTTAATATCAATTACAAGCTTGTTTTTCTGTCTGTTATCCAATTAGAATTTTTTTTTTCCAACTAAATTTTTTGGTGTACAGGTCATTTTATGAGAGGTGGTTAAACATGTTGAAGAATTGTTTCACCTGTTTTTTATTAGTTTATCCACCTTGTAAATGTTTTTTTGATGTAATTACTTTAAATTATGATCAATTCAGTGATGTTAATATATGTAGAGGCCATCTCAATATATATATATATATATATATATATGTATATATGTATAGGCACATAGAGCCTATTGTATCTCATGGTGGAAATACTTGCAGTCATGTAAACAATCTTTGACATAAGAAATGGATATAGCATATTTGAGACTTTTATCATGAAATGATGCCCACATTCCCCATCTTTGAACTTAATTGTTTATGAATTCTTAAAAGTTTTAGTGTGAGAATTAAGGAGATAAATCCTTATTGACAAGAAATAAATGTAACAATTTATTGTAACTTACTATTGCAACAATGACTTCAATTGTAGCAACCAATCTCTTTGACACATGCTCTCTAACAATGTAATCAGATGAATGAGAATAGTAGGCTGTCGACGGTGTTAAATTGGAAAAACTAGTGTGAATAGGAAGTATAAAATATCATTTATTTTCAACAATATTCTCATAAATCAGGACTAAATTAAGTTGATTAAGTTTTAAATACAAAAAAAAAAAAAAAAAATGCATCAAGCTGTGGTAGGATGCTTTTAGCATATAGAGGATCCAAAAGTGTTGAGAGTACGTAGAGGTTAAAGATAAAGTAATATCAAACAAAAGAAAAACAACTCATAGCACTACCCCTAACATTCCTCCCCCTCTCCCACATCCTTTGCTAGCCGTCTAGATAAATAACAAAAAGACTTACCATATTAGAGCAATGATATCAATGTTGTGTTGTTCCCTACTAACGATAGTCATGCATGTCAAGTGTTGAAGACGAAGGATCGAAAACTGTATTAGCATGGTGGAAATCTTGGTTTGTGGCTCTTCCACAATCTTTATTAACTGAGAATATGAAGCTCAACGATGGACCTGTGGAAGGGCTGGCATAACAAGTGTCACTATTTTCTGTCAAATTTGTTTTGATCATATGTACCGCATTGCTTGATACTGTACTATTGTTGGTTTGCATGTTGGCATGACATGTCTTTGCAATGTGCCCAGGTTGCCTACATTTGCCACATTTGCCACATTTGCCACATTTGCGTTGATTCACACCGATTTTTTTGTTGCGTCGAACAAAACCTTTTGTTGCCGCTGTGGAAGGATCTTTGACATTATGCACATGTTTCACACCCGCCATATTTTGTGAATGAATTGGAGTACATGACATCAAATCTTGCATACGTAATGTCAATTTCTCAATCTCTCCCTTGGCCTCTTTGAATCCATCATTTGACTTTGATGCAAAATAACACATTTTGCTGCATTTAGAACTTAATGATCCATACCTAGCCATTTCCATGATTGGTGTCAGCATTGCTTCACATGAGTAGTAAATGTCTGAAAAGTCTTTTGCACGGGTAGTCCATCGATCCAGTATAAGTGATGATGGTATATGTTGCATGTTTATAGTTTTCATTACACTGAAAGAGTAGCTACATGGAAGACCGACTGTCTCAATCATTTTGCATGAGCAATGAATTTGATTTCCCGATGGTATGAAGCGAGATGTCCTAATTCAATTCCCACAACCAAATTTCTTGAATGTATAAGTGTAGTTATCCACATCTTCCACACAATTTACTATGTTTAGTGATGCCTCTTCTTGGATTTCATCCCGCACAAGGAAAAATACATTTCTTGTGTATTTTTCAGTACCATGTTTCTCTAGTGCCAATAAATGAGTACTATATACCGGTGTAGTGACACTATATACTGCATAAGGAAAAATACATTTTTTGTGTATTTTTCAGCAGCATATTTCTCTAATGCCAACAAATGAGTACTATATACCGGTGTAGTGGTACTACATTGATAATCATTAAATGTTTCAGTATTTCACTATTTCGAATGCAGTCTAAAGCCTTATCAATGTTTTTCATGAACTTATACATCTTCAATTGACAATGAGTAAAACGATTAAGAAATGAATTCATACTCTCACAATGTTGCGTGCTTTACATTCCATCAAAGAAACTATCTCGAAGAAAAGTTTCCGTCCACTGCTTTTGTTTGGTATACATTGCGCTCACCCACTCATTGTTGCTCAATCCAAAATTTTCAACCATGCTGAACCATTAAAGATCAAACTCATCTACAATCCTAAAATTCAACATGCAACTGCAAAATGCACGAGTGAAATTGCCATCCTACACGTTTATTTGAACATTTCGCTCTAGATGCCAACAACACAATCGACGAACGAATTCAGACATTACTGTCTTTATTGCCTTGTGCATAGCCTTGTCATCATCTGTAACCACCGATTTCGGCATCTTACTATGCATTGCTACCAAGAAAGTTCGCAACAACCAAGTGTATGTCTCCACAGTTTCATAGCCTAGCAACCCAAAACAAAAAATAGTGGTACTATGGTGGTGATTGACACCAACAAGCATTACAAGGGACTTCTGATATACATTTGTTCTGTACGTTGCATCAAACGCTAGCACATCACCAAAAATGCCATAGTCAAAACGTTACGTCGAATCAACCCAAAACAAGTTGCCGAATTGGTCATCTTCATCCAATGTGTAATCAAAGAAGAATTCTAGATTCATGACTGTTTTTGCGGTCAAGTAAGATATAATAGAATCAGCTTCAGATGTTTGAATCTTAGACCTATGAACTGAATCGAGACGGTTCTGTAAGTCTTTCTTTGTGTGTCCGACATTTGAATAGCTACCAGACTAGTCCACAAAATGGTCCATCATTTTGGCAGTTTTGACACCAACGGATCGTCACGACTTTAATTGTGCAATTTTTGAATCTTTGACACTACGATATGATCGTAGGAACTGAATGTGATTGTGTGGTGACAATTTTTGAGTATGTTCTGTAACAAACTCTCTAACAACCCACATCATATTATTTCGTTCGATATTAATTTTGAATGCTGCACAACACCCTTCTCGAGTTTGACCTCTCAGTTCACGTACTTTGTCTATTTTATCAATATTCTTTTGTGCTCTGTATGCTTGCTTTGAGCAAACCCACCTACATATTGTAATAAGACCGTGTCTATCATGCATCATTTCATCCTTCCTGATGCTAAGCCCAGCAAACGATGAGTAGTTCTTGTAAAATGCTTCAACATCTTGGATAGAAGCAAACTCCTTCTCAATTACATCACTAGGTTGCAAACTAGTAAGTTCATCCAGATCATCTAATTTTGACAATGTTGGTTCAGCTTCGAGAGTAGTCGTATTGTCTAAAGTACACACGTGTGATCAGTGAAAACCGAAGAATCATTGGCAACTTCTTGGTCATTGGTGTTGTACCAATGACCACAATACGTGTAGCAGTCATATGTTGTATTTGTGTAATCCCATTGGTAAGAGCTTGTTGTGTTTAAATCAAAATTTGATTTGGAGGTGCTACCAAAGTTTGATTCGGTATTCATCTTTCTGTGTGAATAACAGCCAAAAGATGATGTGAATATTATATATATATATATATATATATATATTATGCAAAGTGAGACAATTGATAAAGTGGCATTGCGAAAACAAGCAAATTTTTTTTTTTTTTTTTTTTTTGAAATTCAACATATAAGTATAGCATGCTGTAAATTTTATTTATTTATTTATTTTTTGAAATTCTAATATTTAAGTATGACAGATTGATGCAGAGGCATTGGGTACTTACTTATTACAACAAAAACACAATGTAACACATACCTTTGCTTCCTATTAATTGTCATTTACTTCCCTGTTGTCCTTCAAATGGCCTTGAATGAGTAAAGTTTATACATAGGCAAGCAGCAAAATGATTCCCATCAATCAAACGCAATTGATCAAACTCACGAGATGAAAATGATGGGTACGTTGAAAGTTTAAGGAATTGTTGTAGAATGTATTGAAGATTTAGTGGTTGTTATTAAAGAATCCAACCACAAACTTGTTTGACTTTCTATTTAATTAAATGTTATATTTTTAATTCAAGAATTGTTTGTTTTAATTTTTTTAATTAATAATTGGTTGTTTTTTAGGCACAGCAGTAGACTATTTTAGGTACAAGGTAATTCAAGCAATATTTTGAAGAAAAGGCATAAATATTATTTACACAACCATATAGTACATATAGTACTGCCGTATCTTAATTTATATTTGGCAAATTTATTTTGTTTTATATAGATGAAACTATTGAGCAAATTTTGTGTAGTTTACAAGTAAAATTTTGAAGAACCATGAGATGGTTACCGAAACCGTAAATGTAGTTACCGTGCAATGGTTATCAAACCTATAAATGTTGTTACCAAAACCGTAAAATTTGTTACCAATGTCATAATTGCAAGCACAATTTGAAAAAAAATCTAAAAATGGTTGCCAAAGCCATAAAAGTGTTACCAAACCCGTAAAGGTATTTACAATGGCTTTAAACGTAGTTAAAAACAAATTTTGTAAGAAACCATGAAATGGTTACCAAAACTGTAAACATAATTACCGATACCGTAAACATAGTTACCAAAGCCGTAAACGTAGTTACAAGTAAAATTTGAAGAAACCCTAAGCATAGTTACCGATGCCGTAAACGCAGTTAAGAAAGCCGTAAACACAGTTACAAGCAAAATTTGAAGAAACCGTAAACGTAATTACCGAAACCGTAAATGGAGTTACTAAAACCGTCAACATAGTTACCATGAAAAAAATAATAATAATAATTTAATTTAAAATATATTATTAAATGATTTTTTATCATTATTTTATCTTATTGTTTATTATTTTATAATTAATAAAATTAATATAATATATATTATTATTTTATTAAAAAGTAGGAGACTAGGGGTAGCCGGTTTCAAACCTTCCCATTAAAATCAACATTTTTTTTTTGGTTTGCATGGTACTGGGTTGCATAGTAGCCAGCCCCCTAATCATAAGATAAGTTTGCGGGTTACTGTATAGTTGTTACTTGTTAGGTTAATTTTTTTTAATTTTTTGTTTTTTTGTTTTTTTGTGAAAAATTACGCTATTTCATAAATTTAGGGTTTTTTTTTTTTTTGGAAGAGGGAAAGCTTGAATTCACAACCTCGTAGAGCAGGCATGAAGGGTTTTGCTACTAAACCAAACTCAATTTGTCTTTTTTATTTTTTAATTATTGGATTAGTTTTTAGTCATTGTATTTTATTAGCTAGGGGCTGATCCACAACAAATTGGGTCGAATTTAGATAAAATGGGGTGCAAAGAAAGCCCAATGACGTAGAAAGTAGTTCGCTATTTGTCCAGTCCCAGTCCCACGAGCAATTCCGTTAGTTAAGTTTCCAGTTTCCAGTGCAGAAGTGCAGGGTGCAGACACAGGAGATCCCGCAATGGAAGTTGAATTGAAAGATATCATTGATGATCTCGATTCTCTTAAGCGATCATTGCCTGATCCTTCTCTTCAGGCTTCAGTCCTCCAGGTACTTGCTCTTTCCATTCGGATCTCACTTACTTTCGATTGTGTTTCAATTCTTGTTCATCAAATAAACTGCCATTTCGGTTTTTTTATTTATTTATGCTTATTTTCAATTTCGTAAAATTGATACCTTTTTAAAGTCTCTTTTGTTGTGAAGATTTTAAACTGCATGATATAATTAAAAAAAGGAAAAGCTTGAATTTTGATTTGTATGCTCTTTATGTTTATTCCGATTTTGCATGTACTGGTATTATAACGAAATAAGCACAATTTGAGGATATTGATACATGATTTTACTTGTTTTGTAGTTGCGATTGCGTGTTGAAAATCTCACAAGAATGGCAAAGTCTGGTCCTGTTGGGCGTCCAAAAGTCAAGGTATTTGCCTCATAAATCCCAGTCTGTTTGTTTTTCCAGTTCCTTGATGGTTCATGTTTGAGTAATCGTGGTGGCAGGATATGAGTGCTGAGGTGGTGGACAGCAATCCATACAGTAGGCTTATGGCGCTTCAGAGAATGGGTATTGTGGAGAACTACGAGAGAATACGTGACTTCTCCGTTGCCATAGTTGTCTGTATTTTCTTCTCTTTTATTATTTTCTTTTGTTTATTTCTGAATTCTGACTCATCATGACAACTAAACAACACACCTTTTGTTGCAAACTCATGTTTTTTGAGCATTTGTGAACTGTGGTAATTATCAGTTCCATATTTCTTCAGCTGTTCATAATTCTCATTGTTTAGGATGATACCAAAACTGAATGTCCTTATTTTTATTTTGAAATTACAGGGCGTTGGTGGTGTTGGCAGTGTTGCTGCTGAGATGCTCACGAGGTGTGGCATAGGTCGCCTTTTGTTGTATGATTATGACAAAGTGGAATTAGCTAATATGAATAGGTTATTTTTTCGTCCTGAGCAGGTGTTAATTCACATATTTTTTCCACACTTTTTGCCTGCATTTTATTCTAAACTAAATGCATTGATCCATATTTGTTCTATAAGTCAACTTCATTATTAACATTGTTTGTGTTGCATTTCTAGGCTGGTATGACAAAGACTGAAGCAGCTGTTCAGACCCTTTCAGATATAAATCCCGATGTTGTGCTTGAGGTAAGTGCATCGCATGAATTAGATTTTAGTGTTTTCATCTCATATGTTAAGTTGTCATTTCCTATAATTCTCCTCTGTAATATATAAGGATTGGTGATTGTTTACTTCCTGATGGTTGTTTGGATTCCACAAATTGGTTAATATTATGAAATGTAATGTATGAGCTATAAGTTAATCATTGAGACTGAAGTTTTTAGGCGGCGTGGGGTGGGGGGTCCTATTAGATAGAGAGATTCTTTGCGTTACTGGCACACTGAACAGGGAAATGTTATATATTGATCTACATGTCATGTGACCTAGGAAGGCTTTGGCTAAATTTTTTCCTTTTATGAGTAGAAACTAGAACGACTGTTTGATATATGACTTTATAATCTGATGGTTCCTACCTTCTGCTGATTCATTAGGTTCTTTTTTTCCCCCTTTTTCCAGAGCTACACATTTAACATCACAACGGTGCAAGGCTTTGAAACCTTTATGTCAAGTTTAAGAAACAAATCATTTTGCCCAAGTAAAGAAGGTAGTGGAGTGGATCTGGTTTTAAGCTGTGTAGATAATTATGAAGCAAGGATGGCTGTAAACCAGGTAAGGAAAAGAAGAGGACTCTTATTCGTTTTCTTTTTTCTTTTAGATGTCAGTTGTGAGAATTTTCTTCTGTAGCTGTTTTTCATTCAAGGAATTTCAACAATATCTATGGCATAATTTTTTAGTGCACTCTCAAGGCAATTGGTGTGGAAGGGATGATATAAACTGAACTGAATATGGAAACTAGTGAGATGAAATTATTTGCAAGAGAAGAAGAAGAACAACAACAAAAGAGAAAATGAGTTCTTGGGAGTCGGGTGTACTCCTGCTTCTTGGTTGCCTCTCTCTTATGACAATCTGAGGCATTTTACAAATAAGATTACCCTGCATAATCTCCATTGGTTTTCAATTTTAAAACCAAATACCAAACCTACTTTTAGGTTGGCTAGTCAGGTTTGATACCTGGTCTTGAAATTGAAAATTAAAGGAGATTTTTCTGGATAATCTTATGCATAAAACTGCCTTAATTTTCCCTATGAGTAGGGGCAGCCAAGATGCAGGAAAAGTACACCCGAGAACTCATTTTCTCTTAAGTTCTTGCTGTATTTCTTCTTTCCTTACTGCTGCAGATAGGTTTTTAAAAATTTAGATTTCATTTCTAATTGTACTGTTGATATGCAGGCTTGCAATGAATTGAATCAAACATGGATGGAATCTGGTAAGCAAAATAGGTCCTGCTTTGATTTGTCATTTTGATTTTGGTTAAAGCTCACTATAAGTTTTGTTAATATGCACAAACATGATACTTGGAAAGACTGGCTTTCGATCCTTGCTTTTCGACCACTCTACAGATTTCATTGAACATACTAAATCCAATCAAATGGTTAGATTTATTTGGTCTAACCCATTACTTAGCCTACGCCTACCCACTGCCTACAGTACTTGAAATAACTACACAGTGTTTAATAATACATATGGGCGAGTTTGTTGCAATAGCGTTGGGCATGGGATTGGAACTAATCCCATATTTGTTTTAAGCATCTGAGAGTGGAAGCCAATCAAGTTGCTTACCAAATCCCGCTCAAGCAGGATTTGGTAGTCTTTCTCTTTCCCTGCAGAAGGGTGGGATTAAACTATTTAATAAAATTATATTAAAAATAATTTTAAAAACATCAAGAAAGAAGATAAAATAATTTTATTTAAAAATAATATATCTTAGATATTTTAAACATAGTTTCAAATCAAAATAACAATTTAATATATATATATATATGTATATAATTATTGTAGATTAATAAATAAATTTTTATTTTATTACAAATTGTTAAAATAGTTATTTTTAATTAAAAGAATTAAATATTATAGAAATTGATTTATCTAAAATCTCATTCAATCTAATTTTTGTTAGACAAAACAAAGGACAACACTTTAATATTCCAATTTCAATCTCATTAAATCCCAATTCCAAATCCTATCCTATCTATCCTGTGCACCAAATTCAGCCATATAGTACAAGCATGTATGCCAGACATTCTTTTGACACATGATGGGAAGTATAAATAAGATGTGTCAATATCAGTTTAGTTAATGCATCATAGCTAGATTCAGATCCCCTGTTGATTCCTGAAACTAACATTTTGGAGCTTTATATGTTTTTGTGTCTAGCCTGGGTCATGTGCAACCATTAATGGTCCAGACTCCAGTTGCAACTGTAATGTCATACTTAAGTGATTCTGTGTTTTTAACTTTCGTTCTCCCATTATTCTTTGTAGTTCGGTTATCATATGTTTTTAATTGCTTTTTTTTTTTATATATATTTCAAAGTGGACTCTCCTGTATGCTCATTGGGCACTTGCTTTGTACCCCTTTGATGTATGCTAATGGATATAATCAATTCGCTTAATGAAAATGAAAATTTGTGGACAGGTGTATCAGAGGATGCTGTTTCAGGGCATATACAGTTACTAATTCCTGGAGAAACTGCCTGTTTTGCTTGTGCACCTCCTTTGGTATGATTTTTGTTTTCTCTGAATTTTGATTTGGAGGGGATATTTGTTTGGAATACAAAGCCTAATTAGCTGTGAAATTTCCAATGATACAAGTTAAATTGACATACTAATTGATAAGAATAATGTACCTAGTAAAATGAATATGTTAAATTAGGAATGTGATATATGAATTATCCGTTTTTACTTCTTTATATAGGTTGTAGCATCTGGAGTGGATGAACGAACACTCAAGCGTGAGGGAGTTTGTGCTGCATCTTTGCCAACTACCATGGTATTTTTATTTTATATTTTATATTTTACATATACATTCTTACCAACCATCTTATAGCTGATCTCTCCTTGGTATCTGATCTGATAGCGACTGTAGAGTAATTAAAGGAACCAGACAATTTCATAGTACAAATTAAATAAACAGGCTAATGCTGTGAATCTTATTACTTGAACAAAAATCTGTATCAATGTTTTATGTAATCTGTAGTCTGTACATCAATTTTTTTTTTCCTGCTTTCATCTTTCAATATCTTGTGATTTCAATTGATTTTTCAGGGAGTTGTTGCTGGGCTTCTAGTTCAGAATACACTTAAGTTTTTGCTAAACTTTGGAAATGTTTCCCCTTACTTGGTAAATCTTCATTAACTCTCTCTCTCTCTCTACTCCCTTTGAGAAATTAGTGACTACATATTGATTATCCTTAGTCTTGATTGGTTAAGCTTTATTTGTTAATTGCAGGGATACAATTCTCTTAAAGATTTTTTCCCAACCATGGAGATGAAGCCAAACCCCCAATGTTCTAATGCTGCTTGTCTGGAGCGACAGGTATCATATAAAGATGTAGCCTTGATTTACCAGGGGCTGATCTTATGAAATTTACATATTCAACATTCAAGTAATCTGGTTATCTTCTGATGGTAGAGTTGATATTTATTTTGTAGAAAGAATATGTTCTGGCAAAGCCAGCAAGGGATGCAGCAGCCAAAGCCAAGATGGAGGCTGAAATGTCTTCAATTACAGAATGTCCACTTCATGATGATAATGAGTGGAACATAAGGTACAGCTTAGAATCTTGCAATTAACAACTTCTGGAAACTAATATATTATTTTGTGGTTGATAGTTTTAGAGGAACTTATAAATTATGCTCATAACTGGATTTAACTGCATTTAAGAGGAAAAAAGAGCTTGACTTTGTCTGTTGGAAATTTGGAATCCAGAAGTCAACAGTGCTTTTTCAGATGAAACTGTAACATATTATGGATGTTGCATATTATTAATCATTTCATAATGCTTCTTCCAGTCAAGCTTGAGCCAAGTTCATTGATATTCTTTGTGTTTCTTCAGCGTCATTGATGATAACGAGGTGGATACAGCAGGTGTCCCAAGTGCAGGTAAGCTTTGTTTTTATCCTCTGAATGTATATCGATTTGGATGCCTTCATAGTTTAGGTTTCATGACTTGGAATTTTGACTACATTATTTCCTCACTTAAGTTTTGGTGAATCTGTTTCAAAAAAAAAAAAAAAAAGGTTTGTTCTCTCTTATAAGTTAGTGGAATGGTCCTTCTATTTGTTATCTTAGGTCTTGTTTGTTGAGTCTGAATTTGTTAAAGATTAGAGCAGTGGCTAGTGAACAGACTTTGATTGCCATGATTCAGTGGAAACTAGATGATGCTTCTTTATTTAGGTTAAAAATTTCCATCTTCATTTCTGCAATCCGGTATGAGTTTTTTGCTAACTAATTGATTCGAGTACGATATTGGATGTAAATATTAATTGACATTTAAGATAGCTATTAAAAGTAGAATGATTCCAGATGTTCACCAGATGGCCTTGATTTTCATGTTCACTTACTTTTTTAAGCTGCCAGTTCAGTATATTCTTCCATATTATTGCTGAGCATGAGGTTCCAAATTCCAATTATTTTTCAGTTCAACCTTAAAAGACCATGTCTGTTAAATCTGCTAGTTGTCTGTTAAAGACTCTTTCTAATCTGCCTTCTCTTCTGTTTAGATGCTCTTCCAGAAGGTCTTACTCGCGAGCTCCCAAGTGCAGATGAGTTTGAAAAATCGCTAGCTCCTGGAACTGATGCTTCAGTTGATGACCTCGAAAATCTCCGTAGGCAACTTGAAGCCCTTAATGCAGATTAACATCAAATTCTAGTGCGGCCAAAACACAGCTAGAAACGCTTGAAGGATTAATTATCTGCAACCATGCCCTTTATGGGAAATAATGCTAGTTTAGATATAATCTCAGGATCCAAAGCAGAGCATACAACACAACTGTGCTTTGTTCTTTAACCTTATATAGATTCACCCTTTAAATTTATACACATTTCCCTTATTCAGTAGTTTTGAATTCATACATGGGAATTGACAATCCCCAAAATTTTGTGCTTGTTAGAGCTTGAAATCAAACCATGTTTCGTTGTATTATACTATATTATTATCACCTTGATTTGATTTACTTTTTCTTTTTATCCTAGAATTTTTACCCAAGTATTGAATTTACAAATGGAAAACAAACATTTAATGCTGAAAAGTTAAATAGAAAAAAAGGAATTATAAAGAAAAGGTTTAAACCTTACATATTTACCGACCAGTGTGAAAAGATCTTTCCTCTGGATTTACGGAAGTTGCTATCCAAGCCGGGTTTGAAGTGTGTGATCTTGAAAAGTTTCAATAGAATATGGACAAAAGAAAAAGGAAAGGGTTTTCTAACCGAATCTGTCATCTTAGGGAGCCAATAACTATAGCCATTGAGAAATTTCCGGGTCCGGGATTATTAGAAGATTGCAAAAAGCGTTTCTAAGCATTACATTAATTTATTTTACCATAACAAACCCAGAGAAGACGGTAGTTAAAATTAGAATACTATAGTACATAATACAGATTCCAGGTGTTTAGAATACTACAAGATACATTCTAAATAATACAACGCTTTACTGTGAACAAGAAGCTTCAATACCAGAAGCGATTATCATATTTGTGAGAGAGGGAGAGAGAATAACATCTATAGCTCCTCAAATCTGATCAAAATATGGCTCATCTGTGGTTGATGTTTCCTGACCTGCTATGAAAATCACAATCAATACCAATTTGGACAAGTCTAACTCAGTTGGATAAGTTAATGATATTAACATGAATTCTATCACATTAGCATAACTTCATAAGTGAACTTTTCACCACAAAAGGCCATATGTAGCATGTTACTGTGGAGTGTGGATAAATAGGACCAACTAATTGTTAAATCTGTGAAAATGAACTAAGGGGCAGTTTTTCAACTCAGAACAAGCCAATCATCCTCTGTTTCAAGGAGCTTGAATACAGTTTTGCTGAGAAAAGCTGATATCAAATTTTTGATAGATTTTATACAATTAATGTCGCATTGCTTACCTTAACACCAGCCATTGCTAAGAGTTTGTGCGAAGCAATGTATGCAATGTCCGGATCTTTCAGCCTCTTCTCCACAAAATATATAATTTCAGAAACACCTGACTGCAAGAAAGAAGATGAGCCAAGTCCACACAGCTCTTAACCAGAAAAAATTAAGGGCAGATAAAAAGCAACATGTGCAAATAGAATATCCAGAACAACTCAAAAGACTAACTATTGAATTGATGGCCTAGGAGTCACATCATTGCGGAATTGTATGTTTATGAATTAGTTTGGGTCCATTCTTCGATCAATCTAACAGAAACAAGAAAACATTTGATGGCATATGAGCTTGGTAAACATTTTGGATGATTTTGAGATTAGATACAATACATATAAGCCACAATCTGCATCCTTATTAACCAATCACTTGATAGTTACTTTCTTTGGTGCTTTTAACAAAAACATTTCAAGTAAAAAAAAAATATGAGGTTGGTTTTCTTTTCTAGTTCACACAGAAATTGAGGAATAAAAACATACTATTCTCTCTCTGTGATGTGGCCTGGAACAACTGTGATGTTTATTTTTTCTCTCTTTGCAAGTGCAAGGTTCAACATGAAAAGCTTTTTCAAAAACTGTAAATAACTAACTCATAGCGTTTGACAGAAAGTAACATGTCACCAGACCTGAATAATTATCTTGGCACATTCATTGCAAGGGAACATGCTAACATAAAGCCTCTGCAAAAGAATCAATGTTAATCAAAACACATGCATATATATATATATATAGAGAGAGAGAGAGAGAGCATATGATGAAAATATACAACTCAAAGAAAATTATGATGATTATCTTCTCTAACCTGCCCAGCAGCTGAAGCATGATTTGTGTTTAGGATGGCATTGACTTCAGCATGACAGACATAACTACAGCAAAAGATTCAAGAAATGAGAAACTAACTACAGGTATTGACAAGATCATATAAACTAAGGAAACAAATAACTTGGCGAAAAGTTTTGATGGAGATCAAACAATACAGAACACAAACTGTGGCCTTTGGGGCTTGGGAGAGTTAAATCAATACACTAGAAGTAGACTCAAAATCAGTATATAACAGTAGAAACAAAAACCTATATCATCAGAATAAGTAGCAGACGATTACAAATAAAAGTTGGAGAAGATCAAAACACATCACTTACGGGTATTTAGTCTGTAGTGGGTCATCAGTTTTGGATTTCTAAAACAAAAGAAGATAGGTTTACTATTAGTAATTCCATAGCTATATTAGAGATTAAAATATAATACAATACCAACCTTTGCCCAAGGAAGCATGTCATCTGAACAACCCCTTGGAAATCCATTGTAGCCAATACCTAACCATAATAAATAACATGAGAGTCTCACATAAAAAGTATATGGTATACAACAAGCAGCAGAAACTATGCTGTTCTGATTTTATGTGATCAAACTTATAAGGCATTCAATAACACATTAACCAGGTTTCCTTAAAAGGATAGTTATGGAGACAAAAGAAATAATAAGAAATTGAGAGTTATTGTGTCATACATTCATACAATCAATTTCCAATATTAATAAATAAAAACTTAAAGCCATGGCAGAAACATGAGTATGTTATGTTGCAAAAGGTTGTCATAAAATCAGTCCAAGGTATATAATGCATAGAAAAAAGCAACTTCACAGTTAAGGGCATCGGCGATTGGTGGTAGCAATTGTTGATGTTAGCAGTGTCTTATGTCAACAAACTTGCATACTCTCCCGCTATGAAAAACACCGTGGTTTCCCATCAATAATGCCTAGCCCAAAAAATTAGAGCTACCAGGGTATTACTTAGGCACTCTATAAAATGCATGCATTTTATTTTCTCGTTGGAGAGGAAATGCAAATGAGTGATAAGAGTGATATACAAACAATGCAAAGTATTAGAATGTAAATTTAAGGCAAATGATCTTACCAAGAATTATACCGTTTTGACTCACCAAGCACGCACCCACCTACAACACCAACAAAAAACTCATATCTATAGCCAAACAAATACAACAAAACTTCAAATAATAATAATAATAAATGAATAATAAAAAATAAAAAAAAAACCAATGTCAGTCCCATAGTTTTACTGCGTAAAAGCAAGCACTATTGAACTGAAAGTACGACCTGCCTGTTTGGATCTTTGGACCTTTCAGCTGATAAAAATGCAATTGCCATAAAATAATCGTCCCATGACAAATATCTGCGCCATTATCAAATCATATTAAAAATTAACAAGTCAATTAAAGATTAAATAATAAATAAATAAAAACATGCGACAAATTAGTGAAATTAAACACATGAAAAGAAAATCGAACCACTAAATCGTTTTAGTGGCTTCATTCAATTACTGGAAACAGAACAGAAAAACGAAATTTACCAACCCTTTGCGTTTTGAAGGATCGAAAGGATTCGGAGAAGAAGATTTGCTGGAAACGACGCCGTTGTGCGGTGAATTAATCCGTGAGAAGTACTTTTTAGGGTTGAAGAAGAAGAAACGACAAGCAAGTGCAGAAGCTAATGCACCAAAGACAGTGGCTGTTGAAACCAGAGTCAATTCTCGAGAGTTCATCGATGTTTCAGTGCCTGGAAAATCAACCTCCGTGAAAAGTAGCGGGAAAATGTAGGAGAGAATGAATATACGCTCAAAAATCGCAATAAAAAAATGATGCCACTTCCTTTACTCGGACTTGGACCGCTACGAGTTTCGCACTTAAATTTAAATATATATTTAAACTCAAACATGTACCGAAATTTAAACATAGATTACAAATAAAGATTAAAAGTTAAATTTTAGTTAGATAATCATTTTAGTCCCTAAACGTTTAGGAAATGACATTGTGTTTAACTATTTTTTTATTTTGAGTTCGTATGATTAGGGGTGTGCGTTTTCAGTTTGGTTTGGGTTGAAGCTCAATATTAAATCAAACCAATATGAATCGGTTTGGCTATATTTCAACCCAAATCAAACCAATGTGATTTTTTAAACTGATCCAAACCAAACCAACAAAGGTCGGGTTGGTTTGGATATGTTTATCGGTTTAGATTTGAACTCAAAAAAATCTTTTTTTTGTTTTGTTTTGTTTTGTTATTATATTATAAAAAATATTTAAATAAAAAATCATAACATAAAATATTAATTATATATTTACACATGTATATATACACTGATTAAAGACATGTTTAATATCATCTATGCTTTTGAAACCTAATACATTAATTAATCAGAATAATTGTATCAAAACAAATAAATAAACTATAGAAACTTAAAATAACCGGTAAAAGTTATAAAACCTAGACTGAATAGAAAACGTAAGTGAATTTTATATTTTAACTTTATTTTCTGAAATATGTGGTTTGGTTTGGGTTGAGTGAAAGGTTTGGGTTGGTGAATTATTTCACTCAACCCAAACCAGACCAAATCACCTTTAATCAGTTTGTTCAAAAGACAACCCGAACCACCCATTTTTTATATTTGTAATCGAACCAACCCAAACTTTATAGGTTGGGTTGGTCGGTTTGGTTCGGTTTGACGGTTTTTCGCACACCCCTAGGTATGATACTGTGATCCCTAACTTTTTGAAAAGAGAGAATTGTAAATGATCCCCTTTTGTTCGATCTAGTTCCAATTCAAACCATCTTGTTTAAACAATCAGGAAAAAAAAAAAACCTTTACCATTAGCCATTAGGTGACTTTATTTAAATCAAAAAGGACAATTTAAAAATAATAAAAATATATACTAATAATAAAAAAATTAATTTCTTAAAATAATAATTTTTTTAAATAAAGCATGCCACATGTCCACATTAGAAAAAAGGAAAATAATAAAATCAAATAAAAATACCTAAAAATAATAAAATAAAATAGATATAGTTATTTTTAAAATTTTAAATCTCTCTCGCCTCTTTCATTATTTTTATTTTGCTGTTTTTATTACATATTATCTTTTTTAAAAGATTCACAAATCTTGTATAATAGTTACACCAAAAATATATCACAATTTCAAAAAAAGAAAAAAAGAAAAAAAAACAAGAGACTTTGTCAACAACAATTAAAGAAAATAAGAATAGCCCTAAAACATCATCCAAAGCCCAAATAATCAAAGCTCAACCGATCCAACATACATTAAGAGTGCATCAAAAGACCGATTATAATCACAATCACAACAAGATACGGTATAAACCCTAAAATATAAAAAAATTTAAAATGTGGAACTTACATAAAATCATGGATATATATATATATATATATAAGGACCTTTTAAGATTAATACAAACATAATATCTGAATATCTACTCTTATAATATAAGAGGTGATGAAGTCTTCTCACGCCGATAAATATGAAAAGTGAAACTTGTACCTCCTACTGCAAATTATTAAATTAATAAGGAGAGGAAGTTGCATACAATTCATTCAATAGTGTATGTAATTGCTTTTTTATTTTGGTTAACCTTGAGAGGACTTTTCAAATTCTTATTCTTATATGGTTATATACAATCTAAATACGTTAAAGAATAATCAACCTTTAGTTTATGTCAGTATACTAATATGCATATCGCATAGTATATTGTTCAAAGATTATTATAAAATCTATTTGATATATTTATGAAATCACAAATCATTCATGTAACATCATATAAAATATTACATCGAAGTATAGTATTTCCATAAAAGAACTTATATATTATTATAAGATTATTAGGATAGGAGGAGTACATAATTGAATGTAATAATGTTATTTTGTCCAAATTTGTTGTCCAAATCTGGTGCCAAAATGATATAGCAACACTCTAATCCATTCATTTAAAATTGTATTAGATTTGCATGATTTAAATGAATGGATTATAGTGTTACCACATCATTTGAATATCAGATTTTGACAATAAATTTAGACAAAGTAGAATTAATCAATCGAATATATTTCGTAAACTCTAGTAGGATCTTTTCCCTTTTTTTTTTTTTTCGTGAAGAAAGGATCTTTTCCTTTCTAAAAAGTTTAAATAAAAAATTAAGCAGGATTTTATCTTGTCTTAAATGCTTATCTGTACAAGATATAATATTAGTCGCCTTTACGTGAAAAGATGGAAAATGAATGCATGCAACTTGTCGATAACATCATATTTAGACAAGAATATTAATCTCGCACATGGACTCACCCTTTACGCTAACCTCATTTCTAGCAATCTATTACATCTTGTGGAAATGAAATTCCCTCGTGTAATTGTAAAATGTTTCTTTTTTGTAATAACATTCAAAAAATATTTTTAAATATGTATAGAAAATTAGTCGGACACTTCTGTTTTACTTGTGTGATAGAGATACTAGTTCCACTTTTACTTATTAAATCGTAACTGAATTTTGTTTTTGAATTTTGTTGGATTTTCTTTAAAAAAAAAAAAACATACATACCGGAGATAATTTATTATTTTTAATTATTATTTTAAGAAAGAAAGGCACTTCAAAGTTTTTTTGTTATCAAAAAGAAAAGTGTGCTTTTATCTATTTACATTATATACCGTATATATAGTAAAGATTAAGATAATTTTTGACGATATCTATTAATTCGGAATCAGATATTTTTTTAAAAGCTTTCGCTATTAGTAGGATTCGAACAGTTGACCTGTGGAACATTTACCCAAGCCTCAAACTTGTCCATCTTTCAACTGAGCTACATCCATGTTGACAAAGATTAAGATAATTTTTGATAATGTCAAAAGTATTCTTAAATATACCTTTTGATTTTTTGGATATTTTGAAGGAAAGAAATAAAAAAAAAAAGAAAAAAGAAAACAGTTGATCTTGAAATGAAATATGCCTAGTTTGATTTTGAATGGCATACCTATGAGTAGTAGTTTTTGAATGTTTCAAGTGAATGAATGGAGGGAGTGATCGATCACATCATATATGATACGTTATAATAAAACAAATACAATTATCCAATGTTTCCTTTGTATCGTATATTGTGTATATATTGTGTATTGTGTGTTGTGTGTGCACCCCACATGATGTAGGATGAGGAAAGGTCGACGAAGGAGGGTCCCATAGATGGACGGTCCAAGTGGCAGAGTCAGTTTCCACAATCATGGTCAGCCTCAGCGGTGTGGCCATCCCACGTGCCAATCTGCTCTCAGTTTGTGCTACTCACTTATAAAGTGAAAACCTTTTCATTACAAGGCCCGACAAACTTAGGCCTACCATAAAGCCAATTATCTGTGTCAAAAATACAATAAACTTTTCAAGCCCTCACTTAATTTCCACAGAGATTTTTCTGTGCGTTCGGGCGTATACGTCTACTACATTTATAATTTTTTCGAGTTATGAATAACCAATCAAATGAGATATCAGTCGTACACTGGAATATGATCCACGTGAGTGTTATACACTTGAACTTTTCTTTAATCTCTAACACCGCCCCCTAACGCACGTGCCACTCTAATTATTCCACTTACACGACTCTCACTCAATCCTCATCTTCCCACCCAAAAAGAAAATAAATAATAATTAAAAATATATATAAAGACTAAAGAGAAACAAACACTTGACAACAAACGCTACAAAGCTACTCATAGTCTAATAACGCGATCCGTTATTTTCCCATGCTTTGGGCTCTTTTATAACGGAATTCTTCTCATTGTTCAATTTAGAGGGATGCCGTTTTACCAAAGCACCCTTCACTCCTAATAACATTTTTTTTTTAATTTATAAATATTACGAGTATTACAATATATATTTATACGGTCCGGATATCTACTCCCATAAATCGAAAAAAAAACTCCTCACATATATTTGTGAAATCCGCATGATATTGGAACTTGAATCCCTCACTGTCAATATGGAAGAAATAAACTACCACATGTGCTAAGATCTGATGTGCTATTATAATGTTTTAATTAACCATGGATGGGAAGGTAGAAATAATAGAAGGTCGGGATCCCGTCAAAAAAATAAAAAAAAATAAAAAAATAGAAGGTCGGTTTAGTCATTTTGATGTTGTGTTAAAGTCTGTAAAGTGATTTTGCATGGGAGAGGAGGGTTTAATGGTAATTTGAAAAGGCATACGACTATACGAGAGTTGTTTATATATAGGCAGCAGTGTCTGCCACCCCATATTCTCCTTCATCAATGGACGAGGAAGATCAAAAGGAACTTCAACTACTTCCAAGTCCAAACTCTATGGCTTCTTCATCACAGCCGTCGAATTCTTCTTCGATGAAGTATCGGTCAGTGATGTCTGATCATAATCATCATCATCATCATCATCAATTTGAAGGGCCTTCACTTGACTTGCAACTGTCCATAAGTGTAAGGCCAATCCAGCAGCAAACTTCTGGTGTGGATGCACTGAAATGGCAGGCAGCAGAGCAAATTCGTTTAGCGGCGATCGAAAAGGCGTATGCAGAGAGAGTTAGGGAGCTTACAAGGAGGGAGATGGAGATGGCGCAGTCAGAGTTCGCGAGAGCGAGGCAGATGTGGGAGAGAGCTAGAGAGGAGGTGGAAAAAGCTGAGAAAATGAAGGAAAGAGCCACCAAAAAGATTGATTCTACGTGCATGGAGATCACTTGCCACTCTTGCAGGCAAAGGTTCAGGCCTAATTAACACTCTCTCTCTATTGTCTACTTTCTATATAAGTTATAACATACCAAAATCAAGTTGTTGAATATTTGATTATTGAACATTTGGGTATTGGATTGGATTGCAGTCATGATCGTTTCGAATTATTCGTTGAATAAAACTGATGGGAAATTGACAGGAGTGAACAACACGTACAATAAAATTAATTAGCATTGCCAGCTTTTCGAAATTTTATTCTGATCGATCTGAAGAGAGCATATACATGTTGTCACTGAATTTCTTATAAAGTTTAATTAGAATGGAATGATATTCTTGTTTATCTTTGCTTCTTAGTTTTGGAGAGTAGCTATAGCTAGGTAACAGTTGAAAACAGCTTAATTGGGTGCTTTCATGGTTAAAAACAGACTCAAAGATCAATCATATCTTACAGTAGAGTAGAGTGTCTTAAGTTGATGTAACTCATATACATATACATACACGTTTTCTATCATATATTGCATATCTAAATTCAAGTGAATGGAATTAAAATTATAAACTTGGAAATTTAATTAGATGCAGGTAATTATCAATTGGAAGTTGGTTAAAAACCTACATGATCTAAGCTCTGTTTCTAGATAATTTGCTATGTTTGTACTTTCAAAAGCAAGCTGATCGATCCACTGAATGGTTAATTAAAGCATAGATGGCAAGGCAAGTTGGCATATAATTAACACGCAAACCAAGAAACCAAGCAAAGCCACCTGCAGGCTCCATTGAGTCACCAATTATGAGAATATAAAGCAGTTGCTAGTCTGCTACCATACATGATTTGTTTCAATTCTGATGATAGATCAGGATTCAGGATTCAGTAGTAGTACTACTAGTTTGCAAAATGGCAGTTAAGTGATGGTATTGAAACAGCTGATCATCAGGAGTCATATAATTATTCAAAGGTGACAGGCTGCACTGCAGCAGAAACAGACTCAAATCCGGAACCTTTGATTTTGATAGAAAGGGCAAATGAATCAGAACAAAAAGCAAGTAAATCATCAACAACAAGAAGACATGCAGGATCTGTTGATGATCTCTATCCACTCACTTGTATTCAACTTGTTAACTTTTTTGCTATAATTGTCCATGATCAGGATCCAACGTCAACAGTCAGAGCTGTGCTCGATCCCATTATTAGCTTGATTTGTCAGCAACCTCCTCCAAACATTTTACTCAATTACAGTTAATCTGTCAATGCTAGCTAGGATCAATAATACATTGGATTCATACTTTTCTGAGGTCAAGACATAAATCTAGTGGGGTGCAAAAGGATCTTCAACTTTCAATTTATATTAGCTTCGATCTCCTCCTATAAAGTACATATGCAAACACCAAGGAAGCATGGGATCACATAAAGTAAAAAGTAATCTTGATCTGATCATCATCGACTTAATTATTATAGTCTGATTGGATTTGGGGGCAGATTCTTTGTTTGGTTTCCTACCCAAAAAGATTATATACAACTTTTCATTACAAAACTTCAAGAAAACGTTAATGCATATATATTATTTTCACTTTTCGATGTAGATTAATAATTGCCTAGAGTTGCATAATTAATTAACCACAAATAATTATATTAATAGAGGATTAATGTATTGTGTTAATTATGATCTTTTATTTGGAAACAAACAGAGAAATCCAAGATTCCCATCAATTCCTTGATAAAAGCTGAAGAGAGGTAGGACATAGTTGCCAAAACCATCAACGACGACATTATGACAAAACCTTAACATTTGTCTTTTCACATTTGTCAGTATATTATTGTGAATTCATAACCGTATCAACTATTTTGAATCTGCTTATGATATGTTAGATCATTGATAATTCAGTAACAACTGTTCATGATTATCATAATTCATTTAACTCAAGTCCCCTTTTCATGATCGATCAATTCCACAGCAACCGGTATCCATACACGAATACATGTCGATTTGATCTACATGATCTTTTTATATAGGTAACAATAAATATCTAAGATATTAGAGATCATATTGAAGATATAGATTGATTAGTGGTCAAGTCAAGAATAAAAGGCAGCTTACTTTTGAAGATGGTGGGACACAAGACACAAGCTAGCTCTTGCAGTCACACCATGTGAACACTGAAGATCACTTTAGTACAAGAGAATGGGGTAATATATAGTTGGCCTCATCACTCATCAGATTACCTTTTTTATCGTTTCAACTTTTGAAGCTAAAAAGGATATATACATAAACATAAAGCGATGCACACAAGTGGTCATTTTCCATTGTTTTTAATCATTCATGACAAGAATGTAACTGTTATATATACTTTCCACAACATACTTCCAATGTTCTCTGCTTACTCATTTCAATACCTGGAACACTATTTTTATTTATTTATTTATTTATTTTTTTGATATATAGAAACCCAGAACACATTACAAAGCAGAGCCACAGTTAGGAAGACTAGAGTCCAACCAAAGATACTCCCTTAAAGAGAAAAAAGCTGAAAAAATACTACTTTTACCACAAGATATTTCACAAAGAAAGTTGAAACCAAATTTTTGGACAAAAATGCCCCCAAGTTTTAGTAACCCACACCATCTTAACTGAACTTGTAAATTTTCATTTCCAAAGGGGGGAAACCAAAATTGTAGAGAGATAAATCAAAACTACAAAGAGAGAAACTGAAATTGTAGAGAGAAACCAAATATTTGTAACTTTTGATTTTTTTATTCTTCTTAAAATCATGATTTTGTGTGGCAATATATGCTTAAAACATTGGATTCCAGAGTTCGGTCAATTTTATGTTTCCAACTACATTACACGTTGCGTATCATGTATTAGCATCTCACTATATAAACATTTCTTCTCAGCGTGTAAACATTTGTTCTTAGTATGTATATGTGCATGTATTTTCATTGTGTACGTACTCTTTATTTTGTTCTCGACACGAAATAGAACAATTTTTGTAGGACTTTTAAGGGGCTAATGATATCGAACTTTCGTCATAATATGTCGTTAAAATCAACTTAACAAGGGAAACAAAATTGTTGAGAGAGGAGAGAAAAAAAGAAAAGCAAGAAGAGAGAGAAACCTAATGGAGGGAGGAGAGGGAGAGAGAAGAATGTTGTAGAAATCATAGAAAAGGGAGAGAGAAGGTTTTAAGAGGGTAAATGATTAAAAATTAACGGATAGATAGCTCAATCAAATAAATATTATTTAGGGATATTTTGGTCAACTTGGTGACAAAAATAAACAAGAAAAAAACTTTCAAGAGTCACTAAGAGTACGTTTGGGGGAGCTTCTCCGGTAGATCTTTTCGTTGTAGATCTTTTTGAAGTAGATCTTTTAGAGATAGAGCTTTTAAATAAAAGTTGTTGGTCGTTTGATTGTCAATTAAAATAGAGCTTTTTTAATGATTGAATGACCAAAATACTCTAGTAAATATTAAATTATAGGGTTATATTGGAGATTTTAGTTTTATTAAAAAAAACTCCAAAAGATCTACTTGGAAAAGCTTTAAATTTGGGCTTCTCCAAGTAGACGTAAAATAGCTTTTTTAATCATCTAAAAGCTCTACTGAGTGACAACCAACCGATACAAAAAAAATTGAGAAGAACTTTTTTAATTAAAAAAGCTCTATTAGTCAATAGACAAGCTCTCCCAAACAGACACTAATTCAATAACCAAATTAGAGAATTTCCTCACGTATTTGGGATTACATTTTGGATAAAGCTTGTAGGAGTTGATCTTTACCTGTCATGAAGTTTTAATAAATTAGAACTTTTGATAAATAAAGAAATATAAAATCAAGAGAGAAATTTTTTAGAAGAAATAAACAAATCTAACCAATTTTTTGAAATCAAAATTCACATTTAACATTGTTTTAAAAATAAAACTGTATTCAACCAAAACTTTCAATAGCAATTCAAAACTAACTTGAAAGTGATGAAAATACCCTTGGATTTTTCTTTCTTCACTTTCTTTCTTCTCTCTTAGTTCTTCACTTTCTCTCTCGAAAATCCCCTTTTCTTCTTTCCAATCACCATACAGTGAGTTTTTAATGTTTTAATTAGCTAACAATTGTTTGTATTGGTGTATATTTCATGGGTTTATGATACTATTTTAAATTATATTGTGGTTTCCAAAATCAATTTTGAAGTTCTCCAAAATATTGGGTTTTTGATGAACATTACATGATGAATATATCATGTTATAAAAATCACACCTCCGGCAGCGGCGCCAAAAGCTTGATGTGTAAAATGATGTTATAAAAATCTAACTCACAAGTGCAGGAATCGTGAGATAAATACAACAACAAGTAGGGATCGTTCTCACGAGGAAAAATGAATTATTGATTAAACTAATTATAATTAAAGTTAAGCAAGTAAAAATATCAAAGAGATTTTTGATTGATCGATTGATTGAGCTAAAACTAAATTATCTAAGAGAGCAAGTAACAAGAATATGTGAATGTGATCAAGATGTGAGAGACTAGGTAATCGATGCTCCCCATATATAATACTCAATATTCATCAATTAATTCCATTAACAAGACTCATTCCAAATTTAGAGTTTATTCTTATCTTAATTATGGTATTACCTTAATTCCTAGGATTTAACCACATGTTCTTACTACAACAGATTGGGTCTTTTACTGCACGCAAAGAACGTCGTACAAAACGCGCCGTTAATAACATTTGAAAAACACCGTAATAATTGAACCGGCATATTAAACACGCTGTAAATATGTTTTTAAAAAAAATTGTATTTACAACCTAGTAGCCACCCACCCATGCCCACACACCATTTTGGGTGGCCCACACAATTAAAATGGTTTTCTCATTGAGTGTTGAACCTAGCACTCATGAGTGAAGCAAGTCAAGCCTTATCCACCTTGCTGCTGATTTGATTATACTTCAAAAAGCATAATTTTTATATATAACCTCTACTTGTTATTAAATTTTTATTGATTATTTTTTAATCAAAAATTTATTTGTAGATCAATTCCACTAATTTAAATTTTATTTTTATATGATAAACAAATTGATACTAAAAATCATTTATTATAACATTTAATTAAACTATTTTGTTAAAATCATATATTATCAGATCAAAGAGTTAATCGTTAATCGTACTCGGAATTAGACATGACCCTGGTTCCAGTTCTCGATTCGGAACTAGCGGTTTCGGTTTTCGATTCGGAACCAACAGTTGGGTTCCGGTTCTAGTTCCGACGGTTTGGTTCTTTTTTTAAAATAATAGAAAACCTCTCAAGACTATTAGTTATTGATCCTTATGAAGAACTTATTGAGAAAAAAACAAAATTCATCACGATAGAGAACTACTTTAGATGAATAAAATGATCCATATATTGCATCATTTTGGGAAAGACACGCAATAGGTAAGTTGTAAATAATCTTTTTTTACGACGTTTTTCAAATGCATGCCATCTTTGAGAAATTATGTGTCACCATTACGACTTGCACACTGAATGCAGTAAATAGTCATTCACTTGTTTCTGAAAAATGCATACATGCATGAGTTGATGTCTTACAAGACTCTCAAATAAGACACGCAACAAGTAAGCTGTAAATATTCTTTTTTTTTTTTTTTAAATAATCATTTTTTTTACGGCGTTCGTCAAATGCGCATCGTCTTTGAGAAATTATGTATCACTATTACGACTTGCACTGAATGCCGTAAATAGTCATTCACTTGTTTTTGAAAAATGTATACATGACATGAGTAGTATGTCTTAAAAGACTTTCAAATAAGACACGCAATAGGTAAGCCGTAAATAATCATTTTTTACGACGTTCTTTAAATGCACGTCATAAATAATCTCTTTTTTACGGCGTTCCTAAATGCACACCGTAAATAATCTATTTTTTACGGTGTTCCTCATATGCGTGCCTTAAATAATCTCTTTTTTACGATATTCCTTATATGCGTGCCATAAATACTCTCTTTTTTACGACGTTCTTCAAATGCACGCCGCTTTGAGAAATTATGTATCACAATTACGACGTGCATTTGTGTGCATGTCGTGAATGATAACATTTACGATGCGCTTTTTATGTGCGCCGTAAAACTCAAGCTGTAAAAGACCCAATTTGTTGTAATGGATCTTAATCACAACTCACCCTAGTCGAATGTGTAAGCTATAACCAAGAACCCATTACATGCAAGAATTATTGGACCGGAATTGTCTCGCATTAATTCCTACATCGAGAACAATCATACTCTTTTAATTGAAAAGTAATTAAGATAACCTATATTCCTATAGGGCAATCTTAATTTATAAATTATCGAAACCCTAGACAAGCATCAATTAATTTTCATAGATTAATGCAAGTCAAGAGTAAAGACATATAATGAATTGAACAAATCTAAATTCGAATTGATTAACAAAAATATGGAAGTTGAATCATAACATGAGCATCACATAGGTTCATATCGATCCCCTAGTATGGAGATAGTTACACATAGCGGAAATAACAAAACAAAAGATAGAAAAGATAGAACTCATTGTGGCCTTCCAACGAGTTCTTCAATTCTTCAATGTTCAATTCCTCTTCGTCTTCAAATCTTTGATGTGTAAAGATGGATGAGAGAATTGTGTTTAAGGTGTGAAATGGTATGTGGTCCTAGAACGAGTGAGAGAGCAAAACCCTAAATTATTTATGTATTTATATTAGCCACCTCCGGAATATGATCTGAAATCCTATCTTTACACGGATTTGTCAAATTGTTGTGAGTACCATTGTGAAAGCCACAACAGTCTTCAAGTTTTGCGCAGCGCTGTGACTTTGAAGGCGTAAGTTGCAATGGTTGCCAAGGCGTTTGCCTCTATTTTGATACCGTTGTGGATGTAAATTGTTGAAAAGTCCCTGAAATATTCTAAACAGCTCTTTTCCCCTAAAATTCTGCAAACACATCATTTGGATCCAATAACTGAAAATGCTCGAAAACATAAATTAAATAACTAAAAGACTCGAGAAACAAGCAATTGATTGGAGAGATGAGAATCAAAAACATAGACAATAAATGACCGATCAAATATCCCAAAACCTATATTTTGCTAGTCCTCGAGCAAAACTTTAAGAAAACAAAAACTAAAAACTAAATCTAGAAATAAAAAATCCTAACTAAGCAACTTTCATAGGGAGGATGATAGCATTCAGCATATGCTAAAGCCTTTAAATGTCTAGGTGTCCCTAGTAGGAGGAGTTTTGTCTCCTGAGGGTTTACAACTATAATGCCCATAAACATATCCTGCAAAAACTAATCATCCAAGATACAACAATATGTGCCCAAATTGAGACAATGCATGCAAAAGCCAATAATTGAAGACTAAAATTAAGTCACAAATCTGAATGCATTGCTCAATTTTAATGAAAAGTCCAAACTCAAGACATTTTAGCATCAAAGACACATTCACCAAATGCCATAGATATAATTCACCTCGATTCTAATTCTCATAAGATGTCGCTCAATATTTCTCACCGAACCTAGACAAATACATTCATCAAGCACATGCGAATGGAATTTATGCACGAGAAAATTACAAGTTATAATCGTATATGAATATATCATTGAAAGAACACTTGATTTGTATGCAAAAAATCTTATGAAAAGAATCAAACATTATGAACAAGATACATGATTCACTTCTCGTTTCATAGTAAGGATAACTGGCGGATCAAATAGTCTTTTATAAAGGTCGTAATGGGGCTATTGGGTGAAGGTTAAGAAAGAACGGAAAATTGGAATTTAAAAACTTAAGATCATACCATGAGAGTCTTCCATTACCTTTTTGGCTTTGCACAAGTCTTTTGGTTGTTATTACAAGTGGAATAATGCCACTTATTTGTCCAATTCTTCAAAATTCACCCTTTTTTCTTTATCAAACTCCTTTTGAGTAGATACAAATTTTACAATCTCAATTGACTTTATTGCAATTACAAACAACCTATGCTCTGATTCTCTCAACACACCATTTATTCTGGTGGCAACCATTTTTTTTTTTAAAGAATATTTGAGAATCAAAGATTACATATAATACAATACTTTCAGCTTCATAATTTTTGGATTGAATGCAGCTCTTCCTTCATCAGCCTTTGATCAATTTATGCACAAAGTTACGTGCATAACTAATACATCTTCTTCACATTCTCAAAGCATGATCCCAAGCTATAAAGTATGGCTATAACATAGGCTTATTTGAGTTAAAGTTAATGTGGTGAAGAAAGAAAAAGGCTAATCAGTATTTGGCTTTAAACAGGGCTATGGAGCACCCACATAAGGTAGGAAATATTTAAGGCATTTTAAGTAGTTCAAACACAAATAGTCTAATCATCACTTCCACTGATACGTCTTACTCAAGATCAAAATTAACATGTGAAATCTTTTATGATGAATGTTTTATAATGCTCAATGTACAACCTATAGATTTCGAATCTAATGCTAAAAACCTACTGAATGTTTGAAGAGTAGAAACAAAGAATCCCTCATATCATATCATTTATGTACGTTTTTTGGTTTAGTGAACTCACAAGGGTAGTCTCAACTATTAATCATGGCAATTTAACTAGGCACCCTATCTACCATCATGTTAAGAGCATGTCATAAATTTTTGAAAAATGCAATGCAACACCCTAAATGGCAAGATGCTAGTGTAAACCTATTGATTAATGCATATCATCTCTAAGGCACATATCAAAGTATCTCGTTTTGGTAAATGCAAGAACGGCATACTCTAAAAACAAAACAAAAATTTGACATTAAAAAACAAAACAAAAATTTGACATTAAAAAACAAACTATCAATAGTCTTTTTACTAGCAAGGTTGGTTAAAAACAAAATTTTACCACAACCCGGTTAAAATTGAATTTGACAAATTTCATTTGGTTAATAAAAAAATGAGAGGAATTTTTTTTTAACCAAATGAAATCATGAAATTGCTTTCTAACCATGCTGTGGTAAAAATTCGTTTTTTACCAACCATGCTTGTAATAAGACAAAGTTTCCCTTAATGAATTGTTAACCTAACATCTATTTTCATTACGTTTTCAATTTCAATTTTTTGTCTAAAAAACCAAAGAAGGAGGCGAGAGAAGCTGTCGTCGATCAAGCGAGAGAAGTCGTCATTGTCAGAAAGGAGGTGCCAATGGTACCCACCTCCTCTAAGAGTCGCGATTCCCTTGGTAGTGACGTGTTACTGTTCAAAATCGTGTTACAAAAGCCAAACCCTAGCTCTAACCCACTCTCACTTTCTTTATTCAAAATCATTTTTAAAATTGAAGAAGCAATCCCTGTTGCAAATCTTCAAATCAAGAAGCATGGAACCCAAAAACTTTGGTCTTTACTTGTTGTCTTCACTCCTCAATCCAATTTTATCAAAGGTTAGATTTTGTTAAGCTTTTGTAACTTCATTAAAGTTTAATATATCGATTTAACTGGTTTGTTTGAAGTGGGTATGGATAATTTAGTGGAATTTCTAAGTAAAAATAGCAATTTGAACTGGTTTTGGGGCTTTGGTTGTTTGGAAGTTGTCATTTATAGTTAGTGAATGTAATAAACTGTGGCCTTGGGATTTGCGACATGGTTTCCGTTGCAAGATACTTGAATCTCCCGCTTATCGTTCCAAAACTGGATAATAGTTCCTTTTGAAGTGACAACAAGTTTAATATCCATTTTTAATATACCTTATTCCATACTTTACCATTTTTATATAAGTTCTTAACAAGTCCATTACTTGACATGGCATTCAATTCGTAGATATATTCGATGCAAATCATTTTATCACATTTATGAGAGATAAGGTTCGTATAGTGAAAGAGCTACCATCAGAACAAAAGAAAAAAACCGGAATCATAATTTGTCTATTCAATGTACCCTTTTTCTCGGTCTAGCCTGAGATATTAATTGAACAGGATTTGTTATAATTTCTTGAAGCCCTGTTTGCTTACATGACTAACATTCATGTATGTGAATTTGCCACTTTAGATTCTTCCCCGCATACAAAGGCTTGAAGTGAAAATGCATTTTACTTTGATGGACTTCAGGCTTGCTAATAATGGGTTGTCGGAAGAGATTCAAAAGCTGCGGTGTTGAGTGAATTTCAGAGCTCTGAAATTTACTACACCAATTGAGAAAACCGGAAGAAAGATTGTGAGGCTTCTCCGACAAAGAGGTCCTTTCTTAGTTCTTCATCTCAGATATGAAAAGGACATGTTGGCATTTGTTAGGATTTTGTATGACTACAAAACCCTAACCACCTTTCTTTTAACGGATCCTGCAAGAAATACTTACAAACTAAAGGAAGAAAGCAATCCAAACTAACAACAGAAATAGATCAAATGATATTGAACATACAGACTCAATATAAAACATTATAAGGTAAGAATATAAAAGAACACGAAAGATTTATCGTGGTTCGGCCAAGAGTGGGGCCTATATCCATGTTGAGCCTCTTTAGAGAGACTCTCTCACTATATGATATCTTTTACAACCTTGATCTACCCTGAATATACACAAGAATGCCCTCAAAATAAGCTTAGAACCTAGACCTACAAACCACTTGACCAACTGACCTGATACACAAAACTCAACCTGAGATTACAACCCATAATGAAACAAAAATAGTATCAGTAGATGTGCAACACTCAGATCTCTCTTTTATCCTTCTACCACTTACTTAAATTCACTATAGAGAAGCTTGAAATTCAATTTGAATAGTAAGAACACCAAGAAGAAAATACAGAGAAGAGATTCTGGGAAAAGCAACGAAACCCTAGAAATCAAAAAGTGATTTCTCTCTCCTTCTCTTCCACTTTTATACCCCTTATTAGATGAGGTCTATATCACACAAGTGTAACCAATCATTTGTTTCCAAATCAGCATGAAATCCTGACTCAACATTATCACTTCAGATATCCAAGAGACGACGTCGTATTGAGTAGGTGATGGATATGTTAAAAGCATTTGGATCTTGGGCTCTACTGACTTCAACCCATTTTATCATTGGGCTTCTGTATGGGTTTCAGAAGTTGGACTATAGACAACAGCATTCACCGATTGTATTGAAGGTTGCTCGAGGGCATACCTTTTTAAGGCATTTGAGAATCATTCAAATCAGATGGAAGCATTGGACTTCATTGTTGTAGTAGAAAGTGATATTTTCTTTGCAACTTATGGAGGCAACATGGCAAAAGTTGTCCATCGAATGTAATTAGGATTCAAGACAACAATTCTTCCAAACACAAGGGTTCGCGTACATTTGATTGATCAGTACAAAACTGGAAAACTGAATTGGGATGACTTCTCCCTATTGGTGAAGGAATCTCATGAAGATCGAACGGGAAAACCGACAACAAGATTAGAAATTCCAAACAACCTTAAATACGAGGATTATTTCTACTCTAATCCACATGAATGCTTGCCACCATCAACAATTTCATGATACTCAAACATCAGTAATTCAGTAATACATACCTCATAGCTATTTTGTACCAAGTACCTAAACAAATGTAGTGACGTATCATATTACAAAGAGGGTGTGTATGTCTTTTTTGTCAGTATTTTATTCAGAGTAGTTTCAGTATCAATGAAAATAATTATTGCATTTCCTTGATTCATTAAGTTGCTTTCAATACTATATGTTATTTTCCACATGTTTATTGAAAATGATAATGAAGATGAAGTCTGCATCAACTATTAATTACAGTAGTAAATGTGATAATGACAAAAACAACAATAAGGGATGCTGCTATATGATGATAATGATTATAATATACATAACAATCGTATGATCACATATTAAAAACTTACAAGTGTCTCACTTATAATGTCATATTTGAGTAGTTGATCATGCCATTTATGGGTAGATTATTGTTCATCATGCTATATCTGGACCGTCCATCATGCCATATCGAGGTAGTCTATCATGCCATTTCTGGGTAGATTATTGTTTATCATGCCATATCTAGACAGTCTATCATGTCATTTCTAGGTAGTCCATCATGCCATTTATGGGTAGATTATTGTTCATCATGCCATATCTAGGTAGATTGTTGTGTATCATGCCATATCTGGGTAGTCCATCATGCAATATCTGGGAAGTCCATCATGTAACTTTCAACAAAAACCTAAAATTATTGAAAACTTCAAAATTGATTTTCAAAACGACGACGTCATCAAATAATGTATCAAAACCTATGAAATATACACTATTAAAAACAATTGTAAGCTAATCAAAGCATTTAAAACTTATCGTATGATTTAAGGAGTGAGCTCAAGAAGATTCAAGCTTTCAAAAACAAAAATTTCCACCTTATAAACTTCTAAACTTCAAATTCAACTTTGTGCAACTCCTACTTGAGTTTGTGAGCCAATTAAGGGTATGATATCAAGTTTTGTTGTGACATTTACATTGTTTTCGAAGATTGAAGACAAGAGATGTTAGCGAGAAAGGGGGTTTCTTTCTTTTGTTAGCGTGAGAGGCTTTAGAAAGAGAAAGTGAACAACCAGGAGAGAAGAAAAAAAATCATAAGGGCATTTTCGTCACTTCTAGGTTAGTTTTGAATATTTATTGGAATTTTTGGTTGAATATGGTTTTACTTTGAAAACATGGTTAAAAATGCATTCCACTTTCACAAATTTGTTAGATTTGTCTATTTTCTCTATTTATAAATGTAATTATAATAATGTTATGAGTTTTTCAGCTTTTTTATGTAATTTTTTTAAGGACTAATAGCACAAACGTCCCCTAAGTTTAGACATAATTGCATGCATATAAAACTTTTACCCATAATTGCACAAACGTCCCTTGCCGTTAGTTGACTTCTGTTAACTTTAATCGTTGACCACAATTTTAACCAATAATGACTAAAGTGCTCCTAGTTACCTATTTTATTATTTAAATTTATAATTAAAAAACGAAATAGAAAAGACAAAGAAAACAAAAAAACAAAATCAATCATTTTTTTTCTCTTTCATTTTCTCAACCCCCAAACACAATCCAAAAATAAACTTAACAAACAAGAACCAAAACTCAATCCCACAAATCAAAACCAAAACTCAAATCCTCAAATAACAACCAAAAATCAAATCCACAAATAAAAACCCAAATCCATCAATTCCACAAATAAAAACCAAAATCCATCAATTCCACAACTAGTTAACCACATCCATTTAATAAATAAATAAAATTAAAACTTCAACCTAGAAAGTTAAATTTTACTTATTATTTTTGTTTGTTTTGTGGGATTGAGTTTTGATTTTTGTTTGTTAATTTTATTTTTGCATCGTGTTTAAGGGTTGAGGAATTGAAAGAGAAAAAAAAAATGATTTTATTTTTTTTGTTTTTATTTTCTTTATCTTTTCTGTTTCGTTTTTAATTACTAATTTAAATAATAAAATAGGTAACTAGGTACATTGTAGTCATTGTGGGTTAAAATTGTGGTCAACGGTTAGAGTTAATGGAAGTCAACTAATGGCAGGGGACGTTTGTGTAATTATGGGAAAAGTTCCATATGCATGCAATTATGCCTAACCTTAGGGGATGTTGAGCAATTAGTCCTTTTATAAAAAATAAATAGATAATTATAACTTTAATAAACAATTAATTTAATATATAAAATATAAATTATTAATTTTAAGTCACATCACTTTAGTTGCCGCTCTGTCAGTTGGCAGCCAAAATGATGGGTATAATAGATAAGTTGAGATGCACATTTTCCCCCAGATCCCCATATCCCTATCCCCATTTGAGGATATTTTTTTTTAGGAAAAAATGGAATGAAATGGGGATGGGGACCTATCCTCATTTCTCCATTTCCTCCAAACATATATGAATATAGGGGGTGGGGGTGGGGGTGGGGGTGGGGGAAGGGTCTCAGAAGTGGGGATGGGGATGGGGGGACCAATATCCATCCCCATTCCCTAAATGTGCATCTCTAAAGTTCGAAAACAAAAACTTCATTCAGATTTTCTTTTTGGAAAAGTTCATTTCTAACGATTTGAAATATCGAGTAATCGTTTATAATCTACTTTCAAAATTTAATTGTTTATAACCTTATTTTTGTGCTATTACTGTAATACCCTTATATAAAAGTAGGCATCCAAAAAAAAACCCTTCCCTTTACTCTTCTTCTCTTTTCCACGACATCTCTTCTTCTCCCTTTTCCTTCTTTCTCTTCTTCTTCCATTTTCAACTTCAACAAAGTTTTGATTCTGACTTTTACAAAATATTTTGTTCTGGAAACTGAGATCATCAAGTAAACTTGGTTCTGGCTTTGAGTTAAAGATTTGAGGGAGATTCCTTGGGGAAGTTTTTGGAGAAAATCAATTGGATTAGCTCTTGATTATTATAAGTGGTTAACGTGCGTAAAAAAAAAAAGTGAGTTTTTTAGCCCATACATGTCACCTTTTGCCTTGTCTTCTTCCCAGTTCCAATCTCTTAAAAACAAAAACAAAAAGAAAGGTGAGTTTTTTTTTTCTCAAAATCGAATGAAATAAAACAAAAATTCTCTTTAAGTTTTCAGGCTTTCGAATCAATTGACGAATCGGGTATCTTCGGATTCATGAGAAAAACACGTGTGGTGTAGTGTTGAAGGCAGTTTTGTAGGCTGTGTCGCCGTTTGAGCAGATGATAATGTCGGGTCGAGTCGGGTCTGTGGAACAATTCGGCCTCTAGAAAGTCTTTGAGAACTCGTACACTTTCTTGTCTTTGCTCTTGTATCTTCAATTTTTTTTTTTTATATTTTATATAACTTAAATGTTATGTTTGTTTAAGGGTTTCATTTTAAAATTTACTAAGCTCTGCAATGCAATGGATTGTTGAAGCAAATTATGTGTTAGGAAATGGAACACGTAACAAATTCTTGTTTCAAATAGCTATTATACATTGAATATTGATTCTAGACTGAGCCTGAAACTACCTCATTTTATTTGGTTTGTTATGTCAGAACATACTTATATACACTCACTAATTGATGATCATACAAGAACTATCTTTGTTTGCCACAGGAGTGTTAGTTTCTTTGAACAACAATTTTTGGACCAGTTAATTGATCTCTTGGTGGTGGTGTTTGTTTCTCGTTAGACATTTGTGCATCCCTTTAAGGAATCCTGTTTCTTCTTTTACGAAGCCATGATTGTATCATTGTATAGATTTTTCAAGTCATCAATCTTGAGAACAAAAGCTTCAACTTTTGTAAGTGCTTGAATGGTTGTGTGTGAAATTTTCTCCGATCCAAGGAAATTATATTAATGGATTGTTTGAGATCACCAAAAGAGAGGTCGTGGAATAGAGAAGAGTAAAGGGGAAAATAAAATAAAAAATTAATTGGCTAGGGTATTTTTATAATTTTGGCTAAGGATTGAAGGAACTTATTGAAAAAAATGGTTATAAACAATTAAAACATGAAACAAGGCTAAAAACAATTTTCCTGTTTGGCTAGATTTGGCAATTTCCCCCTTTTTTTTATTTATTTTTTTATTTTTTTTATTTTTTTTATTTTTACACATTCAATCATTCATATAGCTAAACGATGCGTTTTATGTTGGGCACTGCCCTTCTTTTTCAAATAGATTTGGGGGATTTGTCCACATGACAATGGAGGCTGATTCATGGGCAAAGAAACCAAATCTTAAACCTAAACCCTAACCAAATTCAACGAATATGAAGAAGAAGAGTGAATTCGAGTATTGTAAAGTATGCAAACGAAATCACAATGAAAGGCAGCGACACAAGTACTTCCCTAGCCACACTAAGTCACTCTCTAATTTCCTCTCTCGCTTCCAGAACAAGATCACCGATATTCGCTTCTTCTTGAAGAACCTTAGCGTTCTCAGCCCTGAACACGCCTCTCGCAATCGCTTTTGGTGTGTCTTTTGTGACTTCGACGCCGATGAACTCGGTAGCTCCTTTGTTTGGTAAGATATTCATCCATTAAACAAAAAAAATAGAAAGCCTAGTTTATCTTTATCATTGAATTACGAGAATCTGTTTAAACAACCTAGCATTAGTTTTTTTTTGCCTTTGTTTATTATTTGCCTAGTTTATCTTCATCATTGAATTACGGGAATCTGTTTAAACAATCTAGTATTAGGTTTTTTTTTTTATTATTATTGTTGTTGTTGTTGCTTAGTTTATCTTCATCTTTGAATTAAGGAAATTTGTTTAAACAACCTAGTATTAGGTTTATTTTATTATTACTGTTGTTGTTGTTGTTGTTGTATCTGTTTAAACAACCTAGTATTTTTTTTTTTATTATTGTTGTTGTTGTTGTTGTCGTCGTCTGTTTAAACAACCTAGTATTAGGTTTTTATTATTGTTGTTGTTGTTATTGTTGATGATTGTTGTTGCTTGTTTGATTACTTAGTTAATGAAAAAATGAAATGTTGTTGTTGTTGTTGTTGTTGTTATTGCTTAGTTAATGAAACTATGAAATGTGGTTTTGGTGTTTAATTTTACTTATTGTATCAATAATAATGCAATCAATCACTTAACGAGTGTGGATCCTAGTATTAGTTTTTTATTTTATTTTAATTATTGTTGTTGTTGTTGTTGTCATCGTCTGTTTACACAACCTAATATTAGGGTTTTTTGTTTAATTTTATTATTGTTGTTGTTGTTGTTATTATTGATGATTGTTGTTGGTGATGATTGTTGTTGTTGTTGCTGCTTATTTGATTACTTAGTTAATGAAACAATGAAATAATTATTTTTTGTTTGATTACTTAGTTAATGAAAAAATGAAATGTTATTGTTGTTGTTGTTATTTCTAGTTTGATTACTTAGTTAATGAAACAATGAAATGTGATTTTGGTGTTTAATTTTACTTCTCGTATCAGTAATAATGCAATCAATCACTTATCAAGTGTGGATCATTTCAAGAAATTGAAGCATTTTATGTAGAAGTATGGAGGTGCAATGGACTGTGTGGATACTTTTCGAATTTCGGAAGTTGAAGTAGTTAAGGTATTTGTCTAAGGCCCCATTCCGTTTGAATTACTCTACTTTCTTTGTAGTCTTTATGATCATATGTTTTATTTAGATTCCCCAAGAACATAAGAGAAGGAAAACTGAAAATTACTAATCTAAACAAGTAATTGTTTTAGTCTTTCTATTGTTGAAAGTGTTTATATAGTCATCAATTTATGGCTGCATTGTATTTTTAATAGTTAATGTTTTGCCATAATAAGATGAAATTGTTTGGTGAGTAGAGGCAAAGGTTTAAGAATTTTCATGTTTTGTATGTTGTAAAGAATGGACTTAAGAAATACATATACATCAATGAGTAGCTGCTCTTTTTTTTTTCTTTCCTTTTTGTGATTGCAATGGGAGAAGAATTGCAAATCATTGAAGAGTGAAGCTACATCTGTTGGTGAAGGATCTCAATAACTGCCTCTGGGACCTCCAAATGATATCCATAATGAACTGAACTTTGAAAATATGAATAACTTTGAAAAGAATACTATTCATCATCTTAATTCAAATATTTCAAATGGTGTTATGCCTTTACAGTATCATACAAATTAGTGTCAGATATCCAATTCAGGATTCCCTGGTGTTGCAACTCTACATGCTTTTCTTCTTTAGTTAAATAGTTCATCTTATGGTTGATGTCTCTCCCTTGCTATGAAATACTGATGCTAGTATTGTGTTATCTGCTACTTATTTCCATTATGTAGTTAACCAGAATAGTCCTTGGAACGGCACAAACTGCTCAGGCAATGTTTTTCTTAGTAGTGGGGTAAGTATGGTCATCTACACTTTCTCCGGTTGGAACTCAGTATTATTATTATTTTTATTTCTTTTCCATAAATTGAGGTTCAATGCATTTTTGGTTAACTTTACCTGTTTTGGATGAACTATTGAGGTCTTTTCCCTTATTATGAGTTACTTGTGGGTTAGTGTTAAAATTGATTTGAAGTAGGATTAAGTACACCACCTGAAATTGGTCTTAGATTCAACTACAGTCAGCTTTTCAAGTCTGATGCACATCCCTAGGCCACTTAAATCAAGGTCTTGTAGGAAGTTGGTTATATTAAATTCATTGATGAAGTGATCCAAATTTGAGAATAGTGAAAATGTGAGTAACTAGCACCTAATGGCCTTGTTTTTTGTCCTTTACTTAATAACTTGAGGTTTTTTAGCACCAAAGTAAATGAATGGACCAAATTGCCCTTTATTAATGAGAAAAAAGCCATCAATTGATTCTCTCTCTTTCTCTAACCATGCTCTCTTTCCTCCTCTCATTTCTCCTCAAGCTTTCTTGATTCTCACATTCTCTCTCTACCATGACATTTTTCTTAGGAAAAACACTTCTTTAGTGTTCAAATACGTGATTTGATTTATCACTTTTGAAGTTGTATTTTGATTAATTTCAAGTTTGGGTTTTTAGGATTGTTCAAATTTTTGTGGATTAAAAATGAAAACTTATTTGTTAAAATGAAATTAAAATCTCAGACCGATATTTGTCAGTTTGGTCGAGAAAACAGATTTGAAAAAAAAAAAAAATTTTGATAGAGTCAAGTTAAGTCTCGATAATTTTCGAGACTTGTCTTGATCTTGTCGAGAATTATTTACATTTTTTTATATCTGTTTTCTTGCTTATTTATTTATTTATTCATTTATTTTCACGTTTGTGTTATTACTCTTCTTTTTGTATTGGTTTCCAAATCTATTTTATCTCTCTTTTCTTGTTTTAGTTTTTAGATTTACTTTCTCTCTTCTGGATATTTTGTTTTAGTTGAAAGTTGTTTGTCTTGGGAAGAGAAGTAAGGTTATTTTTGTCCAAAATCTATTTTGAGTGCTATAAAAACTCAGATTATTAAGTTGGTGACAGTTGCACAAAAAAAAAAAAAAAAAAAAACACCAATAGGTGCTATAAAATTTAAAATTTTATATATATACCCCCTTATTTGGACTGCCGATGGATAATTTAACATAAACTCAAAGTATATGTTTTTGGATTGCCGATGGATAATTTCTGTTTATATTCAGCAAAAATTGTTTTCTTTAACCAGCTTTATTTCTTCCTCTCATTATCTTATCTTTCTCTGGACTCATAGTAACTTATGTGTTTGACCTTTGGGCTAGAGCTTAACTAGTAAGGTTATAGAATGGGCAGGGTGTAAAGATGAAAAGAATGTCAAGACTGAGTTGCTAATCACTGGATATAATATCAGAAGAGAAATAGTGCATAGAATGAAGTTTATAATATTTGTGTTTATATTCCTTCCCATAAAGAGGAAATAGGGGTATATAGCATTTTAAAAATTTTGACTTGTACAATTATCACACTTTAATAACTTTTGTTTAAATAACACCAAAAAATGGAATTTGGACAAAAATACCTCCCAATTTTTTTTCTTTTCTCTTATGTGTCCTTCACCTTCTTTCTTCTTTTTTTTTTTTTCCAAAACCTCAATTGATGGAGCTTTAATAGAGGTGACACTGCCAACGGCGAGTTGATCGACAAAACCACTGACAAAACGTCCGTCGTGTGCCACTCATTGTAACGGAAGTATCCATTTTCAGTTTCGAGCTATATGGAGAGAGAAACTAAGCCAAACCCAAACCGCCGTGAATCTTCATTGTTTGATCTATGACAATCCGTTGTGAATCTGACGAAACCAATGGCGCCAACGAAATCAGCGTTGTTCGATCTTCCTGATCCAACTATCTCCGGAGTCAACCAGCACCGTAATCAGATCGTCACTGTCATCATTGACAGAGGCCAAACAGAATAAGTCCCGAACAAACTTGAATTAAGTCTCGAAAACTCATGAAAAAGTCTCGAAAACTCATGAACAAGTCTTGAATTTGTAAAATAAGTCTCGAATTTAACCTAATAAGTCTCGAAACTGCAAATAAGTCTTGAATTTTCGAGAAAAAAAAATACAAAGGAAAAGAGTAAGTGGGGGTATTTTGATCTATTTTAGTGCTATTAAGAGCATCTCTAAGGGGATCTCTAAATCCCCTTCTTAACTAAAATATGGAGCCAATTTAGTTTTAGAGCACTCAAAGAAACTCCCTAAATGGCTCCCTATTTTAGAGAGCCTCTTGGTGGATCTCCAAATATAGGGAGCCTCTTGGTGGCTCTCTAAATGTATGGCCCTCTCTTGTTTTTTTTTTTATTTCTAACATTAATCTTTTCTCAAATCATCTTCTCTCTCTTATTTTTATCATTTAATCCTCTTTATTTTTTCTCCTTTTCCCTATTGATTGAAGGACGGCTTTTAGGTATGTAGGATGCTACTATGTGCATCTTCTTTAGCGTTCTCTTGTAATCATTATTTTTTTTTGTTTTACTATATTTTTCATGATTGTGCTGTTATTGTTTCTAAATGTTGTATTTCCTACTCATGTCTCAATAATCTGAGATACAGTTTTCACCTCTTTTACTACATGCCTTTTGTAGAGTACCCCTGCTTTTTGCATTTATGCAAATATTTGTTTTATTAGATGGGGCCTTTCAACAAGTTTTCTCTACATAATGAAGTTATAAATGGGTTTTTGATAAAAATGTTATGCTTACCAGCATTGTTTTAAAACTCGAAAAGAGGTGGCCGCCTCTCCCGCCTCTCGGCCATTTTCGCACCGAGGCTGCCGCACCACTGAAGTTTGCTGAAATTCCAGCCTCAACCGCATGAGGCTGCCGCCTCGAGGCGATTCAGTCGAGGCTATGCTGGTGCGATGTTGTCTCCTTTTTTAAAATTTTTTTTTTTTAATTTTTAAACCAAAAATGACAGTGTTTTACTTATAACTTTATATATATATATATATATATATTAACCCAAAACACTGTCGTTTTTACTTTAAACTTAAAAATAAAAAATAAAAAATAAAAAATAAAAAATAAAAACCCTTAAGTTAAAAACTTTTAGTCAATCAGTTTTTTTCAAATCAAAACTTTCCAAAACCCTAAAAGCAACCTCTCTCTGGCTCACGACATCAACACTGATCTGGTTCAACATCGCCATCTTCTCCAAGCCTCCAAGGTCTCCATCTTCTCCATTTACTTAACTACTCCAAGTCACCATCTTCTCCAAGCCTCCAAGGTCTCCATCTCCAAGCCTCCGAATCTGGTATGTTCTCAAATCTCACTCCCTGTTTTTTCACTTTTTTTTTTTTTAATTATTTGTACAACTTCACCATCTCCTCCATCTTTTCCAAATCGGCAAATCCAATTATTTTTTGCAACTTCACCATCTCTTCCATCTCCTTCACTTTATTAAGCCTCCGAATATGGCTATTTTTTGTTTTTTTTTTTTGTTTTTTTTTTTCTAACATGACTGATTTAGACTGATATATTGTTGTTTTAGCCTGATATTGCTGTTTTAGATTGATATATTGCTATTTTAGACTGATATTGTTAGCTAATAATCTAATATATTTGCTAATTTTTTTTCTAATATATTGCTTTTTTTTTTCTTCTAAAATGACTGCTACTGTTCTTGTGTATATTGCTGTCATGTGATTATTTTTTCTAATATATATTGCTGTCTTGTGAATTGATGCATTCATGCATTGTGGTTTTTGTTCTAAAAAACTGAATACATTGCTGTTTTTGGTCTTGTGTAAATTGATGTCTTGTGATATATATTTTTTCTAATATATATAGCTGTCTTGTGAACTGATGCATTCATGCATTGCGGTTTTTGTTCTGAAAAACTAAATACATTGCTGTTTTTGTACTTGTGTAAATTGCTGTCTTGTGATATATTTTTTTTCTAATATATATTGATGTCTTGTGAACTGATGTATTCATGCATTGCCGTTTTTGTTGTAGATTTGCTAGAGATGTCGAATCAAAAAGATCCGGCTTGGAAGTATAGTGTTGAGGTCGAACCGGGTGAATAAAAAGGATATAAGGTCATCCAATGCAATTTTTACGATAAAGTCTTGAAAGGGGGTGTGTTTCAAATGAAAGAACATCTTGCGGGCATTCACGGCAATGCTGCCCCGTGTGCAATGGTCCCCCCCTGAAGTGAGAGAGGAAATCAAAGCATATATTGCTAAAAATGATGCTGCAAAAAAAAGGACACAACTGGATCGTGAAGAAAGAATTGACAATTGTGTCACCCTTCTCAGTAAATCCAAAAAGGGTTCAAACTCAAGTAGCAATAGCATGACAGAAAGAGGAATCAGAGGACCAATGGATAGATTCCTACATAACATTGAAAATGATTCATTAGAGGTTTTGGAGGAAAATCCGGGAACCAAGCAACAAGGATCTGATAAAGAGATGCGTGAAAAAACATGTTTAGACATAGCCATATTCTTTTACGAGAATGGAATAGCCTTCAATGTTGGGAACAGTCCATTGTTCGTCAATATGTTCCGTTCAGTTGGGAATTATAGGCATGGTCTAAAAGCCCCTACATCGTATGAATTGAGCACATCACTATTGTTGAAGGAAGAAGAAAAACCTAAGGCGATTGTTGCAGAAGTAAAGAAGACATGGAGTCAAACTGGGGTATCCATTATGTCGGATGGGTGGAAGGATATGAGAGGAAGACAGTTGATAATTTTTTTGGTAAACAATCTATATGGCATGATGTTCTTGAAGTCAGTTGATGCAAGTGATGCAGTTAAAGATGCTACAATGTTATTTAATCTATTGGATGAAGTTGTTGAAGAAGTTGGAGAAGATCTTGTAGTTCAAGTAGTGACGGATAATGCATCAAACTACAAGAAAGCGGGTGAAATGTTGATGAAGAAAAGAATACAACTATGGTGGATGTCGTGTGTGGCTTATTGTATTGATCTCATACTTGAGAAAATTGGAAAGCTACCTCAACACAAAAATGCATTAAAGAAAGCGAAAAAGGTATAAATCTATAAATAAATGCTTTAATATTTACTATTTAGTAATTAGTAAATGCTTTAGTATTTAGTTAATGATTTTATTCGTGTTGTAAATTGGAATAGGTGAGTAACTTCATATACAATCATGGATGGGTGTTATCTTTGATGAGGAAGCACACTAAGAGAGATTTGATCCGTCCCGCTCCTACACGATTTGCCACTGCTTTTTTGACATTGGATAGTATGTTCAGTCTGAAGCAGTCGTTGCAACAAATGTTTACTTCAATGGAATGGGAAGGATGTAGTTTTGCAAAAAAAAAGGCCAAAGGAAAGGGAATCAAGAAGATCATCTTCAATGAAACTTTTTGGGGGAGCATGTCTTACGCATTAAAGACAACAAAACCTCTTGTAAGTGTGTTGAGGATGATAGATTCTGAAAAAAATGTCTGGAATGGGATTCATTTATGGTGCAATGGATAAAGCCAAGGAGGAGATAGCCAAAAATTTAGGAAATGAGGAAAGAGCGTACAAGGAGATATGTCAAATCATTGATCAGAAGTGGGATTTTCAATTGCACCGCCATTTACACGCAGTTGCATACTTTCTGAATCCCCGATTCTAGTATTCAGATGATTTTTCCACTCATTCAGAGATCAAGATTGGGTTAATGGTCTGCATGGAAAAACTTATTCCTAAAGAGGAAGAGAGATTTAAAGCTAATTTACAACTTGATCTTTTTAAGCATAAGGAAGGCTTGTTTTCGTATGGACTTGCAAAAGATCTCATCCACAATTGTAGCCTTGGTATGTAAAATTATTGTTTACATTTATTAATTTATTTATGAAATTTGTAGTATTGTTTTATATCTTTAGTGTTTATTATTATTTATTCCCATTGTAGCCCATTGGTGGACTGCTTTTAGAGACGAAACTCGGGAGCTTACAAGTTTTGCTGTGAAGATTTTAAGTCTCACATGTTCATCATCGGCTTGTGAGAGGAATTGGAGTACTTTTAATATGGTATGTGTTTACTTAGAATTTTCAATACTAGATTAAAAAATATTTAGTATTCCTTAATTATAGAGATCCTACAAATATGTTGTAGATTCATACGAAGAAGAGGAATCGATTAAGTATAAAGAAGTTGAATTCCTTGGTGTACATAATGTACAATAGAAGATTGCAATACAAATTCTTAAAGAAAAAGGCACTAAAGGATGATGAGGATCCATTGATTGATGAATATGTGCCTTCAGATGATGAATGGATGGTTGAGGGGGATGAAGTTGGGGGAACATCCACAAATGTGGACATGAGTCAACTGAGTGCAAGCCAACAGGGAGGAGCAAAGAGAAAGAGAAATACAAGTAATTCTCTAATTAAATTTTAAATGTTTTAGGTAGATAGCTCATAGCATAGTATGATATATTTACTTATAATCTTTATAATATTTCTTTATATTTTTGGGTAGATAAAGGAAAGGCTTTACAACGGGTGGATGAAGAATGTGGGTGGGAGGACATCTCAAACCAATGCAACTCTCCAGGAAATTCAGATGATGATGATGGGGAGGATTACCCTTTTAATCCACATTTCAAGCCACTTGACACTAATGATAGCTTATGGGATTCATTAGATTAGTGGTCCTTTATCGTTAGGATGACGTATTTTTAGTAATGTTTATTTTGTGTGTGAAATTTATGTTAGTATTGACTTATTGTTGCTAATGACTTATTTATTCAATATTATGAAATACTTTCTATTTTTTAATTTTTTTTTTAATTTTTTTCGATTTTCCGGTCGAGGCTACCGCCTCGCCTCCTAAGTTTTAAAACATTGCTTACCAGATGTACTAGGTATATCCAGATAAAAGAGTGGCAAACAGGGAGATCAATTCTCAAGGTAATTATCTTTTACTACTTACATTTGGTTTCTATTTCATGTTTATCTATTCTCCTTCTTTTATGATATATTTCTTGAATGACATGTTTGATTGGGATTGAATTTGTAGATGCATAATTTGCTTATGTAGATGTCTGGGTTGTCTGGTGCACATAGTTCTGTAATACATCTTGTGATTTTTGGCTTTAGGTTTGCAGAATATAACTCAAGTTTCTTCTGTGTTTCCAAAAGAGGGTGGAGGGAACGTGCATTATGGGGCACCTCCTCCATGGCTTGGTTCCATTGCTCAAAAAGAGGGTGGAGGGAATCTGCATTCTGGGGCTCCTCCTCCATGGTTGGAAGCAATTGAAGGAGATAGACTTGAGCTAATAGCAATTTTAAACAGTTTTGTTTCCTTCTCAAATAAGTCAGGGAAGTCTAAATTGAACCCAAAAAGGGTGGGAGCTGCTTGGGCAGAAAGAGAAAGATGGAGATGGAGATGGAGATGGAGATGGAGAAAAAAGGCGAGATTGTTATGTAAGTGATTTGATTAAAACATAATCAACATGCATAGGCATATAATTAATCCGAATCTGAACCTAAACATGTTTCTATATCATGATTAATCAAACCTTAAATACATATTACTAACCCATGTCAACTCAAGAGAAAAGGGGGATAATAGAAAGCGGAAGCGTACCTGAATCCATTGCCGAAGTTGGTGGACGGATTGTGATCTTTCAAATTATCATGATCTTTATGAACCCTAAATTTATTCTCTGTTTCTCTGTTGATAGGGATACAGACAAACTGAAAAAAAGATCGTGTAATTTGGGGACCATAACCCTAATATATAATAATTAGATAATTATAGGTTTTGCTATTTCTAATTTGGCTCCTCATCAAATTAAATATAGCACTTTGGTATCTACATATTAATTTCATGACAATTATACCCTTAAGCCTTAACACTTTAAATCTTAATTAGATCACTTTAATTTAGGCTTAGCCAAAGATAGCATAACACATTTAATATTTACATGTGTGGCCCCACATGATGGAATTTTCCAACAATCTCTCATTGGGCCACACATGTAATTATACAAATGTGTATGACTTTATGAGCTCCAAAATTTTACTATCAGAATTTTAGGGTATATCCGAACAATCTCGTCCATTGATTATGTCGTTATAGGATCAAAGCGGTTTTCGTCACATTTAGCGTGACTAAACCCATCAATGGTCACGTACATCAACACAACCAAATGACATAGATCAATCATGGATGCGTAACATGGAAATTACATGCAATGTGATCTATACATGTCTATTTCCAACTGGTCCTACTTTATTCCTTAGTGAGATCAATACTTAACACAATGTAACAGAGTGAAATGAATCGAATACTTTATTTCTGATCAGAAAAATATCCAAATACATAAATACATAAGTATGTCCAAAATCAAACATAAAGCAATGAAATGCAAAATAATACAAACTCCCACTATATTGTGATAACCTCACACAAAATAACACCCATATGAGCAGTGTGCTCATGAAAGACCTTGGATGGTAATCCCTTTGTAAGTGGATCCGCTATCATGAAGTTTATCCCAATGTGCTCTATGGATATCTGTTCACTATGCACTCTCTCTTTTACAACTAGGAACTTAATGTCAATATGCTTTGACCTAGATGAGCTCCTGTTATTGTTGGAATATAGCACTGCTGACTTATTGTCACAATATAGTTTGAGTGGTCTTTCAATACCCTCCAGAATGCGTAGCCTAGTGACAAAATTCCGCAGCTATATCCCATGGTTGGATGCCTCATAGCATGCTACAAATTCTATTGCCATGGTGGAAGAAGCTATGAGTGTCTGTTTGGCACTCCTCCAAGAAATAGCTCCACCAGACAACAGGTATATGTAGCATGATATGGATCTCCTACTGTCTTAGCTTCCAGCATAAGCGGTGTCGGAATACCCTATGATCTCCAATTGATCCGATCTCCTATATGTGAGCATGTAATCTTTTGTTCTCTACAAATGCCTCATAACCCGTTTGGCTGCTTTCCAATGATCCATCCTAGGGTTACTTAAATATCTACCTAACATGCCAACAATGTACGCAATATCCGGATGTGTACACACTTGAGCATACATTAGACTCCCTACAGATGATGCATAAGGAATCTTTTGCATTTCCTTAACTTCAAGGTTATTTTTAGGGCACTAATTGAGACTGAACTTGTCTCTCTTAGCGACATGGGTGTCACCTGGTTTACTGTCCTACATGCCAAACCTTTTGAGCACTTTATCGATATAGCTCCTTTATGATAGTCCAAGAATATCCCGAGAACGATCTCATTATATCTATATCCCTAATACAAAAGAGACGTCACCAAGATCTTTCATCTCAAAATTCTTTGAGAGAAATCTCTTGGTTTCGTGCAACATGCTTATATCATTTGTGGCAAGCAGTATGCCATCGACATATAAAACCAGGACTATGTTCTTACTCCCACTGAATTTGTGATACACACAATTATCAACAACGTTTATCTCAAAACCAAACGAGATAATCACTTGATGAAACTTATGGTACCATTAATGTGAAACTTGCTTGAATCCATAAATAGATTTTGTCAATTTACAGACCATATTCTTTGGGTCTCTCGACTCAAGGTTTTCTAGTTGCACCATATAAATTGTTTCATCAATGTCACCATTGAGAAATATTGTCTTGACATCCATCTGATGAAGCTCAAGGTCAAAATGTGCAACAAGTGCCATGATTGTCCTGAAAGAGTCTTTCTTTGAAACTGGAGAGAAAGTCTATTTAAAGTCAATCCCTTCCTTTTGGGTAAAGCCTTTAGCTACAAGACGGGCCTTATACCTCTCCACATTACCTTTCGAATCCCTTTTGGTTTTAAAAATCTATTTACAACCAATGAGTTTCGCACCTTCTGGTAATGGGACAAGTTCTCAAACCTTATTGTCTTGCATAGACTTATACTCCTCATTCATGGCATCAATCCACTTTTGAGAGTTGGAACCTTGTATGGCTTGATGGAGGTTGATTGGATCATCTTCCACCATTCCAATGTCTTTCTTATGTTCCTGGAGAAATACGATAAAATCATCCGGAATAGTATTTCTCCTTTCTCTAGTGGATCACCTTAATGGCACTGGTTTTTGAGGTTGTTGAGTTTGTTCCTTAAGAACAATTACCTTGTTTTGAATAGGGAGTTGATCAACATTATCTGGTTGAGGATCCGGATTTGCTTCTTGATCAATGACAGGTATAGAAACCTACACATTGTCAAAAGCAATAGTGGGAATTGAAACCGATTCCTCCTCAAAGACAATGTTTCTAACCTTATTTCTCCCCCCAAACTTAACATCTTCAAAAAATGTTGCATTTCCTTTAGGAATTCAGCAAACGATCATGGACGTTGTTCACCTTAACTGTTATATCTGCTGTAGTATTCACCACCACGGTCAGACCTGACACTCTTTTTGCTCTTGTCCTTAGAGGTGCTAGCCAAATGAGCACTTTCGATCCTGTCTTGCTTCAATCTCTCTTCCTCTTGCACACAGTAAGAAATGAGCTCATTAAGAGTCCATTTCTCCTTTTGACAATTATAATTGACCTTAAATTGACCGTATTGTGCAGGAAATGATATTAATAACAAATGCACAAGCAAGTCATCAGACAACTCGAGCTTCAATGCCTTAAGCTTAAAAGCAATATGAGACATTTCCATAATGTACTCCCTTATTCCCCTTGCCTTTGTACTTCATAGAAATCAAGTTTTGCAAAAGCGTGCTTGATTCTGCCTTATCGTTTTTTACAAAACACTTTTCAATTTCGGCTAAGAACTCTTTGGCTTTGGATATCTTTTCAGATACCACACCTCTAAATGCCTTTGGAATGCTGCGCTTGATGATCATAAGACTCATGTGACTTGAGCGATCCCACTTCTCAAAGTTCTTCCTGTCATTAGGAGAACTTGCATCCATAAAAGAAGTGGACTGCTCACTCCGAAGTGCAAGGTCTAGATCCATGTAACCGAGAACAATTTATATGTTCTCCTTCCAATCCTTAAAGTTAGTCCTATTAAGCATGGGTATAAAGTTGATATTAGTAGATATAGTAGAAACACTAGTCGTAAAAAAAACAAAACAAACAAATAAACATGCTCACATTAAAAACCAAATACAATAATCAACAAATTCAAATAATGGTAAGTCTTATCTCAAGATACCTATCACTACATTAATATCAAGTCTTTGGACAGTAATATTAATTGTAAGTGGTACTCTTGTTGCAGTGATCAAACATCGACAATAACTCATGTCAAATAATAAATCTATCTTTGGATCGACTTATTATTCACATGTAAAACCTTATAATTGTCACATGTTTACCACCACAGGTGTGTGTGTGCAATTCGGCCAAGTATTAACCTTCCTTTAGGCCGGCTAATACCCGCATGAATTTACACACACAATATTAACTTTAAGTGGTACTTTTGTTGTAGTGATCAACCATTGACAATAATTCATGTAAAATAATAATTCTATATTTGGATTGACTTATCATTCACATGTAAAACCTTATAATTGTCATATGTTTACCACCATGGTTGTGTGTGCAATTTGGCCAAGTATTAACCTTCCTTTGGACCGGCTAATACCCGCATGAATTTGCACGCACACAAACATTCAAGATCTCTTATGAACAATCTACACAAGAGATGTCACTTTGGCGACATCTTGTTTCAATTAGCCCATTTAGAATGATGGACTACTTTACTTAACCATAAAAGGTATTCTAAAAATATTTGGATTTGGGCTGAAATTTTTATTTTTTTTTTGTAAAAATACAAAACGACCCCTGATTATGTAAAATTATAGTAGGTTCCCTTAATTTTTAAATTACAAATCAGCCCCTGAGTCTGTAAAAGTACATAAAGGGCCCTCAAGTTTTAGTAATTACAAATGGACCCTAATATTTTGTCAAAATCATATAATGACACAAAATAATTACAAAACAATCCTTCAAGAATTTTAAATTTTCAACACAAGGGCCTGAGGCAAAAAACCGATCTGTCAACCCTAGGTTTTTTGCGTCGCCGTCACTAGGAGGAGACGACGAACGGCGGCACAACCCACACAGACGACCGATCACGCGACGGCGGCAGCCGACTCAAAATGACCGATCCGATCGCGTGGGTGTGGGTCTACGCAAAGTAGACTGAATCCCCACCATAAAATCATTCATAAACAATACAATACATAATATATATTTGATACTCACAAACAATTTTGCCACAAAACTGAAACAATATTCACAAAATAATTTAATGCATCAGTATAACACCAAAATAGTTTTGTTCACTGAATCCAATACGCAAGCATCAGTTACGGTACCAAATATTGGATATATATTGTATATATATATATATATGTATTCGTGGATTCAACATATAAATATGTTTTAAAAGTAGCAGATGAACAAAGCAAAACCCAAAATTTTTAATTTTTTAATTTTTATTTCTTTATCAATAATCAGTAACATCTATCAAGCAATATATATGTTTATATCAGATCAACATACCAGATCAAACCCATGCATTGATCAATGACATGTATACAAAATATATTTTTATTTCTTATTTTCTACCAACAATCAGTCAAAAACAATATAAATCTAATATGTTAACCAAAATTCAAACAATATTGACAAAATAATATTATTTTAATCCGGTCGAGAAACACACTAAAACTAGACTTTCTGAAGACAATACTGTATTCAACATGTGATAATTTAGTCTGATCTGTTATCCAAAACTCAAACAATATTCATAAAATAATATTATTTGCATTAGATCGGAAAAACCCACCAAAAGAAAAACATACAATATAAAATAACTCCAAAAAATCTTTAAATTCTTAAGAATCGATCATTGGTGGCTCTGATACTACTTTTGAGAGTTGGAATCTTACATGGCTTGATGGAGGTTGATTAGATCATCTTCTACCATTCCAATGTCTTTCTTATGTTCCTGGAGAAATACGATAAAATCGTCCGGAATAGTATTTCTCCTTTCTCTAGTGGATCACCTTAATGACACTGGTTCTTGAAGTTGTTGAATTTGTTCCTTAAGTTACCTCGTTTTGAATGAGGAGTTTATCAATATTATCTGGTTGAGGATCTGGATTTGCTTCTTGATCAATGACAGGTATAGAAACCTGCATATTGTCAAAAGCAATAGTGGGAATCGAAATCGACTACTCCTCAAAGACAATGTCTCTAACCTTATTTCTCCCCCCACCCCTAAATGCCTTCGAAATGCTGCGCTTGATGATCATAAGACTCATGCGACTTGAGCAATCCCACTTTTCAAAGTTCTTCCTATTATCAGGAAAACTTGCATCCATAAGAGAAGTGGGCTGCTAACTCCGAAGTGCAAGGTCTAGATCCATGTAACCGAGAACAATTTCTATGTCCTCCTTCTAATCCTTAAAGTTAGTCCCATTAAACATAGGTATAGAGTTGATATTAGTAGATATAGTAGAAACACTAGCCGTAAAAAGAACAAAACAAACAAATAAATATGCTCACATTAATAACCAAATACAATAATCAACAAATTCAAATAAAGGTAAGTCTCATCTCAAGATACTTAGCACAACATTAACATCAAGTCTTTGGACAGTAATATTAATTGTAAGTGGTATTCTTGTTGCAATGATCAAACATCGACAATAACTCATGTCAAATAATAAATCTATCTTTGGATTGACTTATTATTTACATGTAAAACCTTATAATTGTCACATGTTTACCACCATAGGTGTACGTGCAATTCGGCCAAGTATTAACCTTCCCTTAAGCAGGCTAATACCCACATGAATTTACACACTATATTAACTTTAAGTGGTACTTTTGTTGGGTGATCAACTATTGACAATAATTCAGGTAAAATAATAATTCTATCTTTGGATTGACTTATTATTCGTATGTAAAATCTTATAATTGCCACATGTTATGCGTGATTGTGATCCTAACTGGCTTCCTAATTTTGGTAGAGTTTGGCAATCGGGGTAGTCCGAAGGAATCTAGAAAAGAATTTGAGATAGAGAAACAAAAACAACAGAATATTCAATGTCAATCAGAGATGCTAGTGACAGTTCAGCCTTATATCAGCAAACGAATGGTAAGTAGGAGTCAAACCCTTTCTCCCAAGGTTTTGATTTTTCTCAGCTAGACTCTTATATCTGAGGTGACAGAATTATGCTATGTTTCTGTTTCATACTGTGATATTGCAATGCATTGCCCGACTTTCCATCAATCCATTTGAGGTTACTTCATATGTAGCATGCTCAAACATGCAATTTCTTATTTATTTGTGTGTTGTGAAGTTTGACTCATTTGGCTGGAACGGTGCAAGGGGGAGTCTTATAATCGGTTTCAACTTTCTACAGTATCTCCAACATTAAATTGAGATTCAAACTCAAATTGCAATTAGCCCAAGTTTTAGGTTCTAGAAAATCGAACGCCTAGTATTCTAAACTTGTGCACTTTATTAAATTTGACTAGTGATGTAAGTTGTAACATTGTTGCTTGATGATTGAGTTCTCTTTGGAGAACTTTTGTTCAGTGTTTGAGCTAATGTTTATATGGATGCTTGTTTTCTGGCACATGCATGTATGTTCTATGTCATGTTTGCCCATGCTGCTACTTCTTAAGGAAACAATTAATGGCTTCTTCTTTGGTTGCTGATAATTCTAATTTGAGCTTTTAACAATTGAGTAGCAAGATTATGTTCTACTTTTTGGGGTTTATTAGATGCCTGACGAAAACTTGTTTCTTGAATGATTGACAAATGGTACTTAGCACCGACATTGAGATTATTGAGTTTTAAATTTTAATTTCTCTTTGAGTTTATGCAATTGAAGTTCTAGGTTCATGCATTTTCTATGTTTCTCCCTTTCAGCAATGAGATACAACTGAAGATTCTGGTGATCCTTATGTGAATAAATGATGGCTTTGGTAATGTCCTAGTTGAGAGGATTGATCTCGATATTCCAATAGAATCGAGAAATTCTTGAGGAAGGCAAAGGTGATATTGTGAATGTCAGCCCAAAAATAGTAAATCAGTTGTTAGTTATTGCACAAAGGATGAAATAGGAGAAGTTAGACAGTTGTCCTTAAATGTATTCAAAATGCATTATGCTACGATATATTTCATGTATATAGCAAAAGAGAATTTTAAATGTTCTCATGAATGTAAATGGCTATGTCATGTGGTTCCTTCAATGCCCCCATCACATGACCAGTATAGTTGTGTCTGATTTGACTTTGAACAGTGACTTAAACCCCAGTATGAAAAATGTAATTGGTGTTTTTGTTTGGAATCTGGTTCATCTAGTTTATTGGCTAGGGTAGTACTAGAGCTAGTCGTTTTAAAGTTGTAAATTTTTCAGGATGACCGAGCTTGATACAACTCTGGGAAATCATTATTTACATGGCTACACTCAAATTAGTGAAACAAGATTTCAAAAATCGGAGCATCAACATTTTCTAGGTTTTTTTTTTTTTTTTTTTTTTTTTTGACAAACATATAAACAGAATGCTATTCTACTTGGCACAACCGTTGATTTTTTTTTTTTTTTGTTGTAAAATAATTAAAACCTATGATTTAATAACAAATGTTCTTTCCATCATTTACATTCATTTATGTGCATGGTATGGTTACTGTCTTTATATATGATGTCAGTTGGTGTTGGCAGAGATGAAAAAATGCATAAATCTTGGCTCTTAATCGACTTGCTCTTGCTTGTACATGTTCTGATCTGCTTCACTGGTCTTTGGAAAAAAAATTGTAGAATCTGATGATCTAGTTTCTTAGTGACAATCCCTCAGAAAGAAGCAATGCTGTTACTCTATTTGGATTGTTTTATCAGGGCAAAAGCTTGTAGAATTTGATTGACCTGTGATTCTAAAATTCCACAATTTCCCTTTAGAAGACACCAAGTTATCTTCACATAGAAACTCCCAAGAGAACCATTTTCAATTGTTCGATCTACGTCATGTACTACGACATCTGTTGTATTTCCATTTCTAGCTATAATACTAGCATTGTAGATTGTTGCCATCCTGGTGCTTCTGGTGTGTTCCCATTTGGCCCATCCACGACCCGCACTTCCCATTTATGCTTATAAACTTCTTGTGGTAGATATGTTAATGCCAATTTGCATTTTGATGCATGACGCAGTCTTGAACTAGCGCACAAGCTGGATTTTTTCATGCATGCTTGAGTAGCTCGTAAGCATCTTTTGCAGGTCTCTGGTATTCAACCTTGTAGACTCGAGTCCTGTTGGATTTCCTTTTAATTGCACTTATCTTGTCTGCAACATCCTCTAGAAAGATAGTGACCCCTCCTGCATTGATTTTTGAGAGCTTAAGGGGTACTGGGGTTCTGATCCAAAAATAAGGAGGTTGCAGGGTGCTTTTTTGGTAATGAGGTTTGATAGAAGTTTAAACTCTTTTTTTGTGAGAGTGGTTGCATTAGCAGAAGTTTTAGGTTTAATTTTTGAGGTTCCAGGTGATTGTGATGGAACCAGATTGCATGTTGGGAAAGCAGTGGAACAGTTTTGTTGTAGAGGTGATGGCAAAGCAGAGATAGGTGATGAAGGGGATGCGGTGATTGAAAATCGAAGAAGTCTAAGAATGGAGAGGCTTGTTAGGATGAAAACAATCAGAGGAATAAGTTTCTTCCCTGGAATCATCATCCTCTTAGTTGCTCGGCTATACTTGTGGCTGTCAAGGGAGACTGGAGCAGAAAAATGAACAAGAGGAGTTAGAAGAGGGCGACAATAAGGTAATTCAGGGGGCATTTTCTTCCCTTGAACTTTTTTTACCACCACCTCTGCAGGGACTACAATCACATCCTGCTCATAGGTTAGTGATGATATGCGTTGTTATTATGATAACTCTCATTATTATTGATTTCTTGAGTGAGGAAGAAGAAAGGGTGTTTTGCTTATGTTTGAAGAATAGCATTTCTTTTATTGAGCTGTCAGATTGTTACCTAATTGGTGCTGTTGCCATTGTTGCATTTGGAAATCAAAGTTGCCCATGTGTACATATTTTGATGAAAGGGTAGGTGTTGATAAAGAAAATGTCGACTTTGTGTTTAACAGATTGGTTCAGTTGTTCGTTTTATTGTCTTGGTCGGGATGTGTTGTTGCTGGGTCACTGTCACCTTCAGGAATGTGTATCGTAGGTATATTGGTTTGGAATTGATGTTCATTTATTGCATGCCAAATTCTGATTTGCTCATCAACAATAGACAATAACCATTGAAATGTTGTAGAAGCTATCAGATATTCAGAGTTCATAAATGTGTACCCTTTCTTTGAATCATGGGATTTTTTTTATTTTTATTTTTATTTTTATATTTTGTTATTTTTATATTTTTAAATTGACACCATTGTGGATCGGGGTCTGTCTATAGGGGTTGAGCTAGTTCGACTCTCTAAAATTTTTAGGGGGGCCTAAGTGAAAAACTCCAAAAGTTTGTGACAATTTTATAATTTTTTACACATGAACTTTAGAGTTTTACGCTAGCCACCTCCTACCTCCGTCCTTATCTGCCGAGATTGGACTTGACTCTATAAGTACAGTCAGGAATGTAACTTCCATTTAATGGTTTAATGGGTAAAAATGTTAATATATTTACAATAATAAACCTTGATGGTATCGTTTATTTTAAAATCTCCAATCACCAAGACAATAACCATTGAAATGTTGTAGAAGCTATCAGATATTTAGGAGTTCATAAATGTTTACTTTTCGGGGTCTTAAAGATGTGAAGTGATACACCCCTACTCTGTCTGTAATGACGAAATTGTCAAAGATTATCTTTTGTATAGCTATAGATATTTCTTTGAATCATGGGATTTTTTTTTTTTTTTTTTTTTTGACACCATTGTGGATTGGGGTCTGCTGGCAGGGGTGGAACCAATTGGACTCTCTAAAATTTTTAGGGGGGCCTAACTAAAAAAATTCAAAAGCTTGTAACAATTTTGTAATTTTTTACATATGAATTTTAGAGTTTTACACCAGCCACCTCCTCCCTAGTCCCTATGTCGAGATTAGAATCTATAGGTATAGTCTGAAATGCAACTCTCATTAAATGGTTTAATGGGTAAAAATGGTAATATATTTACAATAATAAACCCTGGTGGTGATGCTTTATTTTAAAATCTCCGACCACCAAGATTAGGGACCCTTTTAAATCATGGGATTTGTTTTTTATCTCAAGAGTGTATTTGCATCCATACTCTAAGATCATATCAATAAAAAGTAAAAATTACAAAAAATAACCATATAATTATATGAAATTTGATTTTAACCAGAACAAAAGTTTTAATTGTTAATAGCCACGTTCAAAATTTTTATCACTTCATAAAAAGAAGAAGATTGAAATTTCCTCCAAAACCCTTTTCACTATTTTTTTGGCATTTAATTTAGGGAAAAAATCATTCTGCCTCCTAACCTTTGTCCTATTAAAAAGGTGAGGACAGAGTTTGTCCATATTTGCCGGTTTTACCCTTGAAATGGAAAGAATGTATAATATACCAATTCTGTCCATTTTTCCATCCAAAATGACTTTGACCGTTAAAATTAAATGGGCAATATTGTAAAAGCAAATAATTAAAAAAAAAATTTAAAAATTAAAAACAATACATTCAACCAAACCCAGCAACAACATCATCTCCACACCACCAAAACGTTTTTTTTTTTAAGAAAAAAAAAAACGGGTCCATCAAAACGGCACCGTTTGTGCCTTTGAAATTCCCAAAACGCCATTCAGTCATTCATTCCCACTTCCCAGATCGTGAAAAACTGAAAATCACAACCCAAAATCAAAAACTCAAAATCAAACCCAAAATCAAACCTCTGCCAGTTGCCGACCACGGCCACCTCTCATCGCCTTCCACCCATCTGTCGTCGCCTCCAAAAGAAGCCGCCGTCGTCGACTCGCCGCTGTCTGGTAGACTGGTACAACAACCCGTTCTCTACTTCTCTCTCTGTCTCTGTCTCTCACTCTCTCTGTCTCGAATCATTTGGGTTTATGAATAGTTTGATATTGATAGTCTCAATTCTCAAATCAGTGAGTCAAATGGTTTTTTCTCTTTTTTTTTGGTGGTGTGAGTGGTTTGAATCGTCTGATTTTCTGATTTTTCTCATTTTCATATGCTAAGTCATGAATTTGATTCAAATTTGTTGTGTGGTTTCTTTAATTAGTTGATTGAAGTTACTTTTGTTGTATTTGATTCTGATTATGCAATCTTGTTACTTGTTACTTAGATTTGAAGTCTTCTTTTTTTGACCAAGCGAAAATGATTTTCAGTTTTACAGCTCTATAATTAATTAATTTTCACTCTTATGACTCTGTGATAATCTTATTTAGCTTAATTTTGAAGGTTGATGTTTTCAATATTCTGTGTGTAAAAGCAAAATTGTATGTCAAGCTCTGCACTCTTCAGCTTCATTGTTATTCGTAGTTGCAGTCTTCATCAGGTTGTAGAATTTGTGTAAGTACATATTTTTTTTTTATAGTGTTTGTATAGTATTCATTAGGTTGTGGAATATGAGTATTAATGTATTATTAATTTATTATTGGTTTTATAGGTATGAAAAAAAAATATATATATATATATATATATTAAAAAAATTCTGTCTGCCTAGGCGCTAGGCGCTGGTCTACCGCCAGACTAGCGCCTAGCGTTTTCTTGAACACCGATCAAAACAACGTGTTTTGAGTAAAAGATTTTCCTTTTATAAATATTTTTGTTTCCTTTTTATTTATTATTTTTCAATTATAATTATTATTTTTAATTGTTTATTCAAAAAATAGGCCAAATATGGCTCCTTTTTCCTTTCTTTCAAGCAAGTGCTGTTTCTAGTGACTGATGACTCTGTTTGAACGTGAATGCTTTTAAGTTTTTATTTTCTTTTTTCTCATGATTTCTTCAAATTTTAGGGTTTGCCTATGGAAAAACAAACTATAATTAAGAAACCATGTGCATTTTATGTTAGGCACTGCCCTTCCTTTTCAAATAGCTCTGGCGGATTTGTCCGTATGACAATGGAGGTTGATTCACCGGCAAAGAAACCAAATCCTAAACCTAAACCTAAACCCGGATCAAATTCAACAAATGCGAAGAAGAGGAGTGAATTCGAGTACTGTAAAGTATGCAACCGAAATCACAACGAAGGGCAGCGACACAAGTACTTCCCTAGCCACACCAAGTCACTCTCTAATTTCCTCTCTCGTTTCCAGAACAAGATCACCGATATTCGCTTCTTCTGGAAGAACCCTAGCGTTCTCCGCCCCGAACACGCCTCTCGCAATTGCTTTTGGTGTGTCTTTTGTGATTTTGACGTCGACGAACTCGGTAGCTCCTTTGTTTGGTAAGATATTCATCTATTAAACAAAAAAATGGAAAGCCTAGTTTATCTTCATCATTGAATTATGGGAAGCTGTTTAAACAACCCGGTATTAGGTTTTTTTTGCCTTTGTTTATTATTATTGTTATTATTATTATTATTATTATTATTATAACTGCTAGTTTGATTACTTAGTTATTGAAACAATGAAGTGTGGTTTTGGTGTTTAATTTTACTTCTTGTATCAGTAATAATGCAATTAATCACTTAGCGAGTGTGGATCATTTCAAAAAATTGAAGTATTTTATGTGGAAGTATGGGGGTGCAATGGATCGTGTGGATGCTTTTCGAATTACGGAAGCTGATGTAGCTAAGGTATTTGTCTAAGTCCCCATTCCGTTTGAATTACTCTACTTTCTTGGTAATCTTATGATCATATGATTTATTTAGATTCCTCAAGAACATAAGAGAAGGAAAACTGAAAATTACTATTCCAGACAAGTAATTGTTTTAGACTTCCTGTTGTTGAAAGTGTTTATATAGTCATCAATTTGTGGTTGCACTGTATTTTTAATAGTTAATGTTTTGCTCTAATAAGATGAAATTGTTTGGTGAGTAGAGGCAAAGGTTTAAGAATTTTCATGTTTTGTATGTTGTAAAGAATAAACTTAAGAAATACATATACATCAATGAGTAGCTGTTTTTTTTTTTTTCTTCCTTTTTGTGATTGCAGTGGGAGAAGAATTGCAAATCATTGAAGAGTGAAGCTACGTCTGTTGGTGAAGGATCTCAAGAACTGCCTCCGGGACCTCCAAATGATATCCATAATGAACTGAACTTTGAAAATATGAATAACTTTGAAAAGAATACTATTCATCATCTTAATTCAAATATTTCAAATGGTGTTATGCCTTTACAGTATCATACAAATGAGTGTCAGATATCCGATTCAGTATTCCCTGGTGTTGCAAATAGTGGCACAAATCTGCATGTTGTTACATCTTCTTTTCCTACAGACACGTGTTCGACTCCGAGTTCATGGAATTCAAACTATGCAATGGGTATGCACTCTCTACGTGTTTTTCTTCTTTAGTTATATAGTTCATCTTATGGTTGATGTCTCTCCCTTGCTATCAAAATACTGATGTTAGTATTGTGTTATCTGCTATGTACTTCCATTATGTAGTTAACCAGAATAGTCCTTGGAACAGCACAAACTGCTCTGGCAATGTTTATCTCGGTGGGGTAAGTTTGGCCATCTACACTTTTTCCTGTTGGAAGTCAGTATTATTATTGTTTTTATTTCATCTACAGAAATTGAGGTTCAGTGCATTTTTGGTTAACTTTACCTGTTTTGGATAAACTATTGAGGTCTTTTCCCTTATTGTGAGTTACTTGCGGGTTAGTGTTAAAATTGATTTGAAGTGGGATTAAGTACACCACCTGAAACTGGTCTTAGAGTCAACTACAGTCAGCTTTTCAAGTCTGATGCACATCCCTTGGCCACTTAAATCACGGTCTTGTAGGAAGTTGGTTATATTAAATTCATCGATGCAGTGATCCAAATTTGAGAATAGTGAAAATGTGAGTAACTAGCACCTAATGGCCTTGTTTTTTGTCCTTAATAACTTGAGTTTTTTTAGCACCAAAGTAAATGAATGGACCAAATTGCCCTTTATTAATGAGAAAAAAAACCATCAATTGATTCTCTCTCTTTCTCTAACCATGCTCTCTTTCCTCCTCTCACCATTTCTCCTCAAGCTTTCTTGATTCTCACATTCTCTCTCTACCATGCCATTTTTCTTAGGAAAAACACTTCTTTGGTGTTCAAATATGTGATTTGGTTTATCACTTTTGAAGTTGTATTTTGATTAATTTCAAGTTTGGGTTTTTAGGATTGTTCAAATTTTTGTGGATTAAAAATTGAAAACTTATTTGTTAAAGCGAAATTAAAGTCTTAAACCGATACTTGTCAGTTTGGTCGAGAAAACAGATTTGAAAAAAAAAAAATTTGATAAAGTCAAGTCTCGACAACTTTCTCGACTTATTGTCGAGAATTATTTACATTTTTTTTAGATCTGTTTTCTTGCTTATTTTCTATTTATTTTCATGTTTGTGTTATTACTCTTGTTTTTGTTTTGGTTTCAAATCTATTTTATCTCTCTTTTTCTTGTTTTAGTTTTAAGATTTAGTTTCTCTCTTTTGGATATTTTTTTTGAATTGAAAGTTGTTCGTCTTGGGAAGAGAAGTAAGGGTATTTTTGTCCAAAATCTAAAAAAAAAAACCAATAGGTACTGTAAATAAAAATCCTTTGAGAAATATTATTAGCCTTCTATGGCTTTTGAATTCGTAACTGTCAACTTAGTATATGTCTTTGGATTGCTGGTGGATAATTTGTGTTTGTATTAAGCAAAAATTGTTTTCTTTAACAAGCTTTATTTCGTCCTCTCATTATCTTATCTTTCTCTGGACTCGTAGTAACTTATGTGTTTGACCTTTGGGCTAGAGCTTAACTAGTAAAGTTATGGAGTGGGCAGGGTGTAAAGATGAAAAGAATGTCTAGACTGAGTTGCTAGTCACTGGATTTAATATTGGAAGAGAAATAGTGCACAGATTGAAGTTTATAATATTTGTGTTTATATTCCTTCCACAAAAACTCTACTTTGACCGGGCATCTGACAAAATGATTTTAGGGCCTGGGATTGTATTATACATGTATTCTAAATATGTTTTGGGCATGGTATGGAAGTTTGAAAGGCATTAGAACCAAATGCGATTTTTTCTCCTTTTCCCCATTGATTGAAGGATGGCTTTCAGGTATGTAGGATGCTATTATGTGCATCTTCTTCAGCGTTCTCTTGTAATCATTAAGTTTTTTTCTTTTACTATATTTTTCATGATTGTGCTGTTATTGTTTCTAAATGTTGTATTTCCTACTCATGTCTCAATAATCTAAGATACAGTTTTCACGTCTTTTACTACATGCCTTTTGTAGAGTACCCCTGCTTTTTGTATTTCTGCAAATATTTGTTTTATTAGACGGGGCCTTTCAACAAGTTTTCTCTACATAATGAAGTTATAAATGGGTTTTTGATAAAAATGTTATGCTGACCAGATGTACCAGGTATATACAGATAAAAGAGTGGAAAGCAGGGAGATCAATTCTCAAGGTAATTATCTTTGACTACTTATGTTTTGGTTTCTGTTTCATGTTTATCTATTCTCCTTCTAAGTGAGTTGAGAAGATGGCTTTCAGGATGTATTACTTGGTTGATACAAAGATGTTCTTTTGGGATATATTTCTTGAATGACATGTTTGATTGGGGTTGAATTTGTAGATGCATAATTTGCTCTATGTAGATGTCTGGGTTGCCTGGTGCACATAGTTCTGTAATTTTCATCTTGTGATTTTTGGCTTTAGGTTTGCAGAATATAGCTCAAGTTTCTTCCATGGTTCCAAAAGAAGCTGGAGGGAATATGAATTCTGGGGCACCTCCTCCATGGCTTGGTTCCACTCAAAAAGTGGGTGGAGGGAATGTGCATTCTGGCGCTCCTCCTCCATGGTTGGAAGCAACTGAAGGAGATAGGCTTGAGCTAACACCAGTTTTAAACAGTTTTGTTTCCTCCTCAAATAAGTCAGGGAAGTCTAAATTGAACCCGAAAAGGGTGGGAGCTGCTTGGGCGGAAAAGAGAAAGATGGAGATGGAGATGGAGAAAAGAGGCGAGATTGTTAAGCGTGATTGTGATCCTAACTGGCTTCCTAATTTTGGTAGAGTTTGGCAATCGGGTAGTCGGAAGGAATCTAGAAAAGAATTTGAGATAGAGAATAAAAAACAACCGAATATTCAATGTCAATCAGAGATGCCAGTGACAGTACAGCCTTATATCAGCAAACGAATGGTAAGTAGGATTCAAACCCTTTCTCCCGAGGTTTTAATTTTTCCTGGCTAGACTCTTATATCTGAGATGATAGAATTATGTTATGTTTCTGTTTCATACTATGATATTGCATTGCTTGCCCGATTTTCCATGAATCCATTTGAGGTTACTTTATACGCAGCATGCTCAAACATGCAATTTCTTATTTATTTGTGTGTTGTGAAGTTTGACTCATTTGGCTGAAACGGTGCAAGGGGGGAGTCTTATAATTGGTTTCAACAGTATCTCCAACATTAAATTGAGATTCAAATTCAAATTGCAATTAGCCCAGGTTTTAGGTTCTAGAAAATCCAACGCCCAGACTTCTAAACTCTTGCACTTTATTAAATTTGACTAGTGCTGTTGCTTGATGATTGAGTTCTCTTTGGAGCTTAGATGCTAGCTTTTCTTTAGTGTTTGAGCTAATGTTTATACGGATGCTTGTTTGCTGGCACATGCATGTATGTTACTTGTCATGTGTGCCCATGCTGCCACTTCTTAAGGAAACAATTGATGGCATCCTCTTTGGTTGATGATAATTGTAATTTGAGCTTTTAACAATTGAGTAGCATGAATATGTTCTACTTTTTGGGGATTTGATGCCTGACGAAAGCTTGCTTCTTGAATGATTGACAAATGGTACTTAGCACTGACATTGAGATTATTGAGTTTTAAATTGTACATTCTCCGTGAGTTTATGCAAATGAAGTTCTAGGTTCATGCATTTTCTATGTTTCTCCCTTTCAGCGAAGAGATACAACTGAAGATGGTTCGAATGGATATACGGAGAACAACGATCAAAGTAAAAGCGGTGTGGAAGGTAGTTCAGTGACTCATGCTGGTTTAGCATCCGATGAGAGTGCTCCACCAAATGGTAGAGTGGTTCAAAGGCATCCAGCCTCAACACAGAGCAACGGAGGTCAAACCGTAACAACTTATAGTTATAATAATGGAGAAACGACTCAAATTGCAATTAGCCCAGGTTTTAGGTTCGAGAAAATCCAACGCCCAGTATTCTAAACTTGTGCTCTTTATTAAATTTGACAGTGCTGTAAGTTGTAACATTGTTGCTTGATGATTGAGTTCTCTTTGGAGAACTTTTGTTCAGTGTTTGAGCTAATGTTTATATGGATGCTTGTTTCCTGGCACATGCATGTATGTTCCATGTCATGTTTGCCCATGCTGCTACTTCTTAAGGAAACAATTGATGGCTTCTTCTTTGGTTGCTGATAATTCTAATTTGAGCTTTTAACAATTGAGTAGCAAGATTATGTTCTATTTTTTGGGGTTTATTAGATGCCTGACGAAAACTTGTTTCTTGAGTGATTGACAAATGGTACTTTAGCACCGACATTGAGATTATTGAGTTTTAAAATTTATATTCTGATTATTCTCTTTGAGTTTATGCAATTGAAGTTCTAGGTTCATGCATTTTCTATGTTTCTCCCTTTTAGCGAAGAGATACAACTGAAGATTCTGGTGATCCTTATGTGAATAAATGATGGCTTTGGTAATGTCCTAGTTGAGAGGATTGATCTCGATATTCCAATAGAATCGAGAAATTCTTGAGGAAGGCAAAGGTGATATTGTGAATGTCAGCCCAAAAATAGTAAATCAGTTGTTAGTTATTGCACAAAGGATGAAATAGGAGAAGTTAGACAGTTGTCCTTAAATGTATTCAAAATGCATTATGCTACGATATATTTCATGTATATAGCAAAAGAGAATTTTAAATGTTCTCATGAATGTAAATGGCTATGTCATGTGGTTCCTTCAATGCCCCCATCACATGACCAGCATTGCTGTGTCTGATTTGACTTTGAACAGTGACTTAAAACACCAGCATGAAAAATGCAATTGGTGTTTTTGGTTTGGAATCTGGTTCATCTGGTTAATTAGCTAGGTAGTACTAGAGCTAGTCGTTTTAAAGTTTTAAAATTTTCAGGATGACCGAGACTTTAGTATCAAGCATTTTATATAATTCTGGGAAATCATTATTTACACTCAAATTAGTGGAACGAGATTTCATAAATTGGAGCACCAACTTTTTCTAAGTACAATTTTCAAGGTTTTCCTTTATTTATTTATTTTTTCTTTTTCATTTTGATTTTTGACAAACATATAAATAGAATGCTATTCTACTTGGCACAACCCTTGATTTTTTTTTTTTTTTTTTGTTTTTGTAAAATAATTAAAACCTATGATTTATTTAATAACAAATGTTCTTTCCATCATTTACATTCATTTATGTGCATGGTATGGTTAATGTATAAATGTTAGTTGGTGTTGGCAGAGACGGAAAAATGCATAAATCTTGGCTAGTCTTAATCAACTTGCTCTTGCTTGTACATGTTCTGATATGCTGCACAAGGTCTCCGGAAAAAAATTGTTGAATCTGATGGATCTAATTTCCCAGAAAGAAGCAATGCTGTTACTCTATTTGGATTGTTTTAGCAGGGCAAAAGCTTGTAGAATTTGATTGACCTGTGATTCTAAAATTCCACAATTTCCCTTTAGAAGACACCAAGTTATCTTCACATAGAAACTCCCAAGAGAACCATTTTTCAATTGTACGATCTACGTCATGTACTACGACATCTGTTATATTTCCAGTTCTAGCTATAATACTAGCAGTGTAGATTGTTGCCATCCTTCCTGGTGCTTCTGGTGTGTTCCCACTTGGCCCATCCACGACCACCACCTCCCATTTATGCTTATAAACTTCTTGTGGTAGATATGCTAATGCCAATTCGCATTTTGATGCATGATGCAGTCTTGAACTAGGTGCACAAGCTGGATTTTTTCTTGCATGCTTGAGTAGCTCATAAGCATCTTTTGCAGGTCTCTGGTATTCAACCTTGTAGACTCGAGTCCTGTTGGATTTCCTTTTAATTGCACTTATCTTGTCTGCATCATCCTCTAGAAAGATAGTGATCCCTCCTGCATTGATTTTTGAGAGCTTAAGGTACTGGGGTTCTGATCCAAAAATAAGGAGGTTGCAGGGTGCTTTTTTGGTAATGAGGTTTGATAGAAGTTTAAACTCTTTTTTTGTGAGAGTGGTTGCATTAGCAGAAGTTTTAGGTGGAGTTTTTGAGGTTCCATGTGATTGTGATTGTGATGGAACCAGATTGCATGTTGGGGAAGCAGTGGAGCAGTTTTGTTGTAGAGGTGATGGCAAAGCAGAGATAGGTGATGAAGGGGATACGGTGATTGAAAATCGAAGAAGTCTAAGAATGGAGAGGCTTGTTAGGATGAAAACAATCAGAGGAATAAGTTTCTTCCCTGGAATCATCATCCTCTTAGTTGCTCGGCTATACTTGTGGCTGTCAAGGGAGACTGGAGCAGAAAAATGAACAAGAGGAGTTAGAAGAGGGCGACAGTAAGGTAATTCAGGGGGCATTTTCTTCCCTTGAACTTTCCTATCACCACCTCTGCAGGGGACTACAATCACATCCTGCTCACAGGTTAGTGATGGTATGGGTTGTTATTATGATAACTCTCCTTATTGTTGATTTCTTGAGTGAGGAAGAAGAAAGGGTGTTTTGCTTCTGTTTGAAGAATAGAATTTCTTTTATTGAGCTGTCAGCTTGTTTACCTAATTGTTGCTGTTGCCATGTTGCATTTGGAAATCAAAGTTGCCCATGTGTATATAATTTGATTTAAAGGGTAGGTGTTGAAAAAGAAAATTTCGACTTTGTGTTTAACAGATTGGTTCAGTTTTTGTTTTTATTGTCTTGGTGGGGATGTGTTGTTGCTTGGTCACTGTCACCTTCTGGAATGTGTATCGTAGGTATATTGGTTTCTGGTAGTGATTGACACTGGGAATTGATGTTCATTTTATTGCATGCCTAATTCTGATTTGCTCATCAACAATAGACAATAACCATTGAAATGTTGTACAAGCTATCAGATATTCAGAGTTCATAAATGTGTACCCTTTCTTTGAATCATGGGATTTTTTATTTTTATTTTTTTTATTTTTTTTATTTTGTTATTTTTTTATTTTTAAATTGACACCATTGTGGATCGGGGTCTGTCTATAGGGGTTGAGCTAGTTCGACTCTCTAAAATTTTTAGGGGGGCCTAAGTGAAAAACTCCAAAAGTTTGTGACAATTTTATAAATTTTTACACATGAACTTTAGAGTTTTACGCTAGCCACCTCCTACCTCCGTCCTTATCTGCCGAGATTGGACTCGACTCTATAAGTTCAGTCAGGAATGTAACTTCCATTAAATGGTTTAATGGGTAAAAATGTTAATATATTTACAATAATAAACCTTGATGGAATCGTTTATTTTAAAATCTCCGATCACCAAGACAAGAGACTTTAGTTTGAATGATGGGATTTGATTTTTGATCTTAGAGTCTATTTGCATCCACACTTTAAGATCATGTCAGTATAAAGTAAAAATTATAAATAAATAAATAAATAAAGTGACCATATAAATATATGAAATTTGATTTTAACCACAAAAGAAGTTTTGATTGTTCATAGCCACGTTGAAATATTTTATCACTTCATAAAAGGAAAAAGATCGAAATTTCCTCCAAAAACCTTTTCACTATTTTTTTTGGCATTTAATTTATAATCTGAAAATTACCAAAACACCCTTTTCACTTTTTTAATTATAAAAAATCGGTGAAATACAATCCAAAACCATTTTCATTCTTTATCGAAATATTGTCTTAAGGAAAGCGCTTTTAATAATGTGCCTTGAAGCACAAAATTTCAATTTTTACAGCAATATTCTATTCAATGCAAGTTATAGTATAAACCGATTTTCGGTTCAATTCAATAGCACTCGATGCAAGGTAGGCAACTTCTATAATTTTAATAGTAAATTCCAATTAGAGAGTGAATGTGGTTTCCCACATCACCTGTGAATAGGATGGTAGAGAAATTTTTAAAATAAATAACATTTGAAAAGACATAACTTTTTATCATAAATAAACAGAAGTGGAAATTGTAAAAAATGACCACATATATTATGGGAAATTCGTTTTTAACCAAAAACGAAATTTCAACTGTTAATAACCATGTTTTTGAGAAATTACTGGAAAACCCTCATATAAAAGGGTCCCCAAAAACACACTGTCTCTCTCTTTCCTTTCTTTCTCTCTTATGGTCTCTCTCTCTCCCCGATCTCCCTCGCCAGAACGCTTTTGAGGGTTGCCGAGCGCCGACGAAGGTGCCGCCAAGCGCCGGCGACCTTCTAGGCCACATCCAGCGATGTTTCGTGCGACGGCTAGTTCGTGCGACAGCTGCTGGTTTGTGCGATGGCTGGTTCGTCCGGTGGTTCGGTCGTTGTTGCTTCGCCGGCGACAGGATAGGGATGGCGATGGGCGAATGAATCGAATCTCCCTCCGCCGGCGATGTGGTCTGTAAAAAAAAACAAAAAAACAAAAAACCTAAACCTAGAAGAAGAAGAGGAAAAAGAAGAAGTGGAAAATTTTAATTTAGTCCAAATTTCAAGTTTTGACTTTTCAATTTATGCATGATTTCAAGTTTGGACATCTCAATTTAGGCATGATTTCAAGTTTGGACATCTCAATTTAGGCATGATTTCAAGTTTGGACATTTCAATTTAGTCGTGATTTCAAATTTGCTTCGAGTTTTTTAAAAAACTAATTTCAAGGGTACTCTGGTAATTTATGGACATACACCGAAATTTTTTTAAAAAAATGGTTATTAACGATTAAAGTTTCAAAAATGGTTATTAATAAAAATTTAATGTTTCAAATGGCTAGTTTTAGTTTTCTCTCATAAAAGAATGTGTTATTACAAACAGACACATTGTTTTGTTTTAAATTTAAATTATATGACTTTTATTTTAATGTTTATAAATACCGGTATCAAACAGTATATAGAAAACGCTTGAATCACTTTCTTTCTCCTCTCTGTTTTCTAAAAATCATACAGCAACAATATTCTATTCACCGTAGAAAATAGAATATTGTCATAAATAGAATTGCAACTTTCAAAGGTGTTCTGGTTTGTTTTCGCAAATGCACAAACAAACAAAGGTTTCATTGTATCATGGAGGTGTATTCGCAAACTTAGTGCATCATAGAATTGGTGGAGGCGAATAATGTCTTAAGGAAAGCGACAACATACTGTGCCTTGCCAATTGTATTAGTATTTTATTTTGGACTAATTTTATTCTTTGCAGCATTTATTTGTTAACAGTGTTTCAGTTTGGGTTCAAGAAACGCAATCTATTATTGACAAAAAATATCCACCATAGGTTTGTTTAACTTCAAAGCAGACAATATCAAACACTTAATAAATTTCTTAAATTTATAAATTCTTCAATTTGTTTCCAAGTTTGTACAACAGATCACTTACTTTGGTAAAACTAAATACCAACTTGAAGCTCACTAATATATGATTTACTATCATAATGGAAGTTAGAGAATGTTATCTACCGTTCTCATTTACCTTTTCTATTTGTATTTCTTACTCATTGCTTGACACGTATAGACTTTTTCATTTAATAAAAAACTCATTTTTTGCTACAAAGCTTGTTTACATCTTTACCCCTTATTAATGTAATGATAGAAGCAGTCATCAAGGGTAAAAACGTAGACAAGCTTTACACCAAAAAGTGATAGTTTTTTATTAAATAAAAAAGTGTATATGTGTCAACCAATAAATAGGAAAGGTAAATGGGAAAGACAAATAGAAAAGGTAGATAGCATTCCTTATGGAAGTTTAGTGATTTTTGTAAGTTTTAGTATAATTTAATATTTACAAAGTAAAAAGAACATGATCACATCACAAAGACAAAATTGTTCACCAATTAGCTATAGCGTGTGAAGAGAGAGAAACAGAAAGAATTGATTAAGCTTGAGTCCTTTTCAAGGAGTCACAAGAAACTGAGAAAGAGGAGAGAAGTTTCACGGAAAGTCACATAGACTAATTACTAATTAGTTCACACAGTTAATATCCTCCCAGCAGCTAATAGTACAGCTAATAGTCATGTCTTGTTTAAAATAATTTAATCAGCAAGTTAGGTTCAACATTTCCCATTAATTTTTAGTCTAGAAAATAACATATATGGTCCTAATCAATCCCAATTTGCACATAAAATAATTAGATTAGTTTGATGACTTTGTCAAAGTTTTGTTTTGATGACCGTGTCTCTTATGTATATTTTGTTTTTGGGTATCTTCCAACGGCATAATTCCTATATCAAAACATAGTTTATACCGTAATCAAATTAAAGAAATCATAATTAGCATCTTCTATAGATTAAGGGATTCCTTGTAGTAGGGGTTGGGTTGGGGTGGTTGACACATTTCTGCTAATCTCAATTGTCAATGCAAAGTATGTCATCCTCCACGGCTCCACTTTTTTATAAACATTTCCACTCTTTATTTATTGTTTATACAAGTTCTAATACTGCAATGTGGAAGAAAATCTACTTTTGAATGTAATATTTTACTAGGGTTTTGAAATTGATTCCTTCTATAATGCAGGTGGAATCAGGGGAGGTAATTTTTGACACCAGATAAGAATGCGACATTAACACAAAACGATCAAGCCCTAGGTGGAATTATTCTCCTCATAAATCAAGTTAATGCCTAATTCAAAAGTGCAATTTGGTCTCAAATCCAACGGCTAATGACCATCGTCCAACGTGGCTTAGTGGTAATTGGTAAGAACGCTCATTCAGTCTGTCAATATCTCATATTCGAATCGCTGTCATTGTATATAGAAAAAAAACAATAATAATAATAAAAAAAAACCCAACAGCCAGTGAATTAGTCTTCAACTAAAGAATTTCACAAGCCTCTGCCTCATAATTCCCACCTGTACTTTGAGATTTCAATGCCACCAAACCAATGTACTTATTAAAGTCGCTTTCCTTTCCCTATTTTGAATTCAAAGGTGACGTTTCTTTACAAACCGAAGGAAATTTTCTTATGAGGGTGCACCGATAGAATTATATAAGGACATTGAATGTGGATCACTTGTTTTACATACTTTAACTTGGTATGTATGCATTTGTCAAATCACTTTTATAAATGAGTGACTCACATTCAATATCCTGATAAAGTTATATAAGGATATCCTGATAGGAACGGGACCGTGCAAATTGCATATATATATATATATATATAACCTATTCTTTATTCTCATCGGTAGAGTGAGACCTATAGTTTGTTTAATCAAATTTCAAAACCAATCATTGAGTGACACGAATTCGTCTCCGAATCATGGTTATGGTGATTAAAAATGTTGTAATGTTTCAAGGTTCCCTGTTAAGAGCATTTAGAGTTGTTGATTTGTTTAATAACTAAATTTAGATCCCACATCTGCAACAAGAAATAATGTTATAGTGAGTTTGGCTTGGTCTTCTCTTCTCTGATTGAATCTGTTTGTTCCTTGAATTCCTTATATTCTTTCCATATTCAAACACCATTATTTGGTGTAATAGGAGGTTTTGATTGTCTTGCTCTCTCATCATCAGATTTAGTTAAGTGTTTTGTGCATATGGGGAGGAACGTTAACACTGGGGAACAGATTGTTTCACTTGAAGGATCCAAGGTAATTTCAAGTCCTTACTCTACAATTTTAATGTTTTATCATACCAAAAGCTTCATGGATTCTTACTGAAATTTTGACAACAACTTAGGACGCACTTAATGGTGAATATAAACGGTCTCTTTTTGCTTCTATTCTGAAATCATCGACAGAAAATGGAAGACCAAGCAGTATGGTTATCAAGGTAAAAATTTCAGGCTCATTAATTGATTCCATTCGTGTTTATTAGTTTATATCATCATTTTTTTTTGTACTGAAAACAGAAAGCACATACTGTAATTCCTGCACATATAGTAGCTGAAGCCATATCGACACTCCATGGACTCGATCTCAGATGGTCGGGTCCAATCACACAAACAGAAATGCAATATGTTGAACAATATGTCTTGGCAAAGTATCCACAATATGCTGGCCTTGTTGAAGGAGAAATGATTGATCTGTCTAGTCTATGTATCAATGAAGAGTCATCAGAAGCTGCTCCTGAAGACAGGCGAAAATCACCAAGAGGGAGTATTCGAGAACCCTTTTCGCCTTCCTCTGGAAGTAATCTCCCTGATTTAGACGGAACCCAACTGGAGCAATCAAGACTACTTGACATCCTCACCAAGAAATCCTCCTTTCCAGGGAGTTTCATCTCAATCCCGGAAATCCAAACTCGAAACAAAGTTTTAAAGCACTGCGGATTGCCTGATGAGGAGTATCTTGTCCTTTTCACGCAAAACTACAAGGATGCAATGATGTTAGTTGGGGAGAGCTATCCATTCTTCAGAGGGAACTTCTACATGAGCATTATTGGGGAAGAAATGGATTATGTACGAGAATTCGCCAGTTTCAAGGAATCGAAAATGATCCTGCCACCTGAGAGCTGGTTGGATTTGAGGATCAAGGGATCACAGCTTAGCCAGTATTTTAGGAGGAAATGCAAGCACACCCCAAAAGGGTTATTCGCTTATCCGGCTGATATCAACGGGACACGTTACTCGATGCATTGGATTTCTGAAGCCCACCGGAACTCGTGGCATGTTCTGCTTGACGCCACTGCATTGGTTGTAGGAGAGGATCGGCTAAATCTTGCACTTCATCGTCCTGACTTTGTGTTGTGTAGTCTTGAAAACACACATCCCCAGTCTTCAAGAATCACTGGTCTTCTGGTCAGGAAGAAGTCCTTCGACAATTCAACAACTTCAGCTCAGGCCAATGAGTGAGAATGGGGTGGTATTTTCTTGTGAATTAAAATTATGTTTAAATTGTTCAAACGTTATTGAAACATGTCTGCACTTTGGAAATTCAAGAGAGTACATAAGCGATCCAGTAAGTAATCTTTGCATATAATAATAAGTTAACGTAATTTCTGTTGCTACCGAGGTCCAGCAGATGGCAGAGTTAAGCACAACTTGACATGAAATTATCACTATAGAATTGTTAGCTGTTGTGACAATTTTTATGTTGTTGATGTTACTTCTTAACAATAAAAATGGGAAGAAAAAAAAAATCATAAGAGTGACCATTGGGATCTCGGTTTCATCGTTTTTGTGGCTGCTACTCAAAACTGTTCCTCAACAAAGGAACAAACATGAGCTCATCCTGTAAGGAACTCCTCATATGATAAAATACGACCATTCCATTTTATACAATTCGAAATTGAAAGGTGTAAATAACAAAGTTAAGTATCTTGCAAATTGCAATTTCAGGTGGTTTACCACAAGGAAAGTGATTGTATTGTAGCTTGTAACTTGTAAGCCAAACAATCCACTTCAATAAAGCATTAGTTAGAAAAGTGTAGATATAAGATCAACGAATGTCAATGCTAACCGAGAGACAGAGATATAGAAATCCCAAATTGCTTTTGATTCCTCTGTGCACAAGTTTACTCAAAAGTATTGCATACATTTAAAAAAGAAAAAGGTCGAAGCTCCTAACAAAAGTTGGAATTGACTAAGGAACAGCTCCATCCTCTAGCAGTCTTAGTCTCCTACCGGGCCTGCAATTTTATATAAAACATAATCAGTTTCAGTAAATTTGACACCAACAAAGTGAAAACTACTTGGATGCTATCATTAGCCAGCAGGACCATTGTTCTAAAACTAATAGATGAATGAAAAAATAAAAGAGGAAATGAAACAGATAGCTTTCTCTCAACTTCCTGTTAATCTGAAGAATGCATACATGACAAAAATACAGACAAACTGAAATCAAATGGTTCATCCACTAAAGGGTCTAGTGCACCTAATGAATGTACCCATGTATGAATAAGAATCTTGAGAACTATAAAAAAATCACATAATACCTATGATCATCAAAAGACTTTTTCTTTTTTAGTTTGGTCATAAAATGCATCTCTAAACTTTTTCAACTACATTAAACAATGACCTGGACATGCCACCTATTCGATTATCTGACATGCCTTTTTGATACTAACATCTTTAATGAATCATTTTCACTCAATAGACTACATGTCAAAAACAACATTTGAAGTTTTCAACCAAGATGGAACACCAATACTTAATTGTATAAATTATACAACGATAGCACCTAAGCAAAATGAAATATAAAAGCTAATTACACAAAAGCATTTCTCAAATAGTACACCATAAGGACCAATTTCTGCATACATCCAAGTATATCACAACTCACAAGGGACCCAAGAATAAGCAAAGTTTTCTTAATAACTCGAAGAGGATTACGCTGGAAATAAGGTCCTATAACTGTTTAATAAATCCAATAATGTAAAGTCACCGAAGTGGGAAGAAAGCACATAAATCCACCATAACTCGAAAGAAAATCATATGGCCAAGTGTCTCCAAAAGTTGCCAAATAATTTCAATCCTTTGTCTGTTATGTAAGTTAAAGAGCTGTGATTTAGTTCATAAACTTCCTCGAAACCCTCTAAAAGCTATGGCGTTTATAAGAATTAACCTCCAGATAGTCCACTACATATAAAAATTACAAATAGTTATAACAAATTCATGATTGTTGACTCGGAAAAGAAGAAACCAAACTCATTGTACATTTTTTGCCGCAACATAACTGGATTGAATTGCATACGAACAAGTCAATCATGCGATGGTTCCCTTAAAAAGCTGATAACCACTCTATGTTATTCCCTAATAATCTAAAAGACCAAAAGAACCATAATGCATACATCACTGAATACAAATATGCCTTAGAAAGTTAGAAATATTGATTAACAGAATCCACAAGTAGTATAATTTAACAAAATTCCCAACACAACCATCATCTAGTTATTGCAACATATAATAACAATGAATAAAAAAGATCAGATTAGAAACAACTACCTAAGCAGAGCCAACGATGATGTTATTGATGGGAATGAAAATCAATTTAACGAAAAAACCGACAAATCCCATCACTACGAACCCGACCGCCGTACGAAACGCCACCTTAGAGAATTCTACACACCAAGAACAAAAAGGAAAATTCAATATCCGATAACAAAATATGTTAATATATAAAAAAAAATAATCTATAACATAAATAAAAGGTATAAAAGGACCTTTGCGATCGGGCTTGTGGCAGCGCTTGACGAGGCGGGCGCTGTCCTTGGCGAATTCTCTAAGAGGATCGACGATGTTGTCAAGAGCGTCCATTTTTCTCTTAAAATTCTAGATCTGAATATCTGATCACTTGTTGTCAATTTACAAGGAGATGGTTTATATTGTCAAATGTGAATTCTCTTTTGGTTTGTATAAGCTGAGACACTCTTTTCTTTCGTCAAATTTGGAAGACTTATGTGATTTGAATGACGAAATTGACCCGGAAATTGTCTCCTTTTGTCGATGACAAAGTTCTTCCAATCTTATTACGCCACGTGTCATCAGTTCAAAATATTATTGGCTTGACTATATTACCATCTTCTCGATGGTAATATAGCTTGTATTTAATAAATAAAAAAATAAATAAAAAGATGATGTGATAATATTGTTGAACCAATTACTTTATACGTGACATATAACTAAATTTGATAAACATCCAAATGAAAAATGGACTCCAATACTTTATTTATAAAATATATATTTTTAATGACATATCAATTTATTATTGGTTTCCTTAAATATACTTTTGAATTGTTAAATAAAATAAAGTATAAAATAAGAGTGATTGCTGACTGGATCAATAAATTAGCTGTCCAACAAACCTTCTGAAATCAGAGTTATGTTGACAGCTTTTAAAAAAAAAGTTACTACATCAGTTTAAAGTTATATTAGAGAGATTGTATTATAAATGAATTTTTTAACAAAATGACAATTCATCTTAAACGGTATCTAATTTTTTCACAACCCACATCAGAGATGCTCTTAATGGTGTAATGTGAAAAACAGAGTCGGTCCAGTTCATTTGGTTTTTGGACCTACTGGCCCAATGGGCTTAAATTATTTTACTTTTAAATCACGCTTTTTGATATTTTCATCTTTTTAGATGAATTTGACCGAATTAAATTATAGGCTTTAAAAAAATTTCATTATGTACTTGAACCGATTGAAAACACTAGTTCCATCTTTTTAGTAATTTTCTCTTATATTCATATTTACCAAAAAAGTCACTCAAAAAATAAATATATATATTTACCAAAAAAGAACTAATGGATGATCGATGAACTTCAAGAACTGATGGATGAGAGAATGAACACCGCTTCAGCAGGCAAAATTAGAGAGGTGGAAGGAAAAATGGATGCCTTGTTGGCAAAAAAGGAGTTGTTTTGGAAACAACGATCAAGAGCTTAGTGGCTCAAGGCGGATGATAAAAACATACGGTTTTTTCACATGGAAGCAACTCAAAGGAAGAAAAGAAATATGATTGAAGGATTGATGGATGATAAAGGGCAGTGGAGAGACTAGGGGGATGATGGGATTGAGCAAATCATAACAAATTACTATGGTAACCTATTTTCTACTACTGGACCTTCTATGAAGCAGATTGATGTGGTACCGTGCTTGATACGGTTAGTCCTATGGTAACGACTGAAATGAATATAGGGCTTTTAGCAAGATTTAATTCAGAGGAGGTGGTTTGGGCAATTAAGCAGATGATTTCGTTGAAAGCTCCAAGGCCGAATGGGCTTCCAATTATGTTTTTTTTTTTTTTTCATAAGAAGATGTATAGTGATAAAATCTTCGATTAGTTAATTGTTACTGTATATGAATTTAGTGATACAATTTTTATTTTGTCACTAATTAAGATCAAGTGATAATATATCACTAAAAGTTATGATTTGTGACAAGTACCAAAAAACTGTCACAAATACTTTTAGTGACAGGGAAAAGGTGACGAATTGTTGTGACACTTTTTTGGTCACAATATTTAAATTATGACAATTTCTTCCTTGTAAAGACAAATAATTTTTATCACTATATGTCACTTTTTTGTAGTGCATATTAGGCGGGGAACGATTATTCAGTGCTAGTCGCCGATTAATCGAAAAAATCGAAAATTGATTTTTTAATATTTTGATTTCAATTTTATGCTTTAGTGTTTTACACTTTTACTGTTGATGAGGGTGATAAAGAAGTAGAGACTGGTTCAAGAGCGGATGGTGATACGGATGAGGAAATTGAAGTTTAGTTTAAGTCCGATGAAGAGCATGCCGATATCCTTGGAAGATGAGACAAAGGCATAGAAACTTAGATAGTTTCTTTATTTCTTGTATTATAATTTACATTTTGAATGTTGTTAACTTGTTGATGTTTGTTAGAACTTAAAACTTGGAATTTGTCATTTTAATTTGTTTGTCTTTATGATTGGATTTGGATTGGTTTGTGATTGCATTTGGATGGGTGTTTGTGGATTTGGATTGGTTTGCGATTGAATTTTGATTGGTAATTTGGTATTTGTGGATTTAGAAAGAATTTTGTTTGGATTTGATCATTGGAATTTTGTTTGGATTTGATCATTGGAATTTTTTTGTGATTGAATTTTTATGTAGGAAAAAAAAATTCGCCAACCGATTACGACTAATCGTCGGCTAATCGGCCTAAACGTTAGGCGCCGAGTCTCTGCTCTATTAGCGCTTAGCACTTACTAGAACACTGCATCTTATCTCTTCGCTCAACTGGTGTATCAAGAGACGGATGTACAAGCCGGGCAACCCTTTAGGAAAAAAAAATTATGCATAAAGGGATAATTGCATAAAGTGCCCCTAAGTTTTTATAATATTATAAACATATGATATTTTTATCTAAATTTAATATAATATAAATATTTTATTGTTCAAAGTAAGTTTTAAAAATACAAATAATATTATAGTTTCTAACATTATAGAATTAAGCCATTTTTCAACTTTAAATAATTTTTTATCTTTAATTACATCTTTAAATAATTGTTTATGTATAAATTTTACAATGTATTTCATATTTTTGAGTGGTTCATTATTGAATCGGTGTCATCTTATTATTAAAAAAAAAAAATACTTTCATAAAAATTATATATGTGTATATTTTTATTCTTAATCAATGTCTTGCATGTATTGCACTGACTTTATTATATCAATATGCATTGAGGAAGAAAATCACAATAGTTTTCCCAACAATGCATACCAAATTTAATAAATTTAACATGAGAATCTGTGAACCATTAATTAAACATTATAATATATCGATTAAACAAAAGTAGATAAATCCAAGTATTGATAGATAAAGAGCTGACTTATAGTGTTGGTGCATACTGAGAACAAAATACTATATATATATATATATATATAATTTAGCCCAGATGGTAAATATTTCCTGGGTTTGCCCCTGGGTGTATCTATGTATGCATTTTTCTTTTCATGTTTATTGTATACGGTGATTCTATAGTAAGGACGTCCTGAAATTATAAAGGAAAGACAATCACCCACAGCCACACATTCACATTGGGTATTTGCTAATGTGTGGCTATAGTTGGATATCCTGAAATTATAAAATCAGGACGGTCCTGATTAAAGAAGTATTATATATATATATGGGTAGTGTGTATAGCTGTTTTCTGCATATAATGTTTGATCTCCCGATAAAAGTCTTAGCCAAGCATATGGCATTTGATCTTGGTAGATTCCGGTGGTGCTGCTTATAGTGTTTCGATTATATTGGTGTCTGATTAGAAACATATAACTTGAAAGAGTAATGTTAGATTAATAAAAAAAATTTGTCGAAATATTAGGATGAAATAATGTAGTTTGATGATTTGAACATGATCTATACGTACCGCACTTACAAATCATCTATTGGACATAAAGTTGTGGTAAGGTGAATTACATGACCGTATCATCCCACGATCTACGCAGCACTTACAAGTTACAAATCATATTCCACACCCGAATTCCTTAATGCCATTCTTAATCTCAATTACATGCACCAAGTCACGGGCGTGCTAAGATCTATGACTTTCTTAATTAATGCATTCCTGCACGTGTTTATTTCTTCATTTTGATTTTTGCATGCAAAAACATGTATATATATATATATATCTACTCTCGTAAGCCTACAAGAAAATTATCAAAACTCTGTATAATGGATTATTGTTGGGTTTTAAGTTTATTTGCATTTGTTGTTGTTGTTGCTGTTGTTTCATCTGTGAATGCAATTGGAAGAGTCGATAACACCAGCTTCTATGAAAACTACCATCTCACTTGGGGACTTGATCATGCCTTACTTAAAAACCAAGATAAAGATATCCAGCTTTCCATCGACACCTCTTCTGGTTCATCAATCATCATGATCTTCATTTCCATTTGTGAGTTTTATCATTTGTTTCAACTCTATTATTAAGTCTTTTTTTTGTTTTTTTTGTTTTTAGGGGCGGGATTCGAGTCGAATGCGCTATATGGATCGGGGTTCTTTCACATCAGAATGAAGATACCAGAAAAGAACTCTTCAGGGGTTATCTCAACCTTCTATGTAGGTACTTCTACTGTATCATATATATATATATATATATATATATATGTTTCTCTTCCTCTCTCTCAGTAGCTCATGTACATCGTGTTCAAGCATTAATTCTCCTGTAATATTCTGATAAGACTTTTGTACATTTTTTTTTTTTTTGTTGCAGTTAAGTTCAACACCTTCCAGTAGTGATCATGATGAAATTGATTTTGAGTTCTTGGGTAATAACGGACCACCTTATACATTACACACAAATATATACACAAATGGTAAAGGAATGAGAGAACAACAATTTCGTTTATGGTTTGATCCCACTAAACAATTCCATTCTTACAAGCTCCTCTGGAACCAATATCAAATAGTGTAAGAAATGATTACTCCCTTTCTCTATTGAATAGGAGTTGTATGCTTAAAGTGATATATAATTTGCAGGTTCTTGGTGGATAATGTCCCGATCAGAGTTTTCAAGAACAACACAGAGAATGGTGTAAGTTACCCATCAAAGCCAATGCACATAGTGGCAAGTGTGTGGGGACCATCATGGACTGGTCATATAGATTGGAGCCAGGTACCTTTCCAAGCTCACTACCAAGGATTCCACGTAGATGGCTGCGTATTGAATGATTATGATATCCCAAAATGTTATTCTTCTAAATATTGGTGGAACAACAACAAACTCTGGAAACTAAACCCACAACAACGACGATCATACCAAAATGTGAGGCACAACTTCTTGACTTATGACTATTGCTCAGATTGCTCCAGGTACCCAAAACCACCCCCAGAATGTCAGTTTAACCAGTAAATTAAATAGACGGAGATGTTGCTGACATTACTGTTGCAAGCTACGTACACTCAATAAATTTTGGAACATAAATAATATACATAAACTAGACATAGGAGGAAGAAGGAACAAATAGTCCGAAAATCCGGAACTGCACAGCACATTAGATATAATTAGGCAAGTCATAGCAGCAATTGTTTTGGCTGCACTAAATTGAGTTAACAAGTTCCCCAATGGAGTCGTCACATTTAAAACTAGTCTCAGTAAACAATACAGACATGGGCAATCTAAATCAATTCCAATTTGCATCAGCTGATCTCCACTGCCTTCTATCACACCACCGCACCATAATAGCATCAGCAAATGAGCTGCTTAACTGCAGAAAACCAGAGGAAGATAGGTTTGAAAATGAATGCTGCAAAACCACGATAAACAATTACATGGAATTGAGAATAACTGATATTGCTTCCCAAAAAGCATACTTTGACAATCCAGGTATACACGAAATGAGTTCTTTCGATTTTATAATGAATTAGCAATAAAAGTAACATTGTAAATTGATGACTCTACATAGTAAAATTTAATAAATTTGCGATTCTTAGTTTAAGGTTATAATATCTTAGCAACGTAGCCTATCTTCCTGCATCCAATTCAAAAATTCCTAAAGAACCCTGGACCTTATTCCATAAGCAAAAAAACAAATCTGAAACATGGACAACTGACTCCCACCATAAATCAGTAAAAGAGCTATCTTACAAAACTGAAAATTGGGTCTTTGTTTTATATTCTTTCATGATATAAATCATAAGATAACATAAATCATATCTTTTTTTTGGACTACATGTCACATATAATGCATGCTAGTTGCTTTACACAGCATAAAGTTATAACTTATAAATTACTACTACTGTAAATTAAATAAATAATTTGAATAAATTTCCTCCTTAAGATCCCTATTTAGTAGCCACGGATTTAAAGGAAAGTCTCAAAGATAAATGACATGATTTACTGCCCAATATGACCTTACAAATTGCATATTGAAAGGAAGATAACCTTCTTGTCGACAGTAAGATGCCAATTTCAGCTAATATAATTCAAGATCAAACTCATGACACCAAACTCTTTCTAAAGTGCAGATGAAAAGGAAATTTGAAAAGTCCATCACAATAAGATGTGAACACACAACAGATTCACAATGCAAGAACCAAAAATGTAAGAACTATTATAGCTTATTAACTGCAAAACATTAAAAAGTGCAGAAAAACCATCACACGGCAGAAAATGTCAATCCCTAGAAAATTCAATACCCAAGCAGGTATGGTGCTTCTTTTGCGGGGAAAAGAGCAGAAACTGAACACTAAATTGCTCATGCTAGCCTCAGTCAAGTAGATCATTGCTTGAGCTTGACTCAAACTCAAGTCAGCCAAAAAGACCCGGTCTAAATTTAACAAGGGAACAGCTCCATTTGACAGCTGCAGAAACTAAAATGGAGGTAAACAATGACATGTCTAAATGTCATTATCAAAAATTCCTAAATGTCTAAAAACTTGGAAGCCAAAAATTCAATCATCACTTTCGTTGTATAATATGCAACAAGTTGCTGAGAACTGATTACATGTCAGCATTTTTGTGGATGCCTCAAACATGTCAATGACCATCAAACTATTCGCACACATGGTTTTATTAAATACTGTAAAAAGAAAGGAACAGAAGGATTATTCTTCAAAAGTTTAAGAAGATAGAAAAAAGTTTATAACAATTACAAAAAACACATTTGACATCATAACATATCTGTCCTCGGATACACGTGTACCCTATACAGAACAAAGTTAGAAATCAACACGTGTAAAATTAAATGTATATTGAAGAAACAAAGTTGATACATTTCCTCATTAATAATCAACTACACATGGTCTATCATTCAAGTTTGGTTGGATACAGCTAATGGTTGGGAGCCACTCCAGCTCAACAAGTGAAGGAACTTAGATAGTGGTGAATGATACATGTGTCAGTTTTCCACCGTTACGCCATGGCAAAGTTACAAATTTCTAACTGTTCATAAGTCAAGAAGTTAACTGATGCAAAAGATCGAGTTGTTCACGGGGAATGCGACAAGGAAAAAAGATGCGAGTTAAGCATTACCGTTTTAATGAAGCTCAGAACATGTCAACAACAAACTGTTTGAATTTTTTAGTAAATAATGATATCAAGGGGACTCGCCAAATTATATCTCAAAGTAAGCATTAACTGACGGAGTATATCCTCTCCATTAAGATTGGAGATTCACTAAAAGAGGTCAGCACATTTTACAATACCACATGTATAATTTCTTCCCTACACTGTATTTTCTAATGAATCATTTCTGGCCTGAACAGACTCTGCCTTCTGATAAGGGAACTTGCAATTAATCCTTTTGAAGCAAATTTTAATAAGCCTGAGTGCGTGACTGTTTCTTGCCATAGAAATCACTACTCTTTCCTCATTCTTTCATTTAAGATAACCATTTCCATCAAGCCATTGATATTCTACAATTATTCAGCTTAAAAGAACTCAAATTATTCTGATATTTCCCCATTCTTTCCTCAACTTCTAACAGTTGTTATATATTACTAGTGATCAATTTCGAGCACAAAGTACACAACACGTACTCAAAGTTTTACAATGTCTTTGGGCGATACAAACAAACACATAATTGACTCAATTTGAGTGCATTAACCACTTCCAAACTTCAAAACAACCTCATACAAAAACTATGATCATAATCTTCCAATAACACAAAACAACTTTTAATCAAAACCTATGATTCAATACACAAAATCTCAACATTTTAAAAATTCAACCTAGAAACCAAATCCAGCCAATTAACATTAATCCAACAAAAACCTAGAAACTCAAATTTTGTAGGTTAAAAACACTAGTAGTAGTTATCTTGCACTGCGAACAATTGAAAGAAGTAATATTCCATAACTAAAAAGCTAACATTATAAGAGCATAGAATTTCAAACAGCACAAAGTCATGAAAGCTAAAAGAAAATGAGCCTACCCTTGGGCATCAAGATTGCCTTGGCCACTGCTCCCCCCACTGCCATACGAGCCGTCGTCTCCAGTAGGCGCCGTCTGCCAAACAGACTGCCAGGCCTGGCTGGGCGGTTGAACATACACTCCGGAAGGGTCGACGGCGGGGCGGCCAATCATCATCCCACCAGGGCCAGCAGGGCCAGTGGGCTGTCCCATGGGAGGGTAGTAATACGGCACTCCACTTGCGGTGGCCCCCACCATGGCTCCCAATCCGGCGGCCTCATCCTTTATCTCATCCCTAGGCACTATATCCACCAAGAAATCGAAGATATCAGTCCTCGTAATCGCGGCAGCGATGTCGTTCTTCTGCAGAGTCCTGCGCTTGTTCTCCTCCGCGTGAAGCCATGACCGAATCGTGAGTTCCAAGATGAAGAGCTCGCAAGCCTTAGCGAAAAGGATGGGAGCTTCGGCCGAGATCATGCGCACGTCCTCGTCGGCTTTCATGATTTTCTTGATGCGAGCAAGAGGAAGCTGGTGGTTCTTGAAATCGTTCACCTGTTCGATTTCTTGGCGCTGGTAAGACCAGAACATTTGGAGTTGCTGCTGCTGTTGCTGGAGGAGGTGGTGGAAAGGCGCCGCGGCGGCGGCGGCGGCGGCTGCTGCTGCTTGGGGTTGCGGTGGGTAGGAGGAGGATTGACCGGGCTGGTTGTTCTCCATCGAAATTTGAAAATTTGATATGATGATTTTTGATTTCGATGATGAAAGTGGATTGGCTTGTTCGATGATGGATGATGACTGAAATGTGGACAGATGTGTGTTCTTCTCATCAGATGTGTTTTTTTGTTCTTTTTCAAATTTCAAGGGTTAGATATGTGCTTACTTGGATCGACGGTTACGATTTCATCTCTCTACACATTGGTTGGGATAAGGTACAACCAGGAAGAGACTTATTTTTTTGTTGCAACTTTCTTTTTTATTTTTTTTATTCTTCACGTTTTCCTAATTTTGGTTTAGGGTAAATTACACAAAATTACCCTGATTATATGTGAAATTGCACTAAAACCTATTAAAAGTTCATAATAACAATGACTTCCCCTTGACCAGTCGACTAACCATTGACTAACCGTTGACCACATTAATTAATCACACAATATCTGTTTTGCCCTTGCTCTACATAAATATATATATATATATATATATATATATATATTTAAAATTAAATAATATTTAAATGGTTTATAAATTAAATTAACAAAAATTTATTTATTAATTTTTTTTTAAAAGGCACATATTTAGGAAGATCTTATAAAAATAACAAAATTAATGGATAAAAGAAAATTATTAAAAAACAGTTACAATTTTAAAACATTAAAAATTAATGGATAATAGAAAATTATTAAAAAAAACAGTTAATAGATAATTAAAAAAAAGAAATTATATAAATAAAAAAATAAAAAATAAAATAAATCTAAAACGATCTTCTTGGTTTCAGGCCGCGGTGGAGATCGACCGAATCTCCACTCGCTTGGCGAGATAGTGACTCAACGATGGACATCTATCTTAAGAATTATTTAATGTTATTTGATTGAAAACAAAAAAAAAAAAAAAAAAAAAAAAAAAAAAAAAAAAAAAAACAAAAAAAAAAAAAAAACAAAAACAAAAACAAAAACAAAACAAAAAAATAACTCAGTTTGGAGATCCAAAAGAAAAACTTGGTACTCCAAACTTATTAATTTTTTTTTTTTTACATCAAATAACATTAAAATGATTCTTTAGATGGAGGTCTATCATTTAGTCACCGTCTCATCGAGCGAGTGGAGATCCGACCGATCTCTATCGCGCCCTGAAACAATGGAGATCGTTTCAGATTTTTTTTATTTATTTTTTATTTTTTATTTATATAATTTCTTTTTTTCATTATCTATTAACTGTTTTTTTTTTTAATAATTTTCTATTATCCATTAATTTTTTATGTTTTAAAATTGTAACCGTTTTTTACTAATTTTCTTTTATCCATTAATTTTTGTTATTTTTATAAGATCTTCCTAAATATGTGAACCTTTTAAAAAAATAATAAATAAACAAATTTTGTGTTAATTTAGTTTTATAAACCATTTAAATATTATTTTATTTTAAATATATTTTTTTCTTATTTTTTTGATGTAGAGCAAGGGCAAAACAGACATTGTGTGATAAATTAATGTGGTCAACGGTTAGTCAATAGTTAGTCAACTGGTCAATAGGAAATCATTATTATTATGAATTTTTTGTGATTTAGTGCAATTTCACATATAATCAGGGAAAGTTTGTGTAATTTGCCCTTTTGGTTTATGTGATTTGATTTTATTATTATTATTATTATTATTATTATTATTACATTATTAAATAAATAAATTTATGTTTTTTTTATTTTATGTTGTAGAAAGGGTGAAGATTTAAACTCACGACCTTAGAGTTCATTTTTGCTCACCATCGCTTCAAAGGTAAATTATCAATTAACAAATAGACACATGTCAATATGTGAAGATGGGGTAATACTCACCCCTTAGAAAGGGTAAACAAAAATGAACTCACGACTTTTAATTAACTTTATATATATATTAACTCCTTTTAATTTTTAAATATTTCTCATTCCATATTTGAAGAATTAAAAGATTTGTTCTTTTTTTGGGTTAGACCACGAGGTCCACAAAGTATCCCTTACTCCGATCGACAACTGATCGTTAACGAGTGGGACTAATCCCTGCTTCAGTCGGGAGGTTAGTAAAACCTGACCAAAAGGTGCTTCCAGTGGGGTTCGAACTCGAATAATACCCGAACCATTCGCCTCACTAGAGATGTGGTGACCAACCTCACCACAACTCGTGGTTTAAGATTTGTTCTTTAAAGGATTTAGATAAAAAATTTCAAATCCATGATTAGTTTTCATAACTATCAAGTGAGTTGTAACATTGACAAGAAGAGGTAATACTTCTTCTTTTTTTTGGTTTGAAGTACCCATCTATGCAATATTAAAAAAAGAAAAAGAAAAAAGAAATTTGAGCTTGCTCTTGCTGTAATGTTTCAGCAGTTTCACAGCTTGAATGCTTGATATACCACCTGAGATGCTACTTCTCAAACATGAACATCGTCAGATTGAATGAATATCATTTTTACCATTGCAACGACTCACATCACTGAATGAGAGTCTTTTCCACCAAGTAATAATGTTTCCGCTTGTATTTTGAATGTTGATTGCAATTAACTGGTTAAACCAATAATGCAAAGGCAAACCCACCTTTTATTGGAAACCTATATATATAAATATATATATATATATATATATATACCATAATAAAAGAAACATTAACCTATTTGAAAAAGATATCTAAGCATATTTTTCACCTTTCATTTTCCAGTTAATAATATTCCTCTTCCTGAAATATGATATTCTTATGTATGCTCCAGAATTTCACAATTTGAATGGTCAAACTAAACAAAAGTAATTTTGTGTTTCTATCAACAAATCTCACTTTTAATAGGATGGAATGGAATAATCAAACGCTAGCAAGCACTAATCTTTCCCAGATAAAATAAGTGCTTCAGTCAATAAACAAATGTCCACTTACCACTTTTCACTTGTTGCCAAAACAAGTTAATTGAATAAGAAAAAGAAACAAAGGCCATGAATTGTTTTATATGCTCCACATCTAATCATATAATTAGTCAAATATTTGTCAACTCTATGTCTTAGGATGTTTTTGCATTAATAAAATGCTAACAAATGTTTACAATTTGATAAAGCAGACATAAATATATTTATGATTCCTAACCTGGAAAAAGGTGCCACTATGAGTTCACAAGATGCTCTTCATGAATCTGTCTGCACTCTGCAGCAATATATAATTATCTATAATAACAACAGCAAATTCTCTCTCAAATTGTTATAGTTTATCCCAAACATAATTGGAGGGACTGTTCTATTAATTAAACAATCCATTTGTTATAAGACAAATGATGGTAATTACTTTACCTGTTAAAGAAAAGAAATAAGGTGAAAACTCAAAACACATACAGGCATACAGCATCTAAAAATCACAAGTCCATTGCAATAATGATTATAAGATATTACTCAAGTAAGAGAACTATAAAAATGAGAACAAGGATTGTATCTGTGTATAGAAAAAGGAAAACTTTGCATCCCCTGGGCACACAAATTCAACCAGCTGAAAAAAAAAAAAAAAAAAAAAAAGTCTACAGCAGCAAATAACGAATTCTGCCTACAGGATGGAGGGATGAACTCCCATTAACCAGGCAAGTCATGTTAGTTGCCTTGTAAACAAAATAACCAAAATAAACTGTGATTTAGTGCTGTGTTTGCTTCCCAGGAAACAGGACCAAAAAAACAAAAAAAACAAAAAAACAAAAAAACAAAAAACAGGAGACACTGGTGATTATAAACTCCTAATCCTTGCTAATGGGTCATATTATCACTAATAAATAGCTCAGCACCTTGTACCTTTCCTGTTTCTGCTATCACCTCGTCTATACACCAGCAAGTTCCCTTTCCCGATTTCCTTCTTATCACTAATCATTGCTTCTGCCTCGATATTTTTCTGGACATCTTCTGCAATACCATTTTCTTTGGTGGTTTTTCCATTCTCCACCAGCTGTTCTCCCTTAGGATTTTTCACGCCCTCCAATGGATGTTCTTCCTTAGCTTTATTAGCAGTCTTCATGTCTTCTAGCTGAGCTTCTGTCAACAGTTGGAGAAGTTCCAAAGGTGTAGATGCAGGATCAAGTTCTAAGCAACCCTTCGGAGCATTGTTGCCTTCTTCACCAGTCAGTATGTAAGAAGGGACCCGGTGAGAGAATCGAAACATCTCTTTTCTAGGAATTATGTTGATTTGCTTCTGCTCCGAAGACCTGTGAAACACCGTCTTGAAACCAGGAACTTTAACAAGTTGAACAACAGTGACACCTGTAGCCTCATTGTAATCTTCGAGCACTTCCACCATGTCATATTTGTGTACCAATTCATCTGGAGTATGCTCATTCCAATCATCAGACCAGTTAGTGTAGAGAGCCCAAACATCTCCCTTCCTGGGATATATTTGAATGGCTCCTCTTGTGCCTTTCACCCACCCAACCTTGTGTGAGAAAGAATTAAGAGAGCTATAGACTTCAAACTTTCCTCTCCAGAAATCCCCACTAGTCTTGACAAAGCCAGAACTGATCCAATTTAGTGGGGATAATTCATTGTTGCTTTTGGAATTCAGCCAACTGATCCGCATTTTGAATGGTCTTAATGAAATCACACTGTGAATCATAGCATAATACCGTGGCATCCCATCATCATTATCGTAAACAGCCCAAACCTGGTTTTCACCAAATGACTTTACTGTGCGGTCCTGGTCAAAATCATGAAAATCTGGATCCGGAACACTCATTGATATCAAACCAGTGTCTTTTTCACCAAGTTCAACATCGGAATTGGCAAAGGAAGACTTCTTGGTCTGAACACCAGACTTGGCATCAACAAAATCTATTTGTTTGTTTGCATCAGCTTTCACACCATTCCCATTAACTTTTTGATTTCCTTTCCTATTTTTCATCTCCTTACCTAAACCATTTGATTCATTTGAAGTCTTTAGCACAGCATTCAATCTCCATTCATCAAGCTTATTGCCAATCACTTTCTTGGCCTTGTTCATCAACATACTTCGAATTTCTAGCTGTGGCAACTCCCTCGAACCATTAGGTTTGTGGTTTCCAGCTATTTCCACCTTTCTTTTTTCAAAACTATCACTCTCAGATCCAAACATGCAAACTCCTCTGTTTCCTGTGGAAATTTGCTTTGCTATCTCCTTTTCATTATTATTCTTCCTTTGTTCATCCTTGCGTCTTCTTTTCTTAGGCCTGTCTCCTTTTGGTACAGAACTGGAAGCAGCACTAGACAACCCAGTAGATAAACCAGAAACTCCTTTCTTAAAATCATGAGTTTTCATCTGACAGTCTTCTTCTCTCACGAAAGGTTTTTTTGCTTCTTCACGAGCTCTCTTTAATTGTCCACAGGATGGCTGAACTTCCCCTGCAACTTGAGCAGCTACAAGTGATGGATCAGGAGCACTTCTGGTGCTGCCCGATTTCAAGAATGCATCAGTTTGAAAAGTTTTCTTTAATAGGTCAACACCAGAAGATCCTGCTGATCTAGCAATTGTAGCTGAAGCTGGTTTCCTCCCCAAAGAGTATGAGCTTTCATTCACTGTAGTTTGACCAGAATCCTTGTGCCGCGTGTAGCTAGACCATGAGGTGGAGAAACTATTTAAAGGTGGGGGTGCTGTCTCAATGGCTAAAAAGGGCCGACGGCAGCAGGGGCAAAGAAGACTAATGTCGATATAAACTCTAAGGTACTCGAATTGCGTTTTACAAGCACTGCAGGTAGTCCAAAATGTGGGCTTCAATCGAAGATGAGGAGCGGGACATCTGAAAAAAGGAGGTACACTCTGATTCCATGCATTGAAATTGGTATTGCTGGCAAAGTTATGGAATCGATTCTCACCAGTAGGCACTGATGGGGAGGATTTCGGAATTAAAATTTCGGCAAATATGCCCTTCCGCTTCTGGTCATAGGCGATTCTCTTGCTTTTATCTGACAACAAACTCCATGCCTCAGATATAATGTGAAAAGCCCCTTCTGCACCCACTGATTTGTTTTTATCAGGGTGAAGAATGAGAGCCAATTTCCGGTAATTCTTCCGGATTATGTCATCGTCAGCCAGTGGTTCCACACCAAGAACTCTGTACCAGTCAACTATGCCATAATTCCTTTCCCCAAAAGAAATATGGACATCAATTGTCGCCAACAATTGATGAAGACCATCAAGATCAGAATACAACCTTTGAGCCATTAAAGCAAATCTTTTGGCCCCACCAAGGTCTTTTTCAGCAAACTTCTTCTCCGCAAGCTCTTTGGCCCTGCCAGCCTCATCTTTGTTACAAAACATTCTCTCTATGTTTGAGTCTCTGCTTTTAAGCACCTTTTGTTCCCTTCTATAATTCCTTCCGTTCAAGTATAGGCCAGGTTATCAACAAAAGGTCAGCCGGAAAAATGAATCCCACTACTTCCGTGTACAAAATTAAGAAGCTGTCATCAATTGTGCAAGCCTAATAGACAAAAGTAATAAACAGATATAAGTAAAAGTCCAGCAAAGATGGAAAGCGGCTGTGAAGTTTATGCCGAATTATGCAGCCATTACCATTATTATTCGTAAACAATACCTACAAACAATTATGAATAACCATAATAAATTACATTCATAGTAGCAGAATCAGATATTTTTGAGATCCATCAATTCAAGATTTTCTAATTGCTCCTGATCTAATTATCTAAAACCTATTAAATTATCAAAAGAAGAACGCAGGGATGTTTTTTTGAAATACAACAAATCGAAATACCGAACTTCCAAAAGTAGCATAACAGACAAGAGAAACAAATTGTTAAAAACCAAAATTAAATTCACCCACACTGTTCTTCCCCGCCTAACTACATCAATATTGACACAAACCAGTACTAAGTGATCAAACAACCATCACAATATCACATTATCTGTTTGTTCATTAGAACAGAATGCAAAATCTGAAATCTCAATACAAGTTTGAATTCATCTCTTCTGGCAGAAAAAAAAAATACAGAGAATACAGAATTCTTGATTTGTTAGCAACCAAACAAACATGATTCTGTTTGCTCACAAAAAGAAAAATATCTGTCATCATACACTTCAGATGAATAAACAATCTAAAGTACATAAACCATAAAACCAATTCAAAATTGAGAAAACAAAAGCCAGAAGAACAGAGAGAGGCAAGAGCACATTCTCATTATACATATTGATTTGAACATGCCAAAACAAATAAACAACAAATTTCAACAGATAAATAATATATCAAATTTATAACAACAACATATGAAATAACCAGTTTCAATAATTTTAGCTAAAACCCTAAAGGTCTATATCACCAGTCAACAATCAAACATAGTAACAGAGGTAACTCATTGATAAATTCAAATTCTTAAAAGAAATAATGATCATGAAGGTTACCCATTTCTGTGAATTGAATCAAAAAGAGATGCCATTGAAGAATTCCATCCCACCGTAATTTTTTATCTTTCCGTCTTTTTTTGTTTTTTTAACCACAAAGAATAAAATGTAAAAATCTAAATACCAATTAATATATATAATAAACAAAGAGGTGATATGGGTATTAATTGTATTTTAAGTTTTTGTTGGGCATAATAATATTTTTCATAAATGGTAAAACCCTAATCGTGGTTAATTTTTAATTCTGGTTAACAAAGTTGAAATATTGACAGTTGTCTAGATATGAGAAATTTTTAGTAGAAATTCCAAATTATAAACATCTTATAATTTTTTTTTCTCTTACATATTTCTCAAGTTTTAGTTTTGAAGGAGTTTAATTGTCACACACACACACATATATATATATATAACTGAATTTTAATTGAATTTGTTTGACATTGTAAATTATGCTAGCAAGTTATCACAAAAATTGTTTAACGAATAATGTCATATTGAAGTTAATAATAATCAGGTATGTATGTGATCGAGGGAAATATTCCGGTGGCAACCACATCTGTGACAACACTCAATGTCAATGAAATTGAGATTCTAAATTCAAATCTCTCCTCCATCAATTAACATAATAATAATTATTATTATTATTATAATCAAATATGTATCGATCTACCTATATAATTTATCATGCATATTTAAGTTCTACTGTTCACATGAAATGTCATGCAATACAACTTTGAGAGTCATAAATGACCAAGGAGTTATTTTCAATGACCCAACTAGGTCATGGGTCAATGAAAGCTTAAAATGGGAATTAATAAAATATAAATATGGCAAATGTTAAACTAAATGGAAGGTTTGAAGCATATTATAGATAATAATACTGATCCATATCTCCAATAGTGAATCTCAAATTTGTTTTCCAAATTAAAGGTAGAATTTTGGTTTCAATGTATTTCATGCCACTTGTTTTATAATTTATACAAGTAATCTGACCTGTTTTGTATTTCATGTATCCAAATTTGATGAAATTTCACAACTGGGTTTCCATATTAAAATTCCCACCATGTTAATACTCTTTCCATATGGACTGGGTACTCAAGATTTTATTTTTCAAATGAAAATCCAATTTTGTGGTGTAAAACATAATGAATTTTAGTCAAAGACTTCCTTACAGATTCTTTGAATTTATTATAAATCTTTTTTTTTTTTTTTTAATCAACTCAGTAAAGAAAGTCTTGCTTATTTTTTTAAATATATATATAATAGATTTGAATGTGAATGAAATCTTCAATGGATGTTAATTAGGTGTGGAATTAGAGCGACGATAATGACACCCTTTAAAAACTGTTTGTACACCTCTTTCGTAATCATACCCATCAAATTTTTTTATATTTTGTAAATAAACCTCACTTAATATCAAAAATATCTTTTTCTAAATTATATTGTATTATGTTTTTCTAATTACACATCACTTATACCTATTATTATGTTATTTAGGGGAGTGTATTCAATTAGGATTCTTCAGGACATTTAAAGACATTATAAATCTTGGTATATTCAATTTGGACATTTAAAGACTTTAAAAGAGTTTATATTAATCCAGTGGTATTCAATTCGAATTTATATGGACTTTTAAATAATCTTTCCAAATCCAAATGTATTGAATTGAGACTTTAAAAATGTCTACAAGAATGAAGGTGTATTCAATTATGACTAGATTTTAAATGATTTTCTTAGGTCATGGATTTTGGTGGATTTTGGTGGACTTGATGGTGAGAGATATAAATATCAAATGTCATAACATGTCCAACCTTCTCCCCAAAGATTTTAGTGGACTTTGCTCTCTCTCTCTCTCTCTCTCTCTCTCTCTCTCTCTCTCTCTCTAAAAACAGAAACATGTTGTTTCTTCTCTACTCAAATAATCATGATCGATGATCTTACCTTACTGATTTTTCGACTATAATCTTACCCAACAACACCCAAAAAAAAAAAAAAAAGCACATTCCACCACCATGATTAGCGTCCTTTTTTTTTTTCCAGTGAGTTACACACAGCGGGAAGTGGCAACACATACAAGCAAAAACGTTGTTTTTTTTAAAAAAAAAAAATTTATTATTATTTAATTTGTCTATGTATTGCCTTTTATACAAATTCTGGGCATTTAACTTACCTTTATTATTATTTTATCTTCTTTTGTTATTTTAATATACCACTTTAAAATAAAATTAGCCCAAACTCCAACTCATCTTGATGTAATTTATGTATTTAAGAGTTAGAAATATATATATATATATATATATATTTTCAAAACAATAAATTCAATAACAAATTTTTAAATAATAATAAAGTTGATTGGACATACTAGAGGGGTGTACATACAAATTTTAATTGGTGCAAATATCGTCACTCTTCTCCATTTATAATAGAAGTCAGAGATAAAAAAATCCATGAAAGTCCATGGATGTCTAAACAAATTCATAACAGCCTGAGATAAATGTCTATACAAATCTATAAAAGTATGAGATAGATGTCTAAACAAATCAATGAAAATTCATATGGATTTATAAAAGTTCGTACAAGTCAGTAAAAATCTATGAAAATCTGTCACTTAAAAAATGTCTTTAAATGTCCTTAAAAATCTTAATTGAATACACCCTCCAATCAATTTTATTATTACTTAAAAATTTTATTGTTACTTAAAAATTTTATTGTTATCTTTAATTCTATCACTGTTTTTTCTCTTCCTTCACTTTTTCTCTTTTATGTTTTCATTCCATAAAATCAGACTTTATTTTTCATTTTTTTTTTTCTATCTCATCATTTTAAACAACTCTCTCCATTTCTTATTGATCCACAAAATCACTATAATTTGAGGTTTTCTAGTTAGAGATCCATTTTTTGTTTGTGAAAATGGTAGGGATACAAGGTTTGTACAATGTCCCAATAAATTTGGAAGTAGAAAAGTTTTTGATGTTATTGAAGAATAACTGATAGGGAGTCGATATTGTCGTCCATAAATATAATAAGCATACCCATATTTTAATAAAAAATTTAATTACAAAAATATCTCAATAGAAATTTACCAATAAGAACAAATTAGTTTAATTAAAAATAAACAAAATACTATTTATACCCATTAATTAATTTTGTAATTAAAATAAGAAAATAAACAATTAAATTTATAAATTAAAAAAAAATAGACAAATAAAAACATAATAACATTAAAATGTTAAATGTAAATACTAAATATAAAAATAAAAATAAAAATAAAATAGTTACATTTTATTTTGACAATAAAATAGTTACAACTTACAAGTGAAAAATTAAAATCTAATAAATAAAATACAATAAACCCTAAAATACTATCATCGTTACAAACTCAACTCTCACCAGATTTACACCCGCCGACACAAATGACAAACCCAACTCTCATCATCTCCTTTTCTCTCATTTGCTCTCAAAACATTTTCATTCTCATCTCTACTTTCCAGTCTCCTCTCTTTCTTTGTCCTAATATTAACTTAAACTAAAGTTCAACCTCTCTCATATTTCATCAAAGCCATCAACTACGTTCTTTTCTCCATTGTTTCAATTTTTTGTTTAATCATTTTATTTAGTTAAATTTGATCATGAATTTAATTGATCTTTCTCATTTCTTTTTTTAGATGGGTGGGTGGAATTTGAATTGGGATGGTAGCTCGAATTTGGGTGAAGACTGGAGGATGGAATTTGGGTTCGCAGAACAAGTGAAATAAAAATGATCAATGGAATTTTCAAATTGTTATTAATAGAGAAGAAGATAAAATGTTAAATAAAAAAAATCCATTAAATTGTAGCTCGAAATTTCGAATGCTTATTTTTCTTGTATTTCAGTGTCTCATAGTTGACATATAGATGCATACACCAGATCGCGAACTTCAGATTAAGCATCGCCACTTGGGGAAACCTAGAACCGTACTCTTTCATTTGTAAATAATTTATAAATAAACCTGTGTTTTCGAGTCTGAATAACTTAAAAATTTACCATTTGTAAAATTGGGTGTGTTAATAACTTATGAGGGTTTATAAATAAATTGTATTAAAATGAAAACATTCATTTAAATAAGGGTACTATTGGCATTAAGGTGGGTGTTTCTAGTAATGTTTTAATTTTAAATTTTAGACATGGGTGTATTTATAAAAATGGATGTGCTTATCATTTTTATGGGTGTCAATATCCGTACCCTAGCTGATATTGATAACAAAAAAGAATTCTAAATAGATTTTGAATTGAAACTAATAATAATTAATTCAAAACTTTCACAACTAATTTTGGATGATTTTGATTCATTCTCCATACTTAGCAATCAATTTGTATTTCCTTAAAAGAAATTGAAAATATATTTGAAATCAATATTTAAAAAATAATTTAGGGTTTTAAAAAAATGGAAATAGTTATTAATGATATATGTTAATATCTAATCATTAATAGGAAACTTTTTTTTCTTCATAAAAAATAAAATAGGAAACTAATTAATAAATATTTGTGGGGTACTTACAAATTATTTAGTTTTTTTTGGTAATTTTACCCAAGGGCATTATTGATTTTTAAAAACATACTAATTTGGTATATACATACAATTTTTAGAGATGCAAATATCATCACTCGTGGAATTATTGGTTTGGGTTTATATTTTTCTAACCCAATATTACTCGTAACCTTACTCTTAAGTTGGGTTGGGATATACTTTAGAGCATCTCCAAGGGTTCTAAAAAACCAGACCCCTTAGTTTAATTAAGGGCTTAGAGTATTTTCAAAAGTCTTCCTTAAAATCCCCTTTTAGTTTAATTAAGGGAGGAGTTGCAAAAAATACAGCTCCAAGAGGTCCCTCAAAGGGCCCTTTAAATGAGTTCTAGTGGAACTCACTCCCTTAATTAAAGGGTGGTTTCAGGCCCCTTAAGTGGGCTCTACGTATTTAAGTTTATTTTATTTTGGGTTATTAATAGTTGGGCCCCTAGATTTTTCTGAAAGATCAATATTTTAAACGAATTTGCTTTTTCAGCAACCTTTTCCATGACTTTTGAAAAGTGTATCAAATAGATTCCCCATATTTTTTTTAACGGTTATAAATTGACCATTTTACCCTTAACTTTAATTAAAGAGTTTAAAAATACAATTTTACTCTCTAACATTTTAAATTTTTACAATTCATCTTTGATATAATCCAATCAAAATCTAACACGTCGCCAAAATTTTAAAATAAAATATTTAAAAAATTTGTTAAAAAAATCACATCTTATATATTTTTGGGCTTTTTTCCTTTTGTTTTCTTAACAAAAATAAAAAATTAAAAAGGAGGGATAATTATTATTTTTTTAAAAAAAAAGATGAACAAGAGAGCTGGAGAGGATTGGGTGGGTCTCGTATTGCCCATTAAAAAACTTCATACTCTCAATCAAAATATGAAAGTTTAAGGACGATTGGATAGAAAATAATTTTAAAAAAACACCAACATCTGAACCAAACCAGAACCATCAACCCCAAACCACATTCATCCAAACCCAAATCATCTCTCTCAATCTCATCTCTCTCGATCCACCGTCCACCATCATCACCAAATCACCATTATCATCTCTCTCTCTCTCTCTCTCTCTCTCTCTCTCTCTCTCTCTCTCACACACATCACCAACGACCACCTATGGACACACACATATACAAGGGTGTATGCATGTGAGGGCTGCCCTAGGCTGTATCCCGAGCATCTCTATTTCAAAAGAAAATAAAAATTATATATGTTATGACTAATTATACAAACACCCTTGATATTAGATCTAATTGTATTTATATGCAAATTTTGTTTATAATTGCACTAACATTCCCTACCAATCTATCATTACTATAATTTATTTCATTTAGTTATTCTAACTTAAAATCAAAAGACAATAATAAAAATTACAAGCAATCAATCACAATTGACAAAATTATTATTTTATGCTTGTTTTACATATAATATTTCCTTGCTCTTATTTCAATTTTTTGATTGCACAATTTAGATTCATCTCATTTTGTTCTATTTGTTAGTTTAAACAATTCAAACCGATCATTAATAATAAATTTTCACAATATGTAGAATCTATTTAAAAACAAGATATATATTGACAAACAAATCAATGTGAGAGTCTGAGAGTCATTGATTAAATATTCAAATATATTGATTAAACAATTCAATGTGAGGATTTGTGAGCCACTAATTAAGTATTAGAATATATTGACTAAACAAAATAGATAAATTCAACAATTGATACGTAATGAATTGACTATATACTTTTAGTGTGTATTGAGAAAAAAAAAAGTATTTATATATATAATTTAGTCCAATCTGTAAATATTTCCTAGGTTCATCCCTATATATATATATATATATATATAAACACAATTTAAAAATTTTTAACTCATAGCACAGCCGGTAATGTTTCACTCTTCTATATTAATGTGACGGGTTCTACTCCCAACATTTGCAATTTTCAAGCAAAATAAATATTTTTTATCTTTAATTCAATTTTATCCTATAATTCTAATACTTATTTTTTGTCTTTTTTATTTTACCCTTTTTTTCCAATTCCTTTTTGAAAATTTCATGTTCTTTTAAAATAAAATAATTCACTTTCTCTTTTTCTACATTGACAACTTCTTAATTACCTTTAATTTGTGGCTATTTAATTTAATTTAATTTAATTTTATATTAAATTATATATTATTATTTTAAACTTTTATTATTTCTAATAGTTTAGTCTGACATACCTAACACATCCAATCAATAAACCCTAAATCTCAAATGTTAATTTACTGTATTAAAATAGTCCATCTATTATTATGATTCATTTTATTTTATCCTTGGTATTTTTATTTATTTTATAATTTTAATTTTTAAAAAATCAATAAATCAATAATTTATCAATAATTAGAATAATAAAAAATATATATATTTAGTAATATTTATTAATCAATCATTTTTATATAAATTTAAAGTGAATTCATTATAAATACAAAAAAAAAAAAACAAATATATTATAAAATTAGAACGCAATTTATTATTTTAAGAATAAATATTGTAATTTTTAATTGTTTATGTTGTTTTTCTTGTGATTATTATTTTTTTAATATCCTATTTCTTGTGTGTTTTTTTTTAAATGTAAGATTATTTAGTTCATTTTAAATACTTGTTCTATTTTTTTTATTTTATCTAAATTTCGTTATACTATCAATTTTTCTTTATATAAAAAAAAATACACATTTTAGTTTTATAAAAAAAAAAAAAAAACTCATTTTACAATTACCATAATTTATCATTATTTTTTTTTTATATATAATAGTTATTTTATTCAAGTGCCCCACCTGATTAAAATTTATGGGTCTACCATTGATCTCATCTCTCACCTCTTTATCTTTCTCTTGATCTGGTTTTAGAAATGAATAGGCTGATTATTGGAGGAAAAAAAAAAGCAAAGGAATGAAGGAATATGCTGATTATTGGATTAGGAAAACAAAGTAGAAATTCGGGTTGAAACTTGAAAATGAAGTTGAAATTAGGATAACAAAGTCAGTAATACTTGCCACCAGCTAATATGTTGGTGCAAATGATGCTTCCGTGTCAACGTTGTGGAGAAATCAATCAAATCCCAATAGCAAAAATGAAGGAACCAATTAAACTATCATGATTTGCACTTCAACCTTTGTTCCTCGAGCTAGAACCAATTAAAATATCATGAAGTTGAAATTCTAGTTGAAATCGAAGTTGAAATCAGGCTTGGACAACTCTAGATCAGGGTTTTTTTTTCTTTCTTTCTTAAATTTTGTTGTTGTGAATCTTCCCCAAAATAATATATATATATATATATATATATATATATATATGTATATTTTGTGATAATATAAACTATTTCCTTCAAATATATTTATTTGTTGAATTTTTTTTTTCCATTTTTTTATATAATAATTATTTTTTAAAATAAATAAATCTCCACCATCCATCTAAGATTTGGATGGTGGAGATTTAAAACATTTTATTTTTATATTATATAAATATTTTTTAAAAATTGTAGTTTTTGGATTTTTTTTTGATAAATTATAGAAATATTAAAAATATATATATTTATTTTGTAATATATAAACTATTTCCTTCAATATATATATATATATATATATATATGCAAATATATAAATTTTTGATTTTTTTTTAATTTCTATTTTTATGACACATGGCATGTTTTTGGTTCAAAGACAAAAAAACCTCAATAAATGTTAAGTTTAACAGAGAAATAACAGCTAGAGATGAACATTTTTTTACGGAATCCCAATTCCCCACGTTCCCATCTCCATTTGGGGACTTTTTTTTTTTTTTTTTGTTGAGAAAAATGGGGAAATGGGGAGGGATGGGGATGAAAATCATCCCCAAATTGAAATGGGAATGGGGATGGGTCCCCATCCCCATCCCCATTTCCTCATTTTCCCCATAATTATATTGAAATGGAGATGGAGATGGGGATGGGGATGGGTGGGAGGTCCCCCATCCCCATTTCCTCATTTCCCCCAAACATATATAAATATAATTATAATATATATTTTTATTTTTTTTTTATTCTTTGAAAACCCTAACTCTCTAAGTATATATACACATTTTATATAAAATGAACTAATGAATTTTATTTTATATTTGTAATGAAATGTTTTTTTTTTTAGTTTAATTTGTAAATTTTAGTCAAATGGGGAAATGAGTGAATGGGGGAAACAGGGAAAACGGGAAAATGGAGAAAAACGGGAAAAATGGAGAATTGGGGATGGGGATGGATATAGGTCCCCCCAAAATTCCCCATCCCCATTTTCCCCAATTGGGGGGGGGGGGGGGGGGGATGGGGTGGGGAAATGGGGATGGGGATGAGGATGGGGGGATCTATATTCATCCTCATTCCCCGAACGTGCATCTCTAGTGACAGCTGACTAACAGATGAATCTATTTGATATACTTTTCAAAAGTCGGGGAAAATATTACTAAAAAAGCAAACTCATTTAAAAAATTGATCTTTTAGAAAAAATTAGGGACCCAGCTGATAATAACCCTTTTATTTTTTTAAAAGTATGATATATTCAAGTTTTAAATCACAACCTTTTTTTATTGTCCAATGGGTAATTTGTTTTTCTTTTTTTAATTACCAACAACTCATTTTTTCACAGTAAATAATAATCATAAATTAAAACATAAGATAATAATAAAAATTATTAAAGGAGTCATTTAAGGGAGTATTATTGAAACACATACTAACATACCCCTTAATGACCCCTTATAACAACATCCACCCTTAAATAAGGGGGGTCTCTAAGGGAGACTAGACTCTTGGAGATGCTCTTAGCTTAATTAAGGGAAGAGCTACATTTTTACAGCTTTAAGAGGTCCCTTAATGACCCCTTTAATGGAACTCTTTTGGAGCTCACTCCCTTAATTAAGGGGTGGCTTCAGACTCCCTTAATTAATTGGGTTCCACATATAAAGAAGGAATATAATTGAAGAATACATAAAAATGATAATAATAAATAAGTGGGTTCAATGTAAAATAATAATAATAAATTATAAAGAATCCATTTAAGAGTGTCATTGGAACACAAACCCTCTTAATAACTTTCTACAATAATATTCGCTCTTAAATAAGGGGTTTCCAAGGGATATTCTTGGAGATGCTCTTATAATCCTAAAAATCAATTTTATTTAACGCTTTGTTTAAAATTTAAAAGGTTTTATATTAAAATATAAAATTCAAAATAGTTCTCAGTTCTAATATCGCATCACATTTATTTTAAGAGTAATGTTATCCTTCTCAAATTTTATTTATTTATTTTTTATTTCCCAAATCTATGATAAAATAATATTGCATGTGAGTTGTCAACATCTTATAAATTATAAAATTATAAATTTGAAAAGCCTAGCACTATTCTTGTTTTAAATATGTAAAAAACATAAAATTAAATTAAATTAAAAAACATCTTAATTTTTTATCTAGATATGTCATCACAAAACTTGTATCATACTCTGACACGAAGCCAGTATAAGAAGAGGAGGGTCAATCCCCACCCCTAAAGTTTTACAATTTTATAAATTTGCCTCTATTTCAAATTTCGTAACATCTTTACTTTCAGATTTTGGTGCCTTTAATTTTATTTCAAATTTATTTTTTAGTTTTTTTAATATATATATATATATATATAATATTTTTCCATCAATAAAGTACAAAATATATTTCATTATATATATATATATAACGTTTTGGCATTTTAATCTTATTTATATAAAAGCTGTTGATTGATTTTAAAGCAACCTAAGAGGAGAGTGAATTGAGTTTTAAAGCAATTTCATAACAATTTTACGATGATTATGTAAGTGTGTAGTAAGTTAGTAACCAATACAAATAATAAATGTAAATAAACAAAAATTAAAAGACAAAAGGTCAACAAAAGTGCAAACTTGAAATTTACTGTGGTTTGGACCCAGTGGGTGCATACATGTACTCCTCAGGTCTCCAACAAAGGTGATGCCTACCTTCAAAGGAAAAAAAATAAAATAAAAATAAAATAAACAATGGTGATGTCTCTCACCAAAGCCCACCACAAGATTACCCACACTTGAATTTACAAAGTGGGTAAATTAATTATATAAATAGCTCAACAGGGAGTATGCTAATAGCACCACTCTTATAAAAGATAATAAACAAATCAAAAAAGATCTTCATCGTCCATCTTAGATAGATGTAAGGGAGGTCATTGTCGATTAATAGAAAAGGTTTTTTTATGATTGCCAAAGAGCAAACCTCGAGAGTGTAGGACAGTAATTTACTCTTTTTATTATGTCAAAGGTTATAAGGGTATTTAACTATTTTTACCCTTTTGATATTATCACCTGTTAAAGTTAATAACGCCTAAAAGAAACTGTTTCTCCTTGTAAATAAGCATATCTCATAAAGGTTCTGTGTAATTACTTGTAATAATAAAATGCTAAAAGGTTTAGTAGTAATTCATTGGAATAAAAGAATTTATGTAGCTAAAATTGACATGTGGGGCAGAATATGTTTCCTCCAATAAAGTTGTCTCCATAATGTAATGTGTTTTTTGTTGTTGTTTTGTTTAGACAGTAATGTATTACTAGTAGTAGAGTTAAGCAATAGCATAGACACCCTTAGTCGGTTTTTTATTTTTATTTTTATTTTTTTTATAATAAAAAAACACATTACACAACAGGAAAAACATAGAAAGACTGGGATTCAGCTATAAACGTTCCTGCTCAGAGGAGAAGGCAATCGATGCTAGACTATGCGTCAAGGAGTTCCCTTGTTTAGAAGAGGCTTGACACTTACAAATACCAACATCAGAAATTAAAACCTTAATGTCATTAATGATAAAAGAAGCTTCCCCAAGAAAATTATCCGAGCAGTTCAAGTGAGAAACAACACTAGAGGAGGAGGTCTCAAAAATTAAAACAGGGAGGTGGTAAGACTTAGCAAACATGAGCCCTTCACGAAGAGCAAGCAAACGACCAATTCCTACATAAAAGGAACCAACCAGCAAATTTGAGTGGGCAATGAGCACCTTACCTTTGTCATCTCTGATAGTTGTCCCAACACAGATATTCTTAAAAAATTTGCGGATAGCCACTTCCGTATTCAACTTCAGAATGCCCGGAGGGGGGGCTACCTAAACAGAGGCAGAAACAGGCCTAGAAGGGGCAGAGGAATAGAAGATGAGGTAGATGATAGAGCTTGCATGGACGACAAAAATTCTGCTAGCAGCTCATTGGCCTATAGCACCATTGAAACAAGATCCTTGGACTTGCCGTAATTCAACAGAGAGTTACGATTTTTCCAAATTGCCTAGGAAATCATACACATCTGGCCGAGGTCATTGGGAAATTTGGTAGCCATAGCTATAAAAACTTCCATCACTAGGAAGTTCCTCAACTTGACAATGTGGTTGAGGAAATTGGTGCATAGCCAAGAGCTTTTAGCAACTTTGCAGCCAAAAATTGCATGGCTGAAAGATTCCACCTGAGAGTTGGACCTGTTAAAACTTGTGTTTTTTACAATATTCTTTTTCCATAGGTTCTCCATGGAAGGGATATCGTTCAAACATGACTGCTAAGTGAAAATTTTAACCTTATGAGAGGGGAGAGGGGGGAGGGGGGAGGGGGGGTGGGGGTAGTTGGGGGAGTTTCCAAAGAGACTTCCACAATTTGCTCACAAAGGTTGGATTGAAAACTGAGGCCTGGGAGCGCTCTTCTATGGCAAGGCGATACCCACTATTGACCATATACTCTCCTGTTTTATCATAATGCCATCGAATTGTGTCATGGCCGCCATTCCAACTGGTTGGGATGGTGAGGACAGCCTCCACGTCAACAGGGGCAAGGACCTGAGAGAGCTTAGCCACATTCCAGCCATGTCGAGACCTGTCCATTAAATAAGAAACAAAAATTTTAGTGCTCGGGTCGAAGGTGACCGGCTGAAACGAGTGAGGACGTGGTACCCATTTATCTTTAAAAACTCTGATATTTCTCCTATAGCCGATCGACCATCTGATCCCTTTCGAGAGCAACTCACACCCCCAGATCATACTTCTCCAAAGATGGGAACAACCTGGTTTGAGAGGGGTTGAGAGGAAATCAGTGTTGCTAAAATATTTGGCTTTTAGAACTCTTGTAGCCAGTGAATTGGGGAGAGAGAGGGTGTGTCATGCCTACTTCGTAAGATTGGTTTGGTTGAAGAGGGAGAGGTCCTTGAAACTTAACCCCCTTTTATTCTTTGGCTGCCAGCAGTGCTTTCAACTCACCCAACTAACCTTCCTTTGAGCCCCACCCAAATTTTGAAGTCAACAAGCTGAGCTCCTTGCAAAGGCCAACCGGTATCTTGAACATACTCATGTAATACGTGGGAACGGCTTGTGTCACCGCCTTGATGAGAACCTCATTTCCTCCAAATGAGAAAGTATTACCATTCCAGCCACACAACTTATTCCGGTCTTTCTTTAATGTCATTAAAAATTCGTATTTTATTTCTATCAATCATAGAAGGGAGACCGAGATATCTATCTTGGGAACTTCCATCAACAATCTCAAGCAAATTTAGAATTTCCCTCCGAATCGACTCAGAGACTTTGGGACTGAAGGTAATCATAGAATTTTGAAGGTTTATCTGCTGCCACGAACCTTTTTCGAAGACATCGAGGATTTCCCAGATCCGACTATAGCTGGCTACTAAAGCCTTACAAAATAAGATGTTGTTGTCCACGAAAAAAAGATGGCTTATAAACGGGCTCCCTCTATAGCACCTGGTACCTAGAACCCGACCATTCTTCTCAGCTTTCGTAATTAGACTCGAGAGAGCCTCAACACACAGCAGGAACAGATACTGGGAGAAAGGGCAGCCCTGTCTTAGGTCTCTCGAGGGAGAGATAGAGCAGAAAACCATACCATTGAGGACGAGTGAGAGGTTAGAGGATGAGATGCAATCAAAAACCAGGGTTACACATTGATCGAGGAAATTCATTTTCTTCATTACTTCCTTCAAAAACAACTACTCAACCCGGTCGTACGCCTTACTTATATCTAGTTTAAGTGTCATATTCCCTCTAGTCTCAGATTTCTTGTGCCCTAATGAGTAGAGGGTCTTGAAAGCCACCAACACGTTGTCAAAAATTTGTCTCACTGGGACAAATGCGGACTAAAAATGGGAGATGAGACTAGGTAGGATACCTTTGAGCCTTACTACTAACACTTTCATGACAACTTTATATATAACCCCACATAAGAAAATTGGGCGGAAGTTCTTTATTTTTACCGAGCTTTTCACTTTTGGGATCAGGATTACTATAGTGCCATTGAACTCACTGATTGACGCATCCCCATTCAAAATACTAAGGCAAACCCGTGTAATATCTCCCCTAACCAAATCCTAGGATTTCTGAAGAAAAAAATTGCGTGGAAGTTGTTTGGGTCCGGGGCCTTCATGGGGTTCAAATAAAAAACTGTTGCCTGCCCTAACTTCTTCAGCTGTATACTTGACGGTAACCAACTCTCTCATGTCCTCTAAAAGTCTTGTCATGACAGCACTCAACGCTTTTTGGATATCTTGAGCAGAAAGGTTAATGGAGGAGTAGAACTCACTAACCACCCGAGAAAGACCATCCTCTGATACCTGCAGGCATCCATTAACATCATTCAGGCAAGTGACAAAATTTTTCTTTCTTCTGGCAATAACACGTGCATGAAAGAATTTAGAGTTTCATCGCTCGCTTGAAACCATTCTGTTATAGACCTTTTTCTCCAATAAATTTCCTCACAATTAAGTAACCCTTCAACTTCCTTTTCAAGTAATCTGACAGATCCCATAACCCTAGGTTTCCCGCAACAACTGTACAACTATTCTATCACTCTATTTTTCTCATCTATTTGCCTACGGAGGTTCTTAAACCGGATTGAGCTCCACTCATGGAGTTTAGAGGTGTATATGGACAACTTTGCCTTCAAAACTAAATTCAAATTTCTATCTTGGCCGTATGACCTTTCCTCGTTCCAGGCATTAGCCAAAGTACTTCTAAAGTCCTCTTCCTTAATCCAAAACGGTTCTAACCGGAGCTCCTTTCTCTACCATTAAGAAACGGGTTAGCAAGAGGATTGGTCGATGATCAAATGAGTTGAAGCCCAAATGCGTCACTTTTGCATTCCAAAATTTGTCTTGCCATTTATCATTCGCGAGAAACCTATCCAATCTCTCCTGGATGTTACCCTTACCATCCCTTTTGTTATTCCAAGTTAGTCTCAGGCCTGAGAAACCCGGATCACTAAGATTACAGTCATCTATAGCATGGCAAAATTGATCCATCCTAGCAAAATTGATCCATCCTAGTGAAATTTTTATCTGAACCCCCCATTTTATCATTCACACTTATGAGCTCATAAAATCTCCCCAACACATCCATAGGAGACTGTCAATGTCTTTTAACCATCGAAGAAGAGCCCATGAAACATTTCGTCTATTAGAATTCAGTTCCTTATAAAAGCTGAAAAACCTCCAAAAAAACCATATTCCATACAGATATAAGCATCAATATGGCCACAGGAAAAAAGAGAGGACTGTGACTGAAATACTCTCATTTCATAAAAGCATTAGACCCCCGCTTTTACCCACACTGTCCATACTAAAACAGCCACTAAAACCAATCACATCTCTAATTTCATTAACCATGTTACTGTCGATCTTTGTCTCTGAAATGAACACTAATTCCGGGGAATGCTTTTTTAGCAACCTTTGCAAAGCCACGAACGCCTGAGGATTCCCTGAGCCTTGGAAGTTCCAACTTAGGCATATCATTGTTTCCGACGGGCCTGATTATCAAGTTCCATCGATATAACAATTTCTGACTTCTCATATGAAACTTTCCCTTTTTTGAACTTCCTATTATCTTCTTCCGGTCGTTCAAAAACCATTTTCCTCTTACAAGCTTGACCTTCGACCATAGAATGGAAAGGTGGTTTCATAGTTACCTTTTTTATGGGAGAACTTTGGGGATGTCGGATTCTTATATGGACTTTTACCTTTCCCAGAATTTTGCTTGTTCTTGATTGAACCATGGGAGGATCTGTTCCTCTTGGGAGATTCCCTGGATTTCTTACTAAATTCTAGAAGTCTATGGAGAGCGCTGGAGATTCGACCTGCAATTCACACTTGTTGACCCTCTTTGGCTGATCTCTTTCCTTTTTTGTTAGATTTCTTTTTTTGGGAAAAAGAAAGATTATGGATTTCTGTTAACATTGGTTTTTAACATACAACTGGACGACAGTATTTGGTTGGGCTGCTGTCTCTATTGCATAGGGAATGGGAGAAGGCTGGGTCATTAGCTATTTTGGAGGCCCATCAATTGACTTGCTATTTTGGGGGTCCTGATCTCTTGGAAGCCCAACTTGCCCATGACCTAGCCCATCTAGACACATGTCTTCAGATTGTGAGGGAACCATCCTTTTTATAGAGAGTAGGGTTTCCTATTGCTTCCTATCTATATCTTCCTCGCCTCCGCCGCTGGGCTAGACATCGTTTTCTTCTAGATAGCTAGGTAACCAGGTTTCACACTAACTGAACCATCCCCCTCTATATCATGCGAGGTCCTAAAGGATCTTGCCCTATCCGACGAGCTCCAATTTCCTTGAGAATTAAATATGGATTTCACTTTCTTAGTAGCTGGAGCTTTTAGCCAAGAACCAAACTTGGTGGAGAGCCTTCTAACACATTCTTTCTTGCCTCCTCATCAGAGCATTCCTTAATGCCATGGCCAATCCTACCATAAGCAAAGTAGAATTCAGGTAGCCTTTCTTATTTTAGGCCCACACTTCCATATTTTCAATTTCAACCATCATTTTAAAGGTTTTAGAATGTCAATTCGGACCTGTACCCTTATGAATTTGCCCCAAAATTTTCTAGATTTTGACGGTATTTCCACCACTTCTCTAATTTGCTCAACTAACCATTTGGCAGTCCTCTGGTTCATACACAGGATCAGAATGTCATGGATTTAGACCCAAAAATATACTTTGTTAAAGCCTAATTTTGAGATGTTTCCTTAGCCTACATGTTTCTCTAACACTATCAAACTGTTTCCAAAATGCCATGGCCCTCTATACCATACCCGGTTTCGGCCTTCGCGGTTGTTGAAGTAGAACATGAACAGATTATCTCCTACCAGCTCCACCTCTACCTACCCAAAGGGGTTCCAGATCTGTTCTATTAGGCCTTTAAAAGCCTCTCTGTTTACCCTCTTACTTGACATGACTTTCCTCACCAAACACCGATCAACATCTTCTACTCCATCTATACTGGCTTCTTCTGACATTTCCAGAACATCTCCATCTTCATCTACTAGAGAAAAGTTTTTATACAACTTTGCTATATCCAAATTGAACCTGAAAAAAGACAATAGATCCAACCCCAAAGAACCAAAGGGTAAAGAAACCCCTGCCAACCCGATTAAACAACTGCTACTTATGATTAGAGAAGACGAGCTACCTAAAGGACCTTTCTACTCTCACACTTTCTCTTACCATAAGAGAGAGAGAAAGAGAAAGAGAAAAAGAGAGAGAGAGAGTGAGAGGAGAGACATTTTTTCAGACCCACCATACCCTTAGTCGGTTAGTCCTCTGAATAATAATCAATCTCAACGCAACCGCAACCATGCAAAACCCAGTCATGATCCAACAAGTGAGAGAATAGCATATTAAACCAACACAAGTGATTATTCAACATATTTCTCTTGCAGATCACCTTGTTTTTCTGCATAAAAAATTTATCAACAATTCATCATCTTTGATATAATCCAATCAAAATCTAACACGTCACCAAAATTTTAAAATAAAATATTTAAAAATTTTGTTAAAAAAATCACATCTTATATATTTTTAGGCTTTATTTTTTTGTTTTCTTAACAAAAATTAGGATTGGGTGGGTTTCGTATTTCCCATTAAAAAACTTCATACTCTCAATCAAAATCTGAAAGTTTAAGGACGATTGGATAGAAAATAATTTTAAAAAAACACCACCATCTGAACCAAACCAGAACCATCAACCCCAAACTACAATTATCCAAACCCAAATCATCTTCCTCAATCTCATCTCTATCGATCCACCATCCACCATCCACCATCAACCATCATCACAAAATCACCATTATCATCTCTCCTGATCTCATCTCTCTCTCTCTCTCTCTCTCTCTCTCTCTCTCTCGTTGCCGGCGGCCACCTATGGATGGGTTTGAAGAAATTTGCCCTGAATAATCTCATCCAGGGGCGGACCCACCTTAAGGCCAGGTGGAGCCCGTGCTCTACCTCAATTTTTTTTATAAAAAAAATTGATTTTGTTTATATATGTATATTAACACTAATTACAAAATATTAACTCATAGCATAGCCGGTAATGTTTCACTCTTCTATATTAATGTGAGGGGCTACTCCCAACATTTGCAATTTTCAAGCAAAATAAATATATATATATATATATAATTCAATTTTATCCTATAATTTTAATACTTATTTTTTGTCTTTTTTATTTTACCGTTTTTTCCAATTCCTTTTTGAAATTTCATCTTCTTCTAAAACAAAATAATTTACTTTCTCTTTTTCTATATCGACAACTTCTTAATTACCTTAATTTGTGGCAACTTAATTTATTTTATTTTATATTAAATTATATATTATTATTTTGAACTTTTATTATTTATAATAATTTAGTCTGACATACTTAACACATTCAATAAATAAACCCTAAAATCTCAATTGTTAATTTACTATATTAAAATAGTCCATATATTATTATGATTCATTTTATTTTATCCTTAGTATTTTTATTTATTTTATAATTTTAAAGTTTTTAAAATCAATAAATCAATAATTAGAAATAATTAAAAATTAAAAATTAAAAAAATATGTTTAATAATATTTATTAATCAATCATTTTTGTATAAATTTAAAGTGAATTCAATATAAATATTAAAAAAAAAAAAACAAATCTTATTATAAAATTAGAATGTAATTTATTATTTTAAGAATAAATTTTATTTTTTATCGCTTATGTTTTTTTTTCTTGTGATTATTATTATTTTTTTAATATCCTATTTCTTTTCTTTCTTTTTTTTATTGTAAGATTATTTAGTTCATTTTAAATGTGTATTATATTTGTTTTATTTTATTTAAACTTCGCTATACCATCAATTTTTCTTTATATATATATATATATAAAACATTTTAGTTATAAAAGAAAAAAAACTCATTTTACTATTACCTTAATTTTTTTTTTTTTTTTTTTTTTATAATGGTTATTTTATTCTATCTCTCTCCCTTTCTAGAAGTGAATAGGCTGAATTCAAAGTAGGTTGAATATCGGAGGAATAAAAAAAGCAAAGGAATAGACGAATAGACTGATCATTGGATTAGGAAAACAAAGTTGAAATGCGGGGTTAACACTTGAAAACGAAGTTGAAATTCTAGTTGAAATCGAAGTTGAAATTAGGATAACGAAGTTGAAACGAAGTCAAGAATACTTGCCACCAGCTAATATGTTGGTGCAAATGTTGCTCCCGTGTCAACGTTGTGGAGAAATCGATCAAAACCCCAATAGCAAAAATGCAAGAACCAATTAAACTATCATGATTTCTGTTGCTAAAATTGACATGTGGGGCCGAGGCCGGCGCAATGGCCCATTGAGCGCCTAAACCGATTCCTATCATAACAGTCACAATGTATATTTTGACCAGGCCAGTCCATTGCATAGTAGACAAATGCAAATGCCATAATCGCTTGAATCATTGCCATGGTCACCGGTCTTGGGTAGGCAAACTTTCTGGTTAAATAAAATCATGAAAACATATCCAATTAGCTTATATATACGTATATGTAAAACTTCAAAATTATATAATTGATTTGGAATTGAAAGAAAGTTTTTTTATTCACCTGACTATGATCTCTGAGAAGTACCCACCACCAACTCGACCAAGAAAATTCAAAATGCTGATTATGGATACGTATATATGTGTATTGGTGAAGCCTTGAGAAAGAGAAATCCGACCCATATTGTCAATAACTGTCCTACCAGACCCAGCTGCCAAGAGGAAGGTGAAGAAGAACAACAAAAAATCTGCCTTTTTCAGAGCTTGAAACAGAGTGAAGTTCTCTCCTCTATGAGGGCATGTTCTTCACTTGACCCTCACTGCTCCTTGTTCTACTGCGAGCAATTCTTTTATTTATTTCCGATGCTTTGATCATCATGATGATCTCCCTCTTTCAATATTTTCAACAGCTTCCTTCAATTCCATCCTTGAATCCACATTTCCTCTTTACAATTGCTCCAGTCAACCCAGCAAATCCTTTCAGTATTCCCACAATGGGACCTCTGTTTATGGGGAAGTTCTGTACACATGAAACCAGAGCTGATGTGTTGTAGCATGTCTCGCCATTGGTTCCGGCTAATATAATGACGCACAACTGCATAACAGATCATGAATTTGGACAAACTGTTTAACAAATGTGGCAATGAGAAACAATTAACGAATAAACAATAAAAAAAAGGTTGTGTGCTCACAATCCAAAGAAACAGAGTGGGCAATCTACTAGTGACAAGAAGCCAAATCAAGCCACACCCAATTAAGTTGAGCACAACACCGATGAGCATAATGGACCAAATGGGGAAGACTTCAACCAGACCACCAGCCAAGAACCCAACAAATTCGCCAAGGACCCATATTGCACACACGAAAACCAGCCATATGTTGTCCAGAAAGTTCTTGAGCTTCTCAGGGACCAGCATACTCTTCCTTTGCAACGAGAGTGAGATTGTTGAGATCATGAATTTGATGTGCTAGCAAAACATGTTTTGCAGCTGGTTCACAGAGATCTCAACCAAACTGGGTCCCAACCCAAGTAACTGTCATACAGAAGCTACTAAATTCAAGTAAAAAAAATGAGAGACTTTTGAATGATTTATTTGTTGAAAAAGTGGAGGTATGGGTGGTAGGAAACAACAGAGAAAAAGAGAGAAGATACTGTATTTGAATAAATTTAGAGAGCAATAAAGAGATAGATATATAAATGGACTAAAGAATTGAGATACCCAAAAGGAGAGACATCAAACATGGTGGGTGAAGTTTTTCCACTCCAATGCAACCAAAAAAGTAAGAACTTCAATGATAGTTCAATTCAATTATCTTTTTGTTCTAGTTGCAACATAAATTCAATTACTATTCAATTATCTTTTTGTTCTAGTTACAACATAAATTCAGTGAACCATTAGATTTGTGGTCTCCAGCAATTTCCACCTTTCTTGTTTAAAAACTGTCACTCACTGATCCAAACATGCAAGCTCCTCTGTTTCCGGTGGAAACTTGCTTTGCTATCTCCTTTTCTTGATTATTCTTCCTTGGTTTGTTCTTGCGTCTTCTTTTCTTAGGCCTATCTCCTTTTGGTACAGAACTGTAAGCAGCACTAGACAACCCAGTAGATAAACCAGAAACTCCAGAAGATCCTGCTGGTCTAGCAATTGAAGCTGAAGTCGGTTTCCTCCCCAAAATGTATGAGTTTTCGTTCACTGTAGTTTGACCAGAATTCTTTTGCTGCATGTAGCTAGACCATGAAATAGAGAAATAATTTGAAGGTGGGGGTGCTGTCTCAATGGGCACAAAAGGACTACGGCAGCAGGGGCAAAGAAGACAAAGGTCTATAAAAACCCTAAGGTACTCGAATTGTGTTTTACAAGCTTCTCAGGTAGTCCAAAATGTATTGGACTTAAATCGAAGATGAGGAGCCGAACATCTGAAAAAAGGAGGTATACTCTGATTCCATGCATTCAAATTGTTATTGCTGGCATAGTTATGGAATTGATTCTCACCAGTAGGCACTGATGGAGAGGATTTCGGAATTAGAGATTCTGCAAATATGCCCTTCTGCTTCTGGTCATACGCGGTTCTCTTGCTTTTATCCGACAGCAAACTCCATGCCTCATGTATAATGTGAAAAGCCCCTTCTGCACCCACTGATTTGTTTTTATCAGGGTGAATAACGAGAGCCAATTTCCGGTAATGCCTCCGGATTGTGTCATCATCAGCCAGTGGTTCCACACCAAGAACTCTGTACCAGTCGACTTCGTCGTCGATCTTTTCCCCAAAAGATACATGCACGTCAATTGTCGCCAACAATTGATGAAGACCATCAAGGTTGGAATACAACCTTTGAGCCGTTAAAGAAAATCTTTTGGCCCCACCAAGGTCTTTTTCAGCAAACTTCTTCTCCGCAAGCTCTTTGGCTCTGCCAGCCTCATCTTTGTTACACAACATTTTCTCTATGTTGGAGTCTCTGCTTTTAAGCACCTTCTGTTCCCTTCTATAATTCCTTCTGTGCAAGTATAGGCCAGGTTATCAACAAAAGGTCAGCCGGAAAAATCTGAATCCCACTGCTTCCGTGTGCAAAATTACGAAGCTGTCATCAATTGTACAAGCCTAATAGACAAAAGTAATAAACAGATATAAGTAAAAGCTCCAGCAAAGATGGAAAGCGGCTGTGAAGTTTATGCCGAATTATGCAGCCATTACCATTATTATTCGTAAACAATACCTACATACAATTATGAATAACCATAATAAATTACATTCATAGTAGCAGAATCAGATATTTTTGAGATCCATCAATTCAAGATTTTCTAATTGCTCCTGATCTAATTATCTTAAACCTATTAAATTATCAAACGAAAAACGCAGGGATGTTTTTGAAATACAACAAATCGAAATACCGAACTTCCAAAAGTAGCATAACAGACAAGAGAAACAAATTGTTAAAAACCAAAATTAAATTCCACCCACACTGTTCTTCCCCGCCTAACTACAACAATATTGACACAAACCAGTACTAAGTGATCAAACAACCATCACAATATCACATTATCTGTTTGTTCATTAGAACAGAATGCAAAATCTGAAATCTCAATACAAGTTTGAATTCATCTCTTCTGGCAGAAAAAAAAAATACAGAGAATACAGAATTCTTGATTTGTTAGCAACCAAACAAACATGATTCTGTTTGCACACAAAAAGAAAAATATCTGTCATCATACACTTCAGATGAATAAACAATCTAAAGTACATAAACCATAAAACCAATTTAAAATTGAGAAAACAAAAGCCAGAAGAACAGAGAGAGGCAAGAGCACATTCTCATTATACATATTGATTTGAACATGCCAAAACAAATAAACAACAAATTTCAACAGATAAATAATATATCAAATTTATAACAACAACATATGAAATATAACCAGTTTCAATAATTTTGGCTAAAACCCTAAAGGTCTATATCAACAGACCCCAGTCAACTATCAAACATAGTAGCAGAGGTAACTCATTGATAAATTCAAATTCTTAAAAGAAATAATGATCATGAAGGTTACCCATTTCTGTGAATTGAATCAAAAAGAGACGCCATTGAAGAATTCCATCCCACCGTAATTTTTTATCTTTTAGTCTTTTTTTTTTTTAACCACAAAGAAGAAAATGTAAAAATCTCAAAACCAGTTAATATATATAATACACCATGAGGTGATTTGGGCATTACTTGTATTTTAAGCTTTTGTTGGGGATATTAAATTTTTTTCATAACTGGTAAAACCCTAATTATGGTTAATTTTTAATCTGGTTAACGAAATTGAAATATAGACAGTTGTCTAAATATGAGAAATTTTTATTTGAAATTCCAAATTATAAGACAAACATCTTATAATAATTTTTTCTTACATATTTCTCAAGTTTTAGTTTTTTTTTTTTTTTTTTTTTTGGAATTTACAACAACTGTCGAGACCCTACGAATTTACAACTACTCCCACAAGAGGGAGAGAGCACCCACACATGAGGTGGGACAAATAATGAAATTGTATATATATATACACATGCCGAGCGTTGAACCGTGGTGGTAGAGTCTCTCATTAGAATCACACCACATTAGCAAGAGGTCATTAGAGCATCTCCAATGCTATTATACATTTGGAGAAAATGAAATGACATATATGATAGATATTAAATAAGTTAGAAAAACTCTCTCCAATACTATTATCTAAGTTGAATATGGAGATGATGTTGACAAAAAAAAGTTAGAGAATATGGAGTTGAGTTTATAATTCTAGAAACTCTCCTAGAAATGCTGACTATGATTTCTAACTCTTTCCACCAATAAGATTAAACCTCATTTAATTGTAAAATAAAATATGAGTGAGAGTGTAATAATTGCTTTATTATGATTGAACATAAAATGGATGCATATTTGATTTTAGATAATTGGATTGGAGATGTGAATATGCATTTCTCTAATTTTTTTTCAAAAGTGGGCCCTTAATAAATAGAAATGCTCATGTGTCACTATTTAGAAACTCAAAAATGCATATTTGCATTGGAGATGCACTTAGCTTCTCAAGTTTTAGTTTTGAAGGAGTTTAATTGTCACATATATATATATATATATATATACATAAAATTGAATTTCTTTGACATTGTAAATTATGCTATCAAGTTAATACAAAAATTGTTTAACAAATAACGTCATATTGAAGTTAATAACAATCAGGTATGTATGTGATCGAGGGAAATATTCCAATGGCAACCACAACACTCAATGTCAATAAAATTGAGATCCTAAATTCAAATCTCCCCTCCATCAATTAAAATAATAATAATAATCAAATACTTATCGAACTACCTATATAATTTATCATGCATATTTAAGTTCTACTGTTCACATGAAATGTCATGCAATACAACTTTGAGAGTCATAAATGACCAAGGAGTTATTTTCAATGACCCAACTAGGTCTTGGGTCAATGAAAGCTTAAAATGGGAATTAATAAAATATAAATATGGCAAATGTTAAACTAAATGGAAGGTTTGAAGCATATTATAGATAATAATACTACTCCATATCTCAAATTTGTTTTCCAAATTAAAGGTAGAATTTTGGTTTCAATGTATTTCATGCCACTTGTTTTATAATTTATACAAGTAATCTGACCTGTTTTGTATTTCATGTATCCAAATTTGATGAAATTTCACAACTGGGTTTCCATATTAAAATTCCCACCATGTTAATACTCTTTCCATATGGACTGGGTACTCAAGATTTTATTTTTCAAATGAAAATCCAATTTTGTGGTGTAAAACATAATGAATTTTAGTCAAAGACTTCCTTACAGATTCTTTGAATTTATTAGAAATCTTTTTTTTTTTTTTTTAATCAACTCAGTAAAGAAAGTCTTGCTTATTTTTTTATAATATATATATATATATTGAGTCTCTCTTGAGGGATCCTTTACTTTAATTTCGGTAAGGACCATGATGAAAACACATCGATTTTAATGAATTTTAATCTGAATTTCTTTGTAAATGATAAGTTCATTGAATTCTACATAGGAACAAAATTTGAGAATTTTTCAAATACTAAAACTATTTTTCTTAAATTTTCCTATATTTCGCCTATTTTCTAATGCCTTCATATTTAACAAAATTTGTATAATTAGTTCTAGTACTCGAAAAATTTGCAAATTTTGCTTATGGATAGATTTCAATGAACTCATCATCCACAAAAAAATTCAGATTAAAATTCATTAAAATTGATGTGATTTCATCATGGTCTTTACCAAAATTAAAATAAGGAATCTCTCATGAGAAACTCATTATATATATATATATATATATATATATATAAATAGATCAAGTCCTTTTATTAAAATAAAATAAAATAAAAAAGAAAACAAAAGAAAAGAAAAAGAAAAGCGAAAGCAAAGTGGCGCGCAGACCCTAAAACAATAATCTAAAAAGGTACACAGACCTCAACATGAGGTAAGAAAACAAGAACCTAAAAAGACATAAAATTAACCATTCCTTCCTACCTCAAACGGTGCGGCCCAATTAAAAATGGCAACACGATTTAATTCTGCATCAACAACACAGTGTAATTCTACATGGGTTGATGGAGTCGCAAAATCAGAGCGAATCTTAGTCTCAGCAACAGGGAGATGCTTAGAACTTTCCTTACTCAATTGAGACTTGAAATTAGCTAAAGACTTGAAAGTTGGTTTCACTTTTCTAATCGATTTTCTCACCACGGGAATCCAATTATTGTCAGGATTAACTAGATCATAAGCTTATGCATACTTGTCATCCTTCCTTGAGAAGTTGTTACCTGGATTTCCAAAATTACCGCTTCCCAAATGAGCAGAGATTGAATTGGTAAAATCTCTATTATTGAAAAAGTGATCTCCAGATTCTTCTCCTAAAACTGTTGTAACAACTGAAGGAATTTGAATCTCGTCTGACAATTACAGAACCAAAATAGGAATATTTTCCTTAATCGAATACTGCCTCTCACTGTGGCTGTCATGCTCCTCAAAAACCAAAAGTTGCATATTGTCTACCTCTTTTGGATCAAGACTATCAACAAGAGTCTCTGTGTTTAAGGTCCCTACATTCTGACTCATACCCCTTGTATCTTGTTGATCATTGTCACAATTGTGCATCACATGGTCTGCATTTGAATCAGTCTTTATGTGTGTAGTAAAACATATATATCATCTTGAGAAATAATTTGAATCTGCTTATTAAAAGGTCTATAAACTTGTTATGGCCCCCTAGATTAAGATCTGTTATAAGGATTCGGACCCTCTCTAGCCGATTCGGGCTTACTAGAACTAACAAGAATCCCTTTACTGGATTTGTTCTAACGACAACCATTAGGAAAATGACTAATGGAAGAACAAGTCGAACAGAAATCCGGGAGATTCTCCTATTCCACCGAAATGAAAGAACTATGAGAATCATCCCTCTCAAGAAGCAAAGAAGACGGAAGCAGACAGAAGCACAGTAGACACATCAATATCCATCAGAACACGCGTAAAATGTCCAAAATCACCCTCCACAATAGCTCTATCAAGCCGTAAAGGCACTTCGATCCATCTAGCTAAATCAAAAATAATCTTCGGATGCCAGTATTCCCATGACAGATCATAAAAACAGACCTAAACCTGAGCATTTGAAGACTTATGTAATGCCGGGTTAAAATTCAGAATCCAAGGTTGAAGCCGTAAAACACCTGGTTTGAGATTAATAGACCCCAAACTGCAAACCATATTCTTGTTAGCATCTAAATTCAACATAATCTGAAAGTACCCCTTATCTAAAGAAATCAGCCTCCAAACATAGTTCAACTTCCAAATAGACTGCAGCTTGGCTTTAAGATCAACCAACTTCCAAGGCTTCTCACCACTATAAAGGACAACCCGATCAATGAGAGAAAACTTACAAACCTTCAATCTAGACTTATAAGCAAAGGGATCCACTCGAATAGTCATATAACCACTCTTCTTCGAAAGAATCGAAGGACCGAAAACATTTTTCACCTAAATCGGGAGAGCCTTAAAAATATCCGTATAAGAAGAGCCCCTAATAGATGACAGAGGCAAGAAAGAAGCCTCTATGCTCTTCGAATCCATAGAGTTAGAAACCATATAAACCACAAAACCTAAACCCTAACAACCATGCACATGCAAACAAAAAAGATTTTTTTTTTTAATTTGTGAATAGTGCCGCTACAGTACTGTTAATAGTGCCGTCGCGTCACCCATAAGCAGTGCCTCACAATGTCGTGAACAGTGCCCCTACAGTCTATAAACAGTGCTGTTGTTCCACTATAGTACCTGTGAATAGTCTTGAACGGTGCCACTACAGTGCTACTCCACTACAGTACTTATGAACAATGTCGTTGCTCCGCTACATTACCCCTGTGAACAATGTCGCTATAGTACCCCGTGAACAATGTTGCTATAGTACACCCGTGAACAGTGTCACAGCATCACCTGTAAATAGTACCGCTACAGTACATGAATAGTGCCGCTTTGAGAGACTCATGTTTATTTGATATATCTTTGTTTTAAACTTTGGATTATATATATTTATATTTACAGTCTTTCTATTGTCAGTTCGTCCTAACAATAAATATATTAGGACGAAGAATGTGGACCATAGATTATTGAGAAGTTTTGACAAATGCATACACTTTGAATCAAAGTATGTAAATCTAGTGGTCCATATTTTTCGTCCAAAAATATATTTATTATCAGGACGAATTGATAATAGAATATATATATATATATATATATATAAAATAGATTTGAATGTGAATGAAATCTATAATGAATGTTAATTAAGGGTGGTATTATCGGTTTGGGTTTATATTTTTCTAACCCAATATTACTCGTAACCCTACTCTTAAGTTGGTTTAGGTTGGGACTCGGGATAGACTTTATAGCCCACAATATCAATTTTATTTAAAATTTTAAAATGCTTTATATTAAAATCTAAAATTCAAAATAGTTCTCCATCCTAATATCACATCACATTTATTTTAAGATTAATATTATGCTTCCCATTTATTTTTTCCTAATTCATGTCCACATGTAAGTTGTTAATATTTTGTAAATCATGAGATTATGAATTTTAGAAGTCTAGCACTATTATTTAAAAGAGTAATACTATTCAACCCAAAAATGTAGCTCAAAAGCCAACCCAAATGATATGATAGGTGATTTGTCATTACCATATCATTCACCATATTACCTCATGATTTGTGTGGTGAGAATAACTCATTTATCACATCATTCAGGTTGAATTTTAGATTAATTTTTTGGGTTTTTTTTTTTTTTTTTGGTTGTATAGTATTACTCTATTTTAAATCCGTAAAAAAAAATTAAAAAAAATAAAAATAAAATAAATAATAAAAAAACTAAAGAGTGATGAGATCTCTCCTAGCAGGGGCTGCAGGGAGTAGTAATTTGATTTACCCTTGTAATGATTTATCAAGATATGTCTTAACAGAACCTGTATCATGATCGAATGTATTATTTTATTTATATTTTAGTTTTTTTTTTTTTTTCAATGAATTTGTATTTTAGTTAATACTTTATATATATATATATATATTAATAAAACAATATCATTAACTTAAATCAATATAAATATAATATTTAATAAAATAATATATAAATATGTATAATTACTTAAAATAAACCTCATATTTATTTATATTTAGTTTTATAATATATATTTATATGTTTAATATTTACTCGGTCTAGTTTGATCGGTTCAGTTTTTGTCAAGCCAAAACCATCCATGACTTACTTAAACTCGGTTTTTATATTTCTGAATTAAATTGACTCATTTCAACATAGTGTCTCGACTCGAATATGTATTTTCGATTTGATTCAGTTCGGTTAACCATAGATCGTAAAACCATGCCCACCCCTAGATAGATGGAGAGAATGGACAGGGGAGGGGTTTTTTTTTACTTGATTTTTTAATTAAATATTTTTTTTTTATTTCTTTTAATATTATTTATGTAATTCATTCATTGCTCATTTACTATTTTACCCTTAGTAACCTAACTGAATTTTTTTAAAAATTTTTAATAGACAATGATGTATTTTATCTATTAATTGAAACTACTTTTTGTTTTTGGCCTAACAAAACTAGAAAGTTACTTTAAAAAAAAAAAAAAAAATTATAGAAAATAGAAATTTTTTTTTTTTTTTTTTTTTTGTGGCTAATATAGCAAACTACAATGTGATTTTAAATTTTTAATGCAGAAATGTTATGTACTGATGTATTAGAAAAATAAATTTATTTTTAAGATATTTGTAAATTGTAAGAAGTCGTCCTATAAGCGTTTTTTATTCGCTGTTTTTCGAAAAGAAAAATGAAAATGAAAACATTGTTTTTGGTTTCAATTTTGAAATCCAAAAACGCATCTAGTATCATATGATAAAAGCTGGATTCTGAAAATGAAAATAAAAAAAAACGCATCTGATAGGTTAACCGAAAATATCAAAAATTCAAATATCATTTTTACATTTTATTTAATATTATAACAATTATAAAAATAGAAATAAAAAATTGGTTAAATAATTAATCAATATAATTTTTTTATTCAATTTTAACAATAAAAAATATAAATAAATTGAAAAAAAGAAGGGAAAAGGAAGACAACCCTCCCTTAACAAACCTTTGAATTTTGTGGAGTCTAGTTTTCACTCCATTAACAATACAAGAACTGGATTGTAGCTAGACCCAAATCTCTTTCATATTCTTACAAGTTACAAGGGAAGTAATCACCAAGCACAAGTTGAAATAGATGTAAATATGATGCAACAGATTCATTATAATTTTATAAAGTAAACAAATAGAACCAGATCCTGCAGTTTATGGCTTACAGATGAATGAAATAACCTGTAGGTCTGAAAAAAAAAAAAAAAACAACATTGGTTTAAGAACCAACCATTATATAAATTTAACATCTCAGACGAGCAATAAGTTTAATCCCTATTTGAATCCAAAAAAAAAAAAAAAAACTTTTATAGACTTGTTTCTATTGCCGATTCTGAAGTAATATGTGCCAAGTAAATGCCTTGTCTTGCTAGTAGTGTGATAGATAGAGTTCTCCAAGCCTGTAAATCTATGTAAAACAATCACCGGTTGCTTCTTTTTCTTCTTCTGACTCACTTATTTGACCTTCCATAGAGTTGAGTATAAACACTTCTAGTCCTGTGCACAACAATCAAACTCAATGCCATTGCGACAATGCACAACCCTGCCATGATCCCACAGGTGAGGGAGTAGCATATGGAACCGACACATGTAAGCGTTTCATCAGTGTGAAGAGGAACTGCAAGCATCGGTACTTCAATGTATGGCGGCTTTAGAAGGGCAGCTTGTTTCTTTGCATAATAGTCATATATTCCACTGGCAATCACCCCAGAGAATATTAGAGAACCAAAAGTACTTGACAATGTTAGAAAATTATACAAGGCACCGAAACTCTTCAAACCAAATAGCTCTGAAACTGCGGATGGTACTATTGCCCAATGAGCACCATAACATAGTCCTATAACAATTGTCACAACGTATATTTGACCGGGCCATCCCAAAGCGTAGTAGAGGAGTGCAAATGCCATGATAACCTGAACCACAGCCATAGCTACTGGTCTTGGGTATGCAAATTTTCTGGCGAAATATTGAACAGGCAAAGAAACACATAAATATTAGCTAAGGTAAGATTACTGGAGTACATAATTTGGCATAAGAAAATTATGTTGCACCTTACGATGGCCTCTGAGAAGTATCCACCACCAACACGTCCAAGAAAGTTAAAAATGCTGATCATTGATACGTATACATTTGTACTTTCGTACCCCAGAGATTCGCAAATCTGACCCAGATTATCAATAATTGTCAATCCTGAACCAGAAGCCATTACCAGGGAAAAGAAGAGAAGCAAAAAATCTGCCTTTATCAGCGCCTGAAGTAGAGTGAAATCCTCTCCTCTGCGGGGGCCTTTCCTATGCTTGACCCTCACCGCTCCTTCTGCAGCTGCTTGGAATAGTTTAGCTTGCAAGTGAGCAAGTCTTTTTTGTCTTTCGGATGATGGAAGTGAGTCCACTTCCGGAGGCTTCTCATCTTCAAGTTCACTTAAAATGACCTCTCCTTGAACAGTTTCTTGTTCATTAGACTCAGTGATGATAAGAGTCTCCTCTACTGGATGTCTTGGCTCCAAGAAGAAAACCAATAAAACAGGAATTATCATCGGAAGCAATATAAGAACGATCAGAAATGCTGCAAGTATTGTAATTAAAGTTTGATTCACATCAACTAGATCTTCAAGCAGCAAGACACCCAACATATAAGCTGCCAGAACGAGGCAAACGGAATAGGTAAATAAAAAGCCAGAACTATCAGAGGACCTGACTTGTTTGTGACCTCTTACAGGTCTAACAATGAACATAAGAGCAATTGCAACCATTGATGGCCCAACTGCAACTAGAAAAATCAATGATGCTTCATTAGGAGAATTGATGATGGCATAAATTTGAGTCAATATTGCACCACTCAATCCAGCAAATCCTTTCAGTATTCCCACAACAGGACCCCGGTTTTTGGGGAAGTTCTGCACGCATGAAACTAGAGCTGCTGTGTTGAAGTAAGTCTCACCATTGGTTCCAACAAATATAGCAATGCATAGCTGCAGAATCAATTTCATTAAACTGTTTTATCTCAAAGCTCCTTTGAAGTGTTAAATGAAACATTATATAAACCACATAGTTATCCTCTCAAATATTCAAACCAAAAAGATCGGACACAGAAAAATTAAGCAGATGTTATGATTTTGCATAATTGGATCCAACGAACAATCTTTACATTCATCTATAATTAAAAGGTTATTACTAAATTAAGATCTTTACTTGAAACAATAATTTCTACAATTCAAGGTCACTGGTCAATAAGTAAGTGATAGACCTCTCAACATTGTCGATCTATAAATGTTTTAAAAGAAATTTGAAGTCTTTTCAAAACAACCCAGAAGTAGATTTTCCCAGAAAAGACTTTCTCTGAACCCAACTCAGAAATCAAAATTTTCCAATTTGTATGGAAAGGCAAAATACAAACAAATCTATCCATAAATAAGTAAACATAACAAACAGAAGTTGAAAAAACAGATGACCATTAAAAGAAAAGATTGTTGAAGAAGCAGTACTCACCACCCAAAGAGGCAAGGCAGGCAATCGATTAGTGACAATAAGCCAAACCAAGCCATAGCCAACAAAGTTTTGGACGGCTCCGATGAGCATAACAGACCAAACGGGCAAGAACTCGATCATAATCCCAGCAACAAATCCAATACCGTCACCCAAGTCCTTGGCGACACCCAAAATAGCAATCTGTCTCTGGTTGTAACCCATGGCGGCTTTGATGACAGGTGATATGCTCCCAAACAAGTAACCAATCCCTGCCCAAGACTGAACCCACATTGCACACACAAACACCAGCCATCTGTTGTTCACAAACGTCTTCACTTGCTCAGGTAAACGCACCATAATAATCTCCTCACTGTATCAGGTCTCACCAATCAGATTCTCGGGACCCTTTAAAAAAAGAGGAGGATGCGTGATAAAGAAAAACGGGCGATAGTTGATCACGCAACTAGCGCGGTAAAACAGTGACAGATAACCGACGGTCATCGTAACTCTAATTTTTTTTTTTTTTATGATAATGTCTATTTATCCGGAATTATGTATGTTTTGAAAACTTTCGTAATCGGTAGGATTTGAACTGCCGATCTGAAAGTCATTTACCGATGCAGTTTGAAATTCTGAAGAGGCCAATTCAGATTGAAATTCTTATCAAATTTAATTCAGCCTATTGAGGACAGTGATGGTTCGGTCTGAATATCCAATGCTAATATGAATAATTATTCATGTCGGATTGTATAATTTTTCTCCCAGATTTCATTTGGAATAAAATAATAACGTGACTGGTTGGTTTGTTATTGGGTAAAACTCAAGAAGGAAAAAAAAAATAATAAAAGATTAGGTTGAGGTATAGACTATAGATTGTCATCGGAGAATGGAGGTCAATTGAATTGAAGGTGTACCTAGATAAGTCTAGCGTAAATAGGTTGATTTTTCCTAGGGCTTTGGAGTTTAGGTTAGGGTTTTTTTTAATTATTATTAAATCATATAAAAAAATCTGATTTCTTTTAATTTTTTATTTGTTAAAGAATATATATAATAAACGATTATATATATTTTTTTGATTTCATATACAAATTTAATTTTTTTCCCATTTACCTTTTTATCCTTACCTATTTTTAAATATTTATATAACGGATCAGTAAACATAGGGATAGCAATGGGGCGGGTTCGGGACTGGGTGGCCTTCCCGGCACCCCACCCCATTTATTTTTTGAAAACCCATCCCTTCATAAAACCCCACTATAGATAGAGTGGGTTAGAGCGGGGTGGTGTACAACGAGGAGTGCTTTCTCCATCCCCAACACTTTACCCCATTTATAATTTTTTATTATTATTTAAATAATAAATATATAACCATTGAATATGATATAATATATAAAGTAGTAAATAATTTCAAGAAACAATTAAAAAACATCTCATAAACATAATTCTCACAAGTAAATTCAATCATTTTCAAACATAAACACAAAGTGTTAAGTCAAAATGTTCGAAAATCGTAACGTTAATCATCTAATAGTTGCATTTATTTCTCTAGCTCTCTCTCTTCTTTAGTTTGTGTCCAACCCATGTTGTTCTTGTATGTTTACACAATTTTCTTTTGATAACACCAGTATTGAGTCTTCACTTTCTAGTGTATCTGTAGACATATTTGTGTCTACCTGAAGTAGTGATAAACGAATTAAATTTAATTAAAGAGTTGAGAATTATTAAGGTAATAAACTTGAAAAAAAAAAAAAAAAACCATTGTTATTAAACTTTTAATTTTAAAAGTTATTTGAGAAAGAAACTTATTGTATGTCCTCTTATGTTTGAGGTTGAAGCTTGAACGGTGAACTTCGAATTGTTTGAGGATTAGAGACTTAAAGTTGAAGTTAGCGGTTAGGGTTTTTTTAATAGTATTTTGTTTTGTCACTTTATGTTAAGAAGTTGGAAAGCATCTTGGTTGGAAAACTTAGGAAGTTGGTTTTTTTTTTTTATTATTATAGAAATTTACGGTTTATTATTTGGAAGTTTATAGATAAGTTGTAATCGTTTATGTGAAGAAATGTTGGTTTAGGCAAAAAAATCAAAATTCCCAAAACAAATGAAACAAAATTCCTAATCATGTTTGAATGAAAACAACATAATATAAATGCATTCCAAGATAATTGTAACATGTAAATCATTTAAATCAAATCATGTAATAACTTAGAGAAATTAAGAAATACATGAACATGAGTGTATGCGTGTTTTTTCCAAAGTTCTTTGAAGAGTTGGAAAAAAAAAAAAAAACTTATGTAAAACACTTACCTTTCAATCCATTCCCTTGAAAGCTTCAAATTTCTTGTAGAATTACTTGATCTAATATATGAATAAGACTAATACAACCTAAATAGATAATGAAAAAATATAAGTAAAGAACGTTTTGACGCTGAATACAACCAACACAAATAATTGCCCTAACAAGTTAGGAGAGTATTTTTCACCATTTTATCAAATTTTGAGAGAGAGAGAGAGAGAGAGTGATGAATCTACACTGTAAATCTCAAATTAGATAGATGATGATGATAAAAAAAGTTAAAAGAAAATTTAAGAAGAAAAAATAATTTAAAAAACAATGATGGATCTAGTGGAGATCCGTCCAACTCCACTAGATCCATCTCTAGATCTCCATAGAGATCCACACTATATCTTCATGGGAGAGGAGGCTCCCCGGCTCTTGATCGCGACGACCCAACTATTTGCTGTGAAAATGAGAAACTCCAACATCCCTTATTCCCCGTGTTCGCTATAAGTAGGGCTTCCGTGAAAACTGAGAGGCTAAAGCAGTGGTGGCCACGGTTCGGTTTCGGTTTGAAACCGACGGTTTCGGTTCCGTGGCCACCCAAAACCGAAACCGTAACCGAAAAACCAGTTTGGTATACGGTTTCTAACCGGCGGTTTTACGGTTTCGGTTTCGGTTTCGGTTTAAAAACCGACAGTTTTGGGTTTGGTTTCGGTTCGGTTTCGGTTTTTCAAAAAAAAATTCAAAAAAATGCCACGTGTCAGCTTCTGATTAGTCGATTTAAAAAAAAAAAAATTTTTTTAAAAAAAACCGGCGGTTTAACCGTCAGTTTTTAGCGGTTTTTGGAAGTTCCCATACTGAAACCGTAACCGGTTCAACCGGTTTCCGACCGGTTTTGAAACCGCCTGTTCCGGTTTCGGTTTTTGGGGCGGTTTTTGGAAGTACGATTTCGGTTAAACCGCGGGCAAAACCATCGGTTTAACCGAACCATAGCCACCTCTAGGCTAAAGCCTCCTCCGTTTGCGACAACCTTATTTGTGATGGACAAGGTCGTCACAAACGAGGGAGGCTCTTGCATGTATATAAAAGATTGATCTTCCATTATTTTTTAGTAAGTTTTTTTTTTTTTTTTTGAAATGTTATTTTTCTTTTTAATCTCCATTATCAATTTTAGAAACTGTCCATTTCATCTAAGATGGATGGTGGAGATTCATGTTTTTATTTATTTATTTATTTATTTATTTATTTTTAATTTTATTTTTTATAAGCAAATTACAGCCAACCTCTTTGAGGTTTGTTCTTTGACAACCAAAAACTACTTTACCATTAATTGATAATAACCTCCTCTATCGTTAGTTAAACTTAACGAGTACAAGGGTATTTTTGTCCTTCTCAATTAAAAAAAATCATTAAAAAATTCAATAATGTCTTTTAAACAAATAATAAACAATTTAAAAAGTATATGCATCGTCCATCTTAGATGGATGGTGGAGATCTATTTTAGAAAGAAGTAATTACTAACTATCTGTTTGAGGTTTGACAATTTACACTCAAAAACAATTTTATCATAAATTAACAATAAACATAGTTTTACCCTTTCTTTTTTATTTTGTAAATGTTTTAATTATTTATATTAATATTTACGGTTATTAAAATGTCACATTCATTTAATGTTGGTGGCTAAAAAGACATTTAGCAGACCTTTTGCATTAAAATTACTATATCACCGTTTAAGCATTAAAAATAACATTCAACTTTGATCAACCTTTAACATTAGGGGAGGTTAGTGTCAACTTGTGATAACGTTGTTTTTCATTGTAAATTGTCAAACCTCAAATAGATAGCCGGTAATTACTTTTTTTAGAAAAAAAAAAAAAAAAAAGAATGGAGTGGATCTAGATCGATAGGTGGAGATCCTTTTTGATTTGTTTATTATTATTTAAAAAAAAAACATTATTGAATTCTTTTTAATAAAATATTTTTTAAAAATGTGAAGAAGACAAAAATACCCTTTTGCCCATTAAGTTTGAATAACGTTGTCTAACGGTAGAGGATGTCATTGTCAATTAAAAGTTGTTTTCGGTTATGAAAGAGCAAACCTGGTGGGGTTGAATGTAGTAATTTGCTTTTTTTTTTTTTTTTATTAAGTCAATAGTAACAGCGATATTAAGTCTTTTTACACTTTTGATATTGACACCTGTTAAGATTAATGGTAAACTTTGTTTTTGCATGTAAATAAGCATATACTTGTTGAGTGTACGGCCAAATTTCCACATCGATTAAGTAAGGGGATGATCATGGATTCTTGGGTATATCCATATATAAAAGTATGGACATTGTCTTTATTGTACGAGACTTTTTGGGTAGAATCCCAAAAAAGGTCCAATACTAATGTGGATAACGTGGATTCTATATTTTATAAAAATAGAGTCACTTGTAAGATGTAACAATAAAAAGCTTACAAGGTTTGGTAGTAATTCGTTGTAATAAAAGAATTCCTGTAGCTAAAATTGATACGTGGGACAGAATATGTTTCCTCCAATACGTTTTTTTTTTTTTTTTGGTTTTTGGGTTTGGACTGTAATGTGTTACTAGCCGTAGAGTTGAGCATAGACACCCTTAGTCCTCTGAACAACAATAAAACTCAACGCGGCCGCAACCATGCAAAACCCTGCCATGATCCAACAAGTGAGAGAGTAGCATATTGAACCAACACAAGTGAGTGATTCTTCACTATATTTCTCTTGTAGACCACCTTGTTTTTCTGCATAGTAGTCGTATATGCCACTAGCAATCACGCCTGAGAATATTAGGGAACCGACAGGACATCCCATTGCTATAAAATTGTACAAGGCACCGAAGCTCTTCAACCCAAATAGCTCGGAAGCCGAGGCTGGCGCAATGGCCCATTGAGCGCCTAAGCCGATTCCTATCAACACAGTCACTATGTATATTTGACCAGGCCAGTCCATTGCATAGTAGACAAATGCAAATGCCATAATCACTTGAATCACTGCCATGGCCACCGGTCTTGGGTAGGCAAACTTTCTGGTTAAATAAAATCATGAAAACATATGCAATTAGCTTATATATACGTATATGTAAAACTTCAAAATTATATAATTGATTTGGAATTGAAAGAAAGATAGGTTTTTTTTTTTTTCACCTAACTATGATCTCTGAGAAGTACCCACCACCCACTCGGCCTAGAAAATTCCAAATGCTGATCATGGATACGTATATATGTGTATCGGTGAAGCCTAGAGATTGACTAATTTGACCCATATTGTCAATAACTGTCATACCAGACCCAGCTGCCAAGAGAAAGGAGAAGAACAACAGCAAAAAATCAGCCTTTTTGACAGCCTGAAACAGAGTGAAGTCCTCTCCTCTACATGGTCCATTTCTTCGCTTGACCCTCACTGCTCCTTGTGCTGCTGCTTGGACCATTTTCGATTGCAAGTGAGCAATTCTTTTACGTCTTTCTGATGCTGGAAGCGAGTCCAGTTCTTGAGTTTTCTCGTCTTCAACCTCACTTAGAATGACCTCTTCTTTGTCCTCATCATCTGCTTGTTTATTCGTCTTATCAAGAAGACTCTCCTCTATTGGGTATTTTGATGTGGAGCAGAAAACTAATACAACAGGAATTATTACTGGAAGTAACAAGATAAGGATCAAAATGACTGCAATTAGAATATTGACGGTTTGATTCACATTAACAGTATCATCAACCACCGCGACAGCCAACAAATAAGCTGCGAGGTAAATGCAAAATGCGTATATCAAGTAAAAGCTTGTATTATCAGAAGACCTGACTTGTTTGTGACCTCCTGATATAGGTCTAACAATGAACATCAGAGCTATTTCAACCATCGGTGGCCCAACTGCAAGCATTAAAATCAGTGAAGAATCATCAGAAGCATTGATCATGACATAAATTTGAGTCACAATTGCTCCAGTCAACCCAGCAAATCCTTTTAGTATTCCCACAATAGGACCCCTGTTTCTGGGGAAATTCTGGACACATGAAACCAAAGCTGCTGTGTTGTAGCATGTCTCACCATTGGTTCCAAAAAATATGATAATGCACAACTGCACAACAGATCATTAATTTGAATAAGCTTTTTAACAACTAAACAATAAAAAATAAAATAAAAAAGAGCCAAAAAAGTTGTGTGCTCACAATCCAAAGAGGCAGAGTGGGCAATCTACTAGTGACAACAAGCCAAATCAAGCCATAGCCAACAAAGTTGAGCACAACACCGATGAGCATAATGGACCAAATGGGGATGACCTCAACAAGACCACCAGCCAAGAACCCAACAAATTCGCCTAAGTCTTTAGCCACACCTAGAATACAAATCTGTCTCTGGTTGTAACCCATGTTCTTCTTTATCACGGGTGATATGCTCCCAAACACATACCCAACTCCAGCAAATGACATAACCCATATTGCACATACGAAAACCAGCCATCTGTTGTTTAAAAAGCTCTTAAGCTTCTCAGGGACCAGCATACTCTTGCTTTGCAATGAGAATGAGATTGTTCAGATCTTGAACTAATTTGATGTTTTAGCAAAACATGTTTTGCAGGTGGTTCACAAAGACCCTCAACCAAACTGGGTCCCAAACCCAAGTAACTGTCTTGTGTCAATTTTTTTGGGTCTAAAAGGGACCAAACTCTAAAGTTTGGAACACAAGTGACGAGACCTCTCATATCAAATAAATAATGGATAATGCTAGCTATTATTAGCTAATGTGTCGTTTCAAGCTTCGAAAGGGTAACAATTGGATATATATATATATATATATATATATAAAGGGATATTATTGATTTAGTCCCTATATTTTTTTGAAATATCTATATTTTACTCATTTATCCATTTTTCATTGGATTGATCCCTATGTTTTCTAAAACCACTCATTTTGATTCCTTTGACCAGATTTTTAACGGTCAACAGTCACAGAACAAGCAAAATGACGTCTTTACCCCTAGCCATTTATTTGCTTTTTAAAAAATAGAATAAAATAAAATAAAAAAATAGTTTTTCTTTTGAGAAAAAAGAAGAAGAAAATTTAGTTTAAAATAAAAGAAAAATGAAAAATATATATATATATTTTTCTTTGAAAGAAAATGAAAAAAAAAATAAAAAACTCATCCTAGTTTAAATTTCCTTTTTTACTATTTCTTTTTTATTCTTTTTGATTCCATAAATTTAGTATTTTAATATTTTAATTAAATGATTTAAAAAATATATATATTCTTTATACATAAGAAAATATTAAAAGCATTTCTCGCTTCCAGACTCTCTTTCTCCAATTAAAAGCTGATTCTATTGCTAAATACTTAAAAGTAATTTAAGCTTCGTTTTTTTGTTTGGTTGATGTAAAACTATAGAAAACATTTGGAATTTAATCTCAACCTGCTATCAACATCACTATGATTGTCTATAACTTATGACTTGAAGCTTTTTAATTTCTTAAAATATATGTGAAAACTTATAAAACAGAAAATTTGAAACAAAATTATCCAGGAACAAGAAACGGAAATGGCACTGTTTCTCTAATTTCTGTAAATAATTAATCTAGAGACTAGAATTTGGAAGCATAAGGCAATTTATTAATCTAAGAAAACAGCAACAAGCGGTACAACAGCAAGACAGAGCAAAGCGCAAAACAAAAACTACAACACCCAGAAACGAGCCACAACAAAATCAAACAGCACACAAAAACAAGGGAGATCAGCCAAATTCACTCCAAGAAATCATATCCCCTTCACCTCCAGAACCTTTTTTAGCCAACGAATCATCATACGAATTCGAAGCCCTATGAATATGAAATTTAAACCGGATGAAGCTAAACCAAACAATTAAAACCTAAACCTAACCATTCAAAAAGCTCACCACCACCACCGAATGCAAACCCACCAAACCCTCCACCTCCCAACACCAAAACCAAAGCCAGAAAAACCCAGTTCTAGTTCGAACCAAATCTGGATTCCTTTTGGTTGGAACCCAGTTCTGGTTCGAACCAGATCTTAGTTCGTTTCGCGGCGGCCGGCGGTAGATCAGGGAGATGTGCTTTCATGGCGACGGGAGAGTAGCTTCATCTGGCTTTCATGGAGGTCAGAGAGAGACCAACAAAGGAGAGAGATGGATTTAGAGAGATCGAGAAAGACAGATGGAATTCGAATGGTTAGGTTTAGGTTTTAATTGCTTTAATTGTTTGGTTTAGCTTCATCCGGTTGTAATTGTTTTTTTATTTATTTATAATTTTTTAATTTGTATTTACATATTGATTTAATTTTTATTATATATATATATATATATATATATTTATTTATTTATTTGTGTATTGACATGTGTCTTATTATTGTTTAAAGAAAAAATGCCCTTAGAACCGTTTAATTTGACCAACGGTAGATTTACAGAAGGATGAAATTGAGTAGTTTTTAAAAACATAGGGACTAATCCAATGAAAAATGAATAAGTGAGTAAAAAATAGATATTTCAAAAAAATATAAGGACTAAATCAATAATATCCCATAAATAAATAATAATAATGGGGTATCACAAGTAGGGGTGGACAAAATATCAATGAACCGAACCGAACTGATGAACCGAACCGGTCCATTCAATTTTTTTCCGGTTTTTCATTGTTAACCTATTCGGTTCAGTTCGGTTCGTTTTTTAAAAAACCGGATATTTCGGTTCGGTTTTCGGTTTGAACCGGTGAACCGAACTGAGAACCGGTGTATATAATAAAAAATCTCTTTGTGTTATAATCAAAACAACATTGATAGATAACAATTAAATGTCAAACAGTCTAAAAGAAAAACTACATATAAATAAATAAAAATTGTATTAAATGTTATTATCTAAGAGGATAACAGTTTTGTGTTATAATCAAAACAATATTAATAGCACATTATAAAAAGAAAAACTGCGTATAAATAAATAAATAAATATTCATGTTAAATGTTACATAGTTTAAAAGATACATGTCATGCAAATATAGATAGTAAAATTAAAGGCCAAGAGATGAACAATCTTAGAAACTGAATTCATAAACATATACAATAATACTGTCTATTACTTTGTTTCGTTCCCAAAACCGAAAAAACTGAACCGAACCGAACCTAACCAGTTCAATCGATTTTTGATCGGTTCACACTTTTAAATTTTATCGGATCGGTTCACTTTTTCAAAACCCGGATATTATCGGTTTTTTATCGGTTCACTCTAAAAGTGAACCGATCCATTAAACGTCCACCCCTAATCACAAGATCATTCATAGAATAATTAGAGTGAACCGATCCATTAAACGCCCACCCCTAATCACAAGATCATTCATAGAATAATTCAAATTCAACTATGACATTCGTGTTGTGTTACCTGTATTATGACTTATGAGATAAAATCATAACACATGATTGGATTTTAATAGTTAATTAAGTAGCAATTAGCAAAGGTGTGACATGTATAGCTTCTCGTAGATAATTGATAATGAAGGTTTAATATAAAAATTCTATTAATACAAATCGGTGGCTATAACGTGTCCAGACATAAGATAAGATTATATCAAAAAAGAAGAGGAAAAAAAAAAAAAAACCACATGAGTAGGGGTATGCAGCATCCAATCCAATCCAATACTATCTATTGGATCGGATCCAGAGAGATGATTGGATCGAATTGGATCCTAAGTTCTAAAATCCATTGGATCGGATCGGATAGGATCGGATCTTGGATTTCTATTTGGAAATCCGCCGAATCCGTCAATCCGCCTGAAATATTAGACTTTATTTTTATATTAGGCAATTTATTTTATCCACTACTTTTTAATGTAAAGGCCCAATCAAAATAATATTTATAATGTTACTATTTTGGGTTTTCTTTCTCAATTTCTCTATAGCCAACAATCCACCATCTTCTTTTTTTCTATTCTTCTTCATCAACATCACGGCTTATTAAGTTTATATTTGGAGCTGATGTATAATGTTTATAAACTTTTTGAATTATATAATGTTTACAAGTTATGTCATATATTTTTTTAATTTTAATTTTATTTGAATTAATTAGTAATGTTTGAATAATTTATTTGATTTTATTTATTTCAGATTATAATTTTTATATATTACAAATGACTTTATATTAATTCGATCCATCAAACCATATTGGATTGGATCAGATCGAATCAAGTAGTAATTGAATCGGATCGGATTGCAATTTTTTCGATCCAATCGGATCGGATCGGATCTTAGATCATGACAAATTCATTGGATCTGATACGCCGCACACCCCTACACATGAGATAAGATGTAATATGGTCACAAAACTCATGTTGATGTAATATGGTCACAAAACTCATGTTGATAGCCTTAAGCATCTCTAATGATATAAGCAAATTTTGATCCTCAAAAGTTGCCACATCAATATTTGATGATTGTTTTCACTTTTCAGGAATTGCTAAAATTGATGATTGTGCAGTCCACGATGGTACATAATCATAATAAAATTTTCCTTCAATTTATCATTAGCCAAACAGGGTAAAATATATATATATATATATATATATATATAATATGGGTATTGATCTATTTTGTAATGAAGAGAAGATTTTTACCAGAATGAAATTTTTGGGAACAAAACAATGATGAGATACATAGATGATCAGAGAAAAAAAAAAAAAGAGAAAAAAAAAAGTCACAGATGAGAGAGAATAATAAAATTATAACATAAGTTATTTTGAGTTAAGTTTGCATTTGATGATTAAAAGTCAAACTTCAAATTTGATTATTGAAGAGTCAATTTGATTATTGATTAAAGTTATTACTAAAATTTAGTGACTATGTTAAATAGTGTTTTGAGGATAAATAATCAAATTTTGATTACATTTATACTTTTGAGAATACCATTAGAGATGTTATTAACATTTTATGGAAACACCTCACATGTCCGGGGCAAGGAGCATCATTAAGATTACATTATCGTAGTGATATTGGTTAAAGATTTAAAAAAATTCAAAAAATAAAGAGTTTATATCCAACTATGTATTTAATTTAATCCAAGTAAATAAATGCCAATTCAACAATCATTTCAATTTCATTTCTTAGATTAAGGTTACATATTTAAATCATTTATTTAAGCTAAAAGTTAAGTTTATATAATTAAGCTTTTAAAAAAAATATATTACATTTTGTTATCACTGATCAATGTGTTTTGGTGGAAAAAGCGCTTATTCAATTTGACAATATCTTGTACATCATCTCTAAGTAGAGCACCTCCCTTTCACTTAAGTGTGGGGGGCTCCCGTTATAGGAATAGATATTCTGACCGCACGAGTAGATATTAAGGCTGGACATGTATTGTTTGATCTCGGTAAGTCCCGACAGTCTTATTGTGATAGTTCTTGTAATACTTAAAAAAAAAAAAAAAAAAACTTGGCAATGTCTCAAATTCGAGTTGCAAATAAAACCTAAAAGAAAAATATGAAATATAATACTAACTAAAAGGAGCAAGATGGAGAAAACAATTGAATTGATTTAATTATGGATACAGTGAATGCTTATAGAATAGGTCTATGAGCAACCAAATTAATATTTATCTCTTGTGTTGGCGTGATTGGCACGAAGGATTGGACTATTTCCTATCGTTATCCAATCCGGTGGACCAGCATACTCTTCCTTTGTTATGAGAATGAGATTGTTGAGATCTTGAATTTGGTGTGCTAGCAAAACATGTTTTGTGCGTGAAGAGAGAGAGAGAGGGAAAACCGTATTTTTTTTGGGTTTTAATGTTTTGCGTTTTTTTTTTTTTTCAAATTTCTCCTGACAATATTCTTGGCCGTTGGATCAATCCACGGCCAAAAATCAATCCCATATTGTATCTTCTCTCCAGGAAACCGAACCTCAAATTCTCTCTCTAAATATATATGTAATTTATACCATCAATAAATCTTTTAAACAATCTCCTAACTTAAAAACGATTTTAAATAATTAAAATATAAGTTGATATTGATCTTACTTTCGGTACAAAAGAACATACTTAATGACAATTTACATAGAGCTTACTCATAAGATTAATTGAATCAAGCACATCACCTTATAGCACATGTAATAGTACATCTCCCTTTCACATTAGTGGTGAGGGATTCAAATCTCACCTTACGCATTTATATAAATTAAGTATGTGTAGGGAGTTTTCTCTCCGATTTGTGGGGTAGTTATCTCCCGTTATGAGAGTTGATATCCAAGTTGCATGTCTGCACATAAATTGTTTGATATTGGTATGTCTTGATAGTCTTATTGTAATAGTTCTTATAAGAGCATATCCAATGCAAATATGCATTTTTGAGTTTCTAAACAGTACCACATCAACATTTCTATTCATTATGGGCTTACTTTTGAATTTTTTTTTAGTGAATGATTTTATTTTTTAGTGAAATGCATATTCACATCTCCAATACAATTATTTAAAGTCAAATATTCATCCATTTTATGACCAATCATAATAAAACAATTATTCCACTCTCTCTCTCTCTCCTCTTTTATTTTATAATTAAATGTGGTTTAATTTTATTGGTGGAAATAGTTAGAAATCCTAGTAAGTATTTATAGGAAAAGTTTCTAGAATTAGAAACTCAACTCCATATGCTTTAACTTTTTTTTTTTTTTTTGCCACAACATCTTCATATTCAACTTAGATAATAGCATTGGAGAGAGTTTTTCTAACTTTTTAAATATCTATCCTATGTGGCATTCCATTTTCTCAAAATGCTTAAGAGTATCTTCAATGCATGCATGACTTGTGAAAAAAAAAAAAAGATGTCACGGAGGATAAATAGACGTTATGTTAACAATTGTGTCTCCAATACAACTGTGTATATTCAACCTCAAACTGACGTGTCAAAAAAAATATTAGACATTGTCAACATGACCGTCCACTTTCAGACGGTCTATTGTAAAACTATTTTTTAGGTTGACTCAGTAAATATTTAAAACTGATATTAATTTTTCATATATTTTTGGTAAGGAAATAAAATAAAAAATAAAATAGGAAAAAAAGATAGACACATTATTAACAAAATTGTGTTTTAGATGGAAGCATTGGAGACCAAATTTTGAGTTGATTGTCTATCAAGTCTATTTTATACCGCATATGAAGCAAATCTCTTGACATTGTTGCCATAGCAACAATTATTGGTATGCAAACTACTTTTGCATTGAAGGTACTCTAATACTTAAAAATAATAATAATAATAATAATAATAATAATTATTATTATTATTATTAAATCAGACCGTAGTGAAGCAAGTCATATTAATGAAATCTCTCATACTAGATTCATCATGAAAACGAATTATATATATAAAAGCATACTAATCAAAATAAAAAGGAAAAGAGGAGAAAAACAATTCAATTGATTTAACTGTGGTACAATTAATGCCTTCAAAATAGGCCTATATATGCATAGGACTATAGGAGAATTATATTGGCAATTAACATTTATCTCTGAAAATAAAATATATTTAGAATATTAACTAAATAATTATCCAAATATAATATTTGTTAAGGGATATTCCTATTAGTCCCTCTAGTTTGATGTAATTTGGAATTTAGTCCACTAGTTTCTAATATGGTTTTTTTAAGTCCAAACATTCAATGACAAATGACAATCCCTTTCATAGTCACTACTATCCAATTCCGTTAAAATTTCTTAGACTTCTGTCTAATCAATGAGAGTACAAAGGGTAAAACAACATCAGAGTTCTAGAATCTTATCTAACCAAAGGGTACAATGGTATTTTTCAAATTAATTAACAAAAAGAAAAAAAAATCAATAAGTAATATTGAATTAATAAGAAATATTAAATAATAAATAATTTTTAATGATTAAATAATAAATAAATATTAAAAATATAATATAAAAAATGAAAAAACAAAATAAAATCTTTCTCTCTCCTCTCTCTCTCTCGTGATCTCTAATATGTTATCTCATCTCTCTCTATCTCATCTCCTCATCTCTTCATCTTTATAATCAAACCTTAGCCATTACCTTCTAACCACCGCTAGCATGAACTAAACCGATATATATATATATATATATCTTCTTCTTCTTTTTCTTCTTCTTCTTCTTCATCAATTGGGTTTAGGTGTGGGTGGTTTGGTTCGATTGGTTTAGGGGTGGTTGATAGTTTTTGGGGGTGATGACGATAGTGGTGTTCTTTTGAGATTATTTTTTTATTATGGGTAGTGTTGAAATGGTTGATTTTAGGGTATTTCGTGGGCTGCCGGCTGTTGGTGTTTGGGTGGATGGTGGTGTTGGAGATGGAGGTGGTGACGGCATGTGATTGATTTGGGGGTGGTGGCTGAAGATCTAGGGTTTGTGAGTGGGTTTTTGGGTTGTTTTTCTGGCAATTTAGGGTTGTTTTTATGGCGGTTTGAGGTGGTTTTTGTAGCGGTTTGGTGTGGCTTTGTGGTGGTTTGGGGTCGTGGTCTGGAGGTTGAGAACGGAGCCGCAACGTTCGAACGAAAGTTTGCGGTTCACGACATCATTCATCGTGAAAAGGGTGTTGATGGTGGTAGGTTTGGTGTCTGTTGAGACTAGAGATCTAATCCATATTGGATCCTTTTTTTTTGTTCCTTAGATTTGGTGGAGATCCCAAATTGGATCTTGGATGGGTTTCGTTTGATTTTCTTGGTTTTAATGGTTTTGGACGATTTTCTTGGTTTGAATGTGGTGGTGTAGTGTTTTGGTTATAGGTATGGGTTTGATTTGGTTTACCAGATCTACATTTTTTTCTTAATTATTTTTTTCTGATAAAGAGATGTTTGGGGAGAGAGAAAACAGAGAATGATTAGAGAGAGAGAGAGAGAGAGAGAGTTATCGTCCATATCATGAAATGGACGGTGAAGATCCAATTTTGATCCACCAAATCCATTTTTTAAATTTAAATTCTTTTTTATTTTACATTTTTGTTATTTTTAAATTGGAGGGCATCCAGGTCTTTTAGTTGATATCATTATTACTCAAGGACAGCAAGGTCATTTTTCCCTCTACCCATGTCAGGAATTGTACTTTTAACAGAAACAATTATAAAAAGATTTAAAATGATAATATTACAAACTAGTGGAACAAAATAGGATTACATTAAACTAGAGTGACTAAAATAGGAATATCTCTATTTGTTAATGGTCATAGCATATTTATTTATTTATTTTAAACTATTATAAATTTGAGAGTTAAAGGAAGCAGCACATTACTTGAACTCATACAATAAACCATAATTTCGCCAAAAGTTATATTTATTGTAGGGATATTATCTAATATTACCATGCAGTGTGCTATATTGGCTAAAAACACCCTCTAGGTTAATTTTTAGACAAAATATTCCTATTGTTAACTTTTGTTAAATTTTACGAGTAAAAGATTGTTTTACCTTTCAATATAAAAATAAATATTTAAATATAAAAAATTTATTAAAACAAAAAGGAGATGGATTATGGAGATCCATCTTTTTATTTTATTTTTTATTTTTTATTTTTTATTTTTTATTTTAAAAAAATAGAGAGAGACATTAGAGAGATAGGATTAGAGATAGAGAGATTGAGAGATAGGATGATAGATAGAGGTGCGCGAGTCGGTTTGGTTCAGTTTTCAGCTTTCGGTCGAAACCATCTATGATTCACTTATACTCGGTTTTCATTTTTTTTAATCGGATTGACTCGTCTCGATAGAGTGACTCGACTTGACTCGACTCAAACCTTCTTTTTTCGATTCGAGTCGGTTTGGTTTAATACGGTTTTGGTCTTGATAGGCTTAATTAGCCTTTTGGGCTTAATGAAAATTTTGCCTACATGTTTAATTGTATCGGTTTTTTGAACCATAATTCAACAACCCCAAGAATTAAAAAAAATATATTTAACTTCATAATATAAACGGAAATTCAATTCATCCATAATACATTTCATCATAATTTAAAATATAATCCATAATAATAATAACAATCATGACGGAATATTAATAGTATAGTTCAATTCACGACCGAATGTATTATTTTATTTATATTTTAGTTTTTTTTTTTTTTTAATGAATTTGTATTTTAGTTAATACTTTATATATATACATTAATAAAACAATATTCATTAACTTAAATCAATATAAATATAATATTTAATAAAATAATATATAAATATGTATAATTACTTAAAATAAACCTTATATTTATTTATATTTAGTTTTATAATATATATTTATATATTTAATATTTACTCGGTCTGGTTGGATCGGTTCAGTTTTTGTCAAGCCAAAACCATCCATACCTAATTTAAACTCAGTTTTCATTTTTATGAATCAGATTGACTCATTTTAATGGAGTGACTCGACTCGAATACGTTTTTTCAGTTCGGTTCGGTTAACCATGGCTCGCTGTTAACCATGGCTCGCAAAACCGTGCTCACCCCTAGATAGATGGAGAGAATGGACAAGGGAGGGATTTTTTTTTTTTTACTTGATTTTTTAATTAAATAATTTGCTATTTCTTTTAATGTTATTTATGTAATTCATTCATTGCTCATTTACTATTTTACCCTTAGTAACCTAACTGAAATTTTTAAAATTTTTAATAGACAATGATGTATTTTATCCATTAATTGAAACTACGTTTTGTTTTTGGCCTAACAAAACTAGAAAGGTACTTAAAAAAAAAAAATTAAAAAACTAGAAAGTATTTTTTTGTGTGGCTAATATAGCAAACTACAATGTGATTTTAAATTTTTAATGCGGAAATGTTATGTACTGATGTATTAGAAAAATGAATTTATTTTTAAGATATCTGTAAATTGTAAGGGATTGTCATGTAAGTGTTTTTTATTCGTTGTTTTTTGAAAAGAAAAATGAAAAGAAAAATGAAAACGAATACATTGTTTTTGGTTTCAATTTCGAAATTCGAAAACGCGTCTGGTAGCATATAATAAAAACTAGATTCTGAAAATGAAAATGAAAATGAAAAAAACGCATCTGGTAGATTAACCAAAAATATCAAAAATTGAAATATCATTTTTTATATTTTATTTAATATTATAACAATTATAAAATAAATTGGTTAAATAATCAATCAATATAATTTTTTTTATTCAACTTTAACAATAAAAAAATATATAAAAAATTGAAAAAAAGAAAAGAACAGGAAGATAGTCCTCCAACAATGGAGGATGAAGACATCCAGATCGGCTGAGGAGGAGGAAGAAGAAGAAGAAGAAAAAGATCGCCAACAATGGAGGAAGAAGACAGCTAGATCGGTTGAGGAGGAGGAGGAAGAAGAAGAAGAAGAAGAAGAAGAAGAAGAAGAGCAGATTGGCGATGAAGAAGAAGTGCAGATCGACGGGCCAATCGGCGGCGAAGAAGAAGAGCAGATCGGCGGACATCCAGCTTTTGAGCCAGATCGGTGTCTCCGGAGAAGAAGAAGAAGTCAATAAGAAGAAGAAGAAAAAGAAAAAGTTTGGAAGAAGAAGAAGAAGAAGAACAGTGACGGGAATATGTGAAGAAAAAGAAGAAAAGTAAAAAAAAAAAAAATCACATTTAAATAAAAAAGAGGTAATTACACCATACTCCCCTGAGGTTTGACCTTTTACACCTAGAACCAACTTTATCAAAAATTGACACACACCTCTCATGTTGTTAGGGTTTGACCGTTAAGTTTAAGGGTTGACCATTAAACAATGGTAAAGACGGAAACACCCCTAATACATAAAAATTTAAAAAGATTAAATAAATAAAATAACCTACAAAATAATGTAAACTGTTAAAAATTTGAAAAAAAAAAAAAGAATTAAATAAAAAACAAGAATTTCTTTTTTTAAAACAATATGGAGATCAAACTAAAAAAAATCTTAAATCAATAAAAAAGAAATAGTTAATGAGAAATCTTAAATCAAATTAATAACAAAGAATAAAAAAAAATGAATTAAAATAAAAAAGAATTTGAAAAAGAAAAGATTGGAACCCCAACACCCCAACAGTTAGGGATGGAAAGGGGCGGGTTCGGGGCGGCGTGGCCTTCCTCGCACCGCACCCTATTTATATTTTTAACACTCATCCCCTTATAAAACCCCACCATAGATGGAGTGGGTTGGGGCGGGGTGGGGTATAACAGGGAGTGCTTTCTCTATCCCCACCCATTTACCCCATTTATATATAGATCGGGATCCTCTTCTTGGCCCTTATTTTTCCTTGACATTTTTCTAGTGCAATTAAAACATCAAGTTGCATGAGAATGAAAAAATTGATCAAATCTTGACCATGTATTTTTTATTTTGTCTAGGTGTCATTAGATTATAAAATGTCAAGGAAAAATAAGACAAAGAGAGGATCTTGATCATTTATATATATATATATATATAAATAATATTTAAATAACACATATATAACTATTGAATATGATAGTTATATTCAATTTTTTTTAAACAGTTAAGTGCTCCCATATAACCGATGTGCACCTTCTTTTTCTTTTGTTGCCATCGTCATCACATTCAATTGAGTTTGTTTCCACCCCATGTTGTTCTTCTATGTTTACGTAATTTTCTCTTGATGATACCAGTATTGGGTCTTCACTTTCTAGTGTATCTGTAGACATATTTGTGCCTACTTGAAGTAGTGAGAAACTAATTAAATTTAATTAAAGAGTTGAGAATTATTAAAGTAAAAAACTTGGAAAAAAAAAACTGTTGCTATTAAACTTTTAATTTTAAAAGTTATTTGAGAAAGAAACTTATTGTATGTTCTCTTGTGTTTGAGGTTTAAACTTGAATGGTGAACTTCGAGTTGTGTGAGGATTAGAGACTTAGAGCTGAAGTTAGTGGCTAGGGTTTTTTTCATAGTATTTTGTTTTGTCACTTTATATTAAATAACGGTGGAGAGATGTAATATATATATATATATATATATATATATTTCTTTTTATATATATTTATTTATTTTCCTTAAAACTACGCAGTTTAACTGAGTATTATTTTAAGTGGAGCGGGGCAGAGAGTATAGGGGCAACGAGTATAAAACCCATCCCCACCCCATATCTATTGTGGGTTAGATTATCTATTCCCATCCCCGCCCCATCCCATCCCCAAAAGTGCGGGTCTCCACAAAGAATTTTGCCATCCCTACCAACAGTCAACAGTGGCCTCGTTTGCATCACTTCATTAAAAAAAAAAAAAAAAATCACACACACTAATCATTCCCCAACCCCCGCCCCCCCTCCCCCACAAAAAAAAAAAAAAATAATAAAAAAAATAAAATAAAATAATAATAATAATCAATCAAACCCACACCAAACCACTCGGTCTAGTTACTTAAAATAAACCTTATATTTATTTGTATTTATTTTTATAATATATATTTATATATTTAATATTTACTTGGTCTAGTTGGATTGGTTCAGTTTTTGTCAAGACAAAACCATCCATGCTTCATTTAAACTCGGTTTTCATTTTTTTTGAATCAGATTGAATCGTTTCAACAGAGTGACTCGACTCGAATACGTATTTTCAGTTCGGTTCAGTTCGGTTAACCATGGCTCACAAAACCGTGCCCACCCCTAGATAGATGGAGAGAATGGACAAGGGAGGGATTTTTTTCTTGATTTTTTAATTAAATAATTTGCTATTTCTTTTAGTGTTATTTATGTAATTCATTCATTGCTCATTTACTATTTTACCCTTAGTAACCTAACTGAAATTTTTAAAATTTTTAATAGACAATGATTTATTTTATCCATTAATTGAAACTACGTTTTGTTTTTGGCCTAACAAAACTAGAAGGTACTTAAATTTTTTTTAAAAAAACTAGAAAGTATATATATATATATATATATTTTTGTGGATAATATGCAAACTACAATGTTGTTTTAAATTTTTAATGCGGAAATGTTATGAACTGATGTATTAGAAAAATGAATTTATTTTTAAGATATCTGTAGATTGTAAGGGGCCGTCCTGTAAGTGTTTTTTATTCGTTGTTTTTCGAAAAGAAAAATGAAAATGAAAACAAAAACAAAAACATTGTTTTTGGTTTCAATTTTGAAATTCGAAAACACGTCTAGTAGCATATAATAAAAGCTGGATTCTGAAAATGAAAATGAAAAAAACGCGTTTGGTAGATTAACCAAAAATATCAAAAATTGAAATATCATTTTTACATTTTATTTAATATTAAAACAATTATAAAATAAATTGGTTAAATAATTAATCAATATAATTTTTTTTATTCAACTTTAACATTAAAAAAATATAAAAAAATTGAAAAAAGGAAAAGAAAAGGAAGACAGTCCTCCAACAATCGAGTAAGAAGACAGCTAAATCGACTGAAGAAGAAGAAGAAGAAGAAGAAGATCACCAACAACGGAGGAAAAAGACAGCTAGATTGGTTGAGGAGGAGAAGAAGGAAGAAGAAGAAGAAAAAGAGCATATTGGCAGTGAAGAAGAAATGCAGATCGACAGCAAAAAAGAATAGATCGACGGTGAAAAAGAAGAGCAGATCGGTGGACATCCAACGTTAGAGCCAGATCGGTGTCTCCAGAGAAGAAGAAGAAGAAGTCAATAAGAAGAAGAAGAAAAAGAAAAAGTCTAGAAGAAGAAGAAGAAGAAAGGTTAAAAAAAAAATCACATTTAAATAAAAAAGTGGTAATTACACCAGACTCGCATGAGGTTTGGCCTTTTACACCTAGAACCAACTTTATTAAAAATTGACACACACCTCTCCTGTTGTTAGGGATTGACCGTTAAGTTTAAGGGTTGACCGTTAAACAATGGTAAAGACGAAAACACCCTTAATACATAAAAATTAAAAAAGATTAAATAAATAAAATAACCTACAAAATAATGTAAACTATTAAAAATTTGAAAAAAAAAAATTAAATAAAAAACAAGAATTTCGTTTTTAAAAAAAGAGCAAATTGCACTCAATCTCTCTAAGGTTTGACCTCTTGCACCCAAAATCAACTTTCTCATTAATTGACACTCACACCCCCTGCCGTTAAGTCAAAATTAATGGTTGACTAACTGTTACCATTAAAAACTAAACTACCCATGATCCCTAAATTAAATAAATAAATAAACATTTTATTAGAAGAAAAAAAAATGATTTCCAGATTTGAAGAACTGAGTTCCCAAAATAAAATAAAAAAAAAAACAAATGATTTCCAGATTTGAAGAACTAAGTTCCTAAAAACAAAAAACAATTGATTTCCCTGTTCTTGGATTTGAAGAAGTCCACATTCTTCTCTTCTTGCACAACCAAATCCACACCAAACCACTACCAAATCCACACCCAAATCACCACCAAACCATTTCAATCCACACGCATATCACAGAGAGAGAGAGAGAGAGAGAGAGAGAGAGAGAGAGAGAGAGAGAGAGAAGCGGATAGGGGAGGTCACGACAAGGAAGAGAAGAGGGTTCACGGCGGAATTCGATGAAAGGAAAAAAAGTCGAAGGCTGGTGCGGTGGTGAGGCTACATGACGGCGGGTGGAGCTTTGATATTTGGCGGTTGTGGGTATGATGGCTAGGGTTTAGGTGGTAGTGTTTGATGTTGAAGATGAACAAATGATGATGGGGTTTGATGGTGGTGATCGGTGAAGATGATTAAAGAGATGATGATGGGGTTTGATGATGTTGAAGATGATAATGGGTTTGATATTTTGATGAGAAAGTCGGTGAGAGGAGACAAAGAGATAATGATATCTGGTGGTGTTTGGGGTTTTGATATATTTTTTTAATATTTCTTTTTTAATTATTATTTTTTTTTTGTTTTTTTTGAAGAAATTTATTATTATTGGGGTTGATGTTTGGACTTTGGGGTCGATTTTCTGGCGTTTGGGTAGAAGGGTTTTGTAATTTTTTTTTTTTTTTTTAAATTATTGGGGTTGATGAAGAAATCATTTATTTTTGTTTTGTTTTTTTTTTTTAATTTTCTGATAATTTTTTTTATTAATTTAATTTAGGGATTAAGGGTAATTTAGTCTTTTAAAGGTAACAGTTAGTCAACCATTAAATTTGACTTAACGGTAGGGGGTGTGAGTGTCAATTAATGATAAAGTTGTTTCTGGGTGCAAGAGGTCAAACCTCAGGGAGGTCGAGTGTAATTTGCTTTTTAAAAAATATGGAGATCAAACTAAAAAAAGAATCTTAAATCAATAAAAAAGAAATAGTTAATGAGAAATCTTAAATCAAGTTAATAACAGTGTTCGAAAAAACGGTCTGGGCGGCCGCCTAGGCGCTGTGCGGGGGACAGCCGTCCCGAGTTGCCTGAAAACACTGGAAAAAATCGGTCAACGAAAATTCAACAGTCAATGGTCAACGCTCAAAACTCAGCCGCCTAATTCGGTTCAGCACGATTAATCGGGTCCGGGTAGACCGTTTTAAAAAAAAAATGAACAGCTTCTCTGAAAGGACTTTGAAGGAAAAAAGAAAAGAAAAGAAAAGAAAAGAAAAGGACAACGGGAGGAGAAGAAGAATCGTGGAGAATCAGATCCGGTTTCTCTATCTCAAAATCTTATTCTTTACTTCTCTATCTATCTCAGTCTCTCACTTTCTCTATCTCAAATCAATTTCTTGATAGGATGAAATCAATTTCTGTTTAAGTGCTGTTGACAAACAAAACCCACCAAGATTTAATGAAAAATAACTCAAAAACAAGTTTTAACAGAGGAGTGAGAAAGCTTGAATTGAGAGAAAATGGTGGAAGAAAATCTGGTGTGAAAGAGAGAGAAGAAGGATGAAGGCGTGAAAGAGAGAGAAGAAGATTTTTGACTTTTAAAACACATTTATAAAATAACAAAAGACACCCTCTTTCAATGCAAAAATCTAAAATATACAACAAAAATGTTTAAACATGTACAAGAGATACAAACAATAAGGGAATTTATGTTGATGGTTTTATTTGAGTTTCGTCATAATATGAATTTCGTCATAATTGGTCAATGGAAAAAGTCAACCGCCTAGAAATCCGTCTAGGCGTTAGACGCTGGTCCACCGCCCAATTAGTGCCTAATGTTTACTAAACAAAGAATAAAAAAAATTGAATTAAAATAAAAAAGAATTTGAAAAAGAAAAGATTGGAACCCCAACACCCCAACAGTCAACAGTGGCCTCATTTACATCACATCATTAAAAAAAAAGACTTAATAGCATCAGACCCCCCTAAATTGTACGTGAATTTGCAATGTGCCCCTTGAATATTTTTTTCTGCGTTAAACCCCTCGATCTCTCCTTTTCTTTGCACTACCCTTATGGAGATGCCCCTTTCTCAGGAGGTAATAAAACAAACAGGTGCAAAGAAAAAGGGAGTTCAAGAGGTTTATCGTAGAAAAAAAACATTCAGGGGGCACATTGGAAATTTACGTACACTTTAGGGAGGTCCGGTGTTATTAAGTGTAAAAAAAAAAAAAAAAACAGAAATCAATCAAACTCGCACCATCATTTACACAAGTAAATCAAAACTTTTTGTTTTAAAAAAAATCAAAACTTTAAAAATTAAAAACACACAAAATCTGTCATCTTTCTCCATCTCGTTTTTCCAAAAGTGTGTAATGCCTTGAGAATTTTGTAAATCTACACAAATTCTGAATCGTAGAATAGGTAAGAGAGAATGAGAAATAGAGTTTGAGAGAAAAGAATTGCAAGAGGGAAGTAAACTGTGAATGATTCGATAACCTCGAGTTTGTTAGAAACAGACAATATATGGAAAATGCCAAACGTATGTGGCCTGGGAATAATTCCCTACATAAGGCTCACTCAAACTAAAGTAAAATAAGTGCTGGATAAAAAGATATTGTTTGAGGCCCAAATGGCCCAAACTTAGCTAATGACCCATCTTTGGCCCAACTGTGATTACTTCCCAAAACGCAACGTCTGGTTAGTAATAAGAGACTGAATCTAGGAGAATTTTGCTTTCCCATTGACTGAAGCTTGTCTGAAAAGACCCCCAGTTCTCTGAAATCCCTAAGAAAAATTCCAAATCAATATCAATTTCCTATAAACGGAACCCTAAACTTCCTCTTCCTGGCATTCTCATACCTTTAAAAGACTCGATAGACGACCTTACCGATACGAGCAAGTACCTGAAATGGTCCAAAGAACCGTGGGGCGAGTTTCAAATTTCGACGAAGGGCCAAAGAGGACTGTTGGTACGGTTGCAGCCTAAGGTAAACCCAATCCCCTTCTGTAAATTCTCTGTCTGATCTGTTTCTATCCGCATAAAATTTCATTCTTGCTTGGGCGTGGTTTAATGCCTCTTTGAGCACTGACCATATCTTTTCTCTCTCACAGGTAAATTCTCTGACCTTTGGTGAACTTATGTCTAAGGCAGTGTAGGAAAAAATCGGGGGTTTGTAGCCGTATAGGGCCTCAAAGGGTGTCATGGTGAGAGAGGTGTGGTGGTTGGTGTTGTACCACCATTCAACCATAGCTAACCAGTTGGCCTAGTTTCCTGGCCTAGCACCCGTCATACATCTTAAGTAGTTTTCTAGGCACTGGTTCAGACGTTCACTCTGTCTTTCAGTCTGCGGGTGGTAAGCAGTACTTAGACATAGTTTGGTGCCCACTAGTTTGAATAGACCCTGCCAGAAGTTACTGGTAAATATTTTGTCACGGTCACTAGTAATTGAAGAAGGAATACCATGTAGTTTATGTATGTGGTCGAAGAAGGCTTTGGCTACCTGGTTAGCAGTGTATGGGTTTGATTGCATGATGAAGTGGGCATACTTAGTTAAACGGTCTATCACCACCAAAATGGTGTTTTTTCCTTGGGAGATCGGTAAACCTTCAATAAAGTCCATGGCTATATCTTGCCAAGGGGTTTTGGGTATGTGAAGGGGTTGTAGGAGTCCAGGGCTCTTCACATGTTCTGTCTTGCATTGTTGACAGATTGTGCAGCAGGTCACCCAAGATGCTGCCTCATTGTTCAGTCTCCCAATAGAAATAGTGTTGTAGGTGTCTCACAGTGCCCTTAATTCTCGAATGCCCTCCCATGGCTGAGCAATGGGCTTCTGCCATCAGTCTTTCCCTTAGTGTTCCTGAGCTTCCCACATAGATCTTGCCTTGCCGTCTTAATATTCCATTTAAGAGTGTGTAGTCTGTGCTGCTGGTAGGGTTGATCATCAATCCAGGCAATACTTCCAATGCTACGGAGTCCATGTGATAACTATCTTGAACTTCTTGTACCCACTGTGGTTGACTAGTTGTGAGAGCTATTAGGGTCCCCTCTTCTTTGTACATAGCTCTCGATAGCCCATTCGCCACAACGTTTTCCTTTTTCTTCTTGTAGGAGATCTCATAATCATAGCCCAACAACTTAGTAAGCCACTTTTGTTGCATAAGTGTAGACATTTTCTGCTCTAGAAAATACTTTAGGCTCTCATGGTCAGTTTTGATCATGAATTTGTTCCCGTGCAAATAGAGTTTCCATTTTTGGATAGCATAAACGATGGCTAGAAGCTTTTTCTCATAAGTGGAGAGTCCTAATTTTTGGGGAGGGAGAGCTTTGCTTATGAAGGCTATAAGCCTTAGTACTGCTCCAATACTCACATTGCAAGCGTCAGTTTCCACAATAAACGGTTGTGAGAAATCTGGCAGGGCTAGTACTGGTGTGGATGTCATGGCTTTTTTCAAAGTCTCGAAAGCTGTGTTGGCTGCCTCATTCCAGCTGAAACTGTTCTTCTTGAGCAGCCATGTTAGCGGCTTGCTAATTAGTCCACCCTTGTACAAATTTGCGGTAGTATGCAGTTAGGCCAAGGAAACCCTTTAAGGCCTTGATAGTGGTAGGAGTAGGCCAATCCAACATTCCTTGAATTTTCCTCTCATCGATCGAAACCCCTTCCGCTGAGATGATATGGCCTAGGTATTCTAGCTTAGATTTGCCAAATTCACACTTGCTCCTCTTTGCAAAGAGTTGGTTTTCTTTAAGTATAATGAGGGCTGTCTTGAGGTGTTCGGTGTGTTCTGCCATGCTCTTACTGTACACTAGAATGTCATCGAAAAAAACTAGAATTATCTTCCTTAAGTGTGGTTGAAAGATTTCGTTCATCAAGCTCTGAAAAGTAGCTGATGCGTTAGTCAATCCGAAGGGCATCACTTTGAACTCGTAGTGACCTTGGTGGGTCCGAAAAGTAGTTTTGTGCACATCTGCTTCAGTCACCCTTATTTGGTGGTAACCAGCCCGTAAGTCTATCTTAGAGAACACCCTAACTCTTTGTAGCTCATCTAAGAGTTCATCAATAACGGGAATGGGAAACTTGTCTTTGATTGTCATCTTGTTAAGTTCCCTGTAGTCTAAACAGAACCGCCATAAGCCATCTTTCTTCTTAACCAGTAAAATGGGTGAGGCGAAGAGACTATTACTTGGTCTAATCACCCCACTTTCTAACATTTCCCTTACTATCCTCTCTATCTCGTTCTTCTATATGTAGGGTTGTCGGTAGGTCCTCACATTGATGGCCTTACTATTTGGTAGCAGTGGAATTTGATGGTCTTTTGAGCATTTGGGTGGTAGGGATATGGGCTCCTCAAATACATCAGAGAATTCCTCTATGGTAGGCCTTAATTCAATTGGAACCATAATATCTTCAGCTTCTTCCTTCATTTCCAAGGAATAGAGTTGTATGATAGGCTCGGTTCTCATCTGTGCCTTACTCAATTGAGTCGCCACCCTCTTTCCTTCCATTTGCAGCAACCTTCCTGACTCTTTAATACCCTATAAGGATATCCACTGGTTACCCTTTTTGAAACTCATACTTAGTTGTTTGGCGTCTAATAGAATATGCCCTGTTTCCTGAATCCATTGCATTCCTAACACGGCATCACAACCTCCAAGTGCTAGAATTCTCATCTCTGTTGTAAAACTAGTCCCTTGTAACGACCATGTAAAAACAGGGCATCGGGCTTAACTGCTGATCCTGCCACCTCCTCCTACAGTTACCTACAATAGGTTAGTACTTTCCGTTTTTACTCTAGTGAACTTTGCAGATTATGGGTCAAGGAAATTATATGTGGATCCACTATCCACCAGGATAGTAATCTCCCTATTCTTCACCAATTCCCTCAACTTAATCGTTTGGATCCCTTTGTTTCCTCCATTCATAGCCTGATGTGAGATAGTAATCTCTTCTTCAGGTAATTCTCCGAATTCTTCCACACCTTTCTCTTCTTCTGAAGCATTTTTTTCCTCTTCACCATCACTTTCTTCCTCCCCTCTCAACATAAAAACTTGTCTCTTGGCGCATTGGTGCCCAAATGAATACACCTCATCACAGTTGTAACACAATCCCTTTTCTCTTCTAGCCTTCATTTATGTGTGAGTCAATCTCCTAATGAGGAACATTTCCGGTTTTTTTTGGTTCTGGTTTGGAGGGTTGTGTTGGTTAAGCGAAGGGTTCCATTTGGTAGTCATAGCTGGGAAATTGGGTTTGTTATAAGGGGCTAATTTGTTTGGCCAAAGCTTAATTCTTTTTGCTTCTATGGCTGCCTCTTGCAACCTAGCAAGCTGGATGGCGGCTTTCAGGTCTATGGGTTTGAACATTTTAATAGAGTTTCTGATCTCACTCTTTAATCCACTCACAAAGCAAGCCAAAAAGAATTCGTTGCTTAATCCTAAGTTCTTAGATAACAGCCGTGGTTGCAACTATTCGAACCTATCCTGAAACTCGGTTACCGTGGTGGTTTGTTTTAGCCTTTAGAATTCTCCTACCACATCCTCCTGTTCCAAGTCCAAGAACCTTACTAGGAGAGATTCCGTGAATTCCTCCCACTCAACATCTTCTCTTAGTGCATAGAACGACAGAAACCAAGCCTCCGCCTTCTTTTCGAAATGAATGGAGGCAACTAACACTTTCTTATCTGGAGCTACGGGGTAAATTAGGAAAAATCTCTCACTCTTTCTGATCCAAGCCTTAGGATCTATACCATCAATTTTTGGAAAATTTAATTTTGGTGGCTTAAATTGATTTTCGGTAATTACCTTTACAGGTTGGTTCTGGCTTTGTTGTCTGTGATATCCAGCTGATCCACTTACTCCAGCGGGTGCGGATCCGAGGATTCCCTTTCCATTTCCCTCCTCCATTTCGACTGGGTTGAGTTTGGTGGAGATCATATTATGAAGCCTGGTGGTAAGCCGACCGGCTATTACTGCTATATGAGATTTGCAGGTCTCCATCCGTTTATCGATCTTTTGTAACTTCTCCTCCACCGATTGGACCTTCCCTTCCAAGTACTCATTTCTAGAATCCATTTCCGCAAATCTACCTTCTACATACTGGTTGTGTATGGTGCCCTCAAACATTGTCATAGGTTGCAAGAACGTGTGCTCTGATACCAATTTGTAATGCCTTGAGAGTTTTGTAAATCTACACAGAAATTCTGGATCGTAGAATAGGTAAGAGAGAATGAGAAATAGAGTTTGAGAGAAAAGAATTGCAAGAGGGAAGTAAACTGTGAATAATTCGATAACCTTGAGTTTGTTAGAAACAGACAATATATGGAAAATGCCAAACGTATGTGGCCTGGGAATAATTCCCTACATAAGGCTCATTCAAACTAAAGTAAAACAAGTGCCGGATAAAAGGATATTGTTTGAGGCCCAAATGACCCAAACTTAGCTAATGACCTATCTTTGGCCTAACTGTGATTACTTCCCAAAACGCACCTTCTGGTTAGTAATAAGAGATTGAATCTAGAAGAGTCTTGCTTTCCCATTGACTGAAGCTTGTCTGAAAAGACCCCCAGTTCTCTGAAATCCTTAAGAAAAATCCCAAATCAATATCAATTTCCTATAAACGGAACCCTAAACTTTCTCTTCCTGACAAAGTGAGTACATAATCCCCTCTTCAATCTATTCCAAAATCCCCTAGCATATGAAGCTTCACCATCTGGGTCTCCGTCGCCCATCGTAGACGATCTCCAACTGAGATGGATTGGAAGGAGCATCAAGTAGCCAGATCTCTCACCTCAACTTTTATTATTTTTTTTAAATTGTTTTGATTTGTTTAAAATTTAGTTATCTAATTAAAAATATTTGTTCTTCATTGTGTTGAATATCTCTTCCTTTTGTTGTTTGTGTTGCTGTTGAGTTGTTCTTTCAAGAATAATGGTTTGGTGTTTTTTTCTTTGAAATAAATGGTCTGGTGTTCTTGAGCGTGTTTGAGACAAAGATTATAGGTTGGATTTCATGAGACGTGGAAGGGCAAGAAAAGGAGAGGATGAGAAAGTGAAAAACGAAGAACAATCTTAGAAAAATCTTGCCTCCATCTCAAATCGCCATTAATGGTCTTCATTTGTTCCAATTTTTTTTAAGGATGTTTTTGTTTGTTATTAGTTTCTTTGTAGAACTGATTTTTAAAAGAAAAAAAAATGGCAATAGATTGTGTTTTAGATTGAAGGATGAATGATGATGGTGGAGAAAAAAAATGGCAATGGATTGTGTTTCAGATTTCGTCTGGGCTTCATGAAGAGAAGAAATCTGGGTTTGGGTTGAAGGTGAAGAAATCTGGTTTGTGATATGAATTAATTAAGAAGATAATGATCTAGGTTCGTGAAGATCTGACTGAAGATTGATGAACTTGGATTGTGAAGAATTAAGATTGATGGTCTGGGTTTGTGAAGATCTGAAGATTGATGAACTTGGTTTTTGAAGAACTGAAGATTGATGATTGATGAATCTGGTTGATGAATGATTGTGAAGAACTAAAGAAATGAAGTTTGATGAATCTGGGATTGTAGATGTTAATTAATTAATTAATTAATTAATTAATTAATTTTTAATTGAGATCAATCTATATATTTTAAAAAAGGCATTTTTTCACACAAAAAAAATGTTTTTTTATTTGAAATGTTTTTTTAATAAATATTTCTCTGCCGTTCATCTATGAGATGGGTATCGGAGATTTTAAAGATGTTTTAATTTTTTTTAATTTCTTTTTTAACATATTTATAAACTTTTTTTTTTTCAATTAATCTTCATTTTAAATTTTTATTCAATTTTTTGAATTTCTTTTTCAAAATACTTCAAATGACTAAATACCCGTAGTTTGGATGGTCAAAACTAGTCAACTGTTAAGTTTGATCAATTTTGACTGACGATAATAGAGGTAGGTGTTAAATTTTGATAAAGTTGTTTTTAGGTGTAAAAGGTCAAACCTCAGGAGGGGTTGGTGTAATTACCTCATAAGACAAAAATGAAAAACAAAAACAAAGAAAACATGCATTTGATGTTTTTCAAAATTTTCATTTTTAATAATGGTTTTGTTTTTGTTTTTTAAAATTTTTTTTTTTTTTTTAAATAAAATATAAAAGGGTTAATAAATGCGAATTCGAAATCATTTTTAGAAAATAAAACGAAAACATGTTGAAAAACGGCTGCAAGACAGACCCTTACATACAAGAAATAGAATCACTTACTGCTTTTGCATAGATTGACTCAACTCCTCTATTTCATTTTCAGGGTGCTAGAAGGTAATAACTTCTTTCTTTAATTGTTTGACTTGATTGACTTGAGAAGTATAAAATCTCTTGGGTTTAACTACGATACAAGTAATAACGGTTTTTGGAAGTAAATATTGTTTTTAGTTTATTTATCAAACCTTTGAATTTTGTGGAGTCTAGTTTTCACTCCATTAACATTACAAGAACTGGATTGTAGCTAGATCCAAATCTCTTTCATATTCTTACAAGTTACAAGGGAAGTAATCTGCTGGCTCAACACCAAGCACAAGTTGAAATAGATGTAAATATGATGCAACAGCTTTATTATAATTTTATAAAGTAAACAAATAGAACCAGATCCTGCAGTTTATGGCTTACAGATGAATGAAATAACCTGTAGGTCTGAAAAAAAACAAACAACATTGGTTTAAGAACCAACCATTATATAAATTTAACATCTCAGACGAGCAATAAATTTAATCCCTATTTGAATCCAAAAAAAAAAAAGACTTTTATAGACTTGTTTCTATTGCCGATTCTGAAGTAATATGTGCCAAGTAAATACCATGTCTTGCTAGTAGTGTGATAGATAGAGTTCTCTAAGCCTGTAAATCTATGTAAAACAATCACTGGTTGCTTCTTTTTCTTCTTCTGACTCACTTATTGACCTTCCATAGAGTTGAGTATAAACACTTCTAGTCCTGTACACAACAATCAAACTCAATACCATCGCGACAATGCACAACCCTGCCATGATCCCACAGGTGAGGGAGTAGCATATGGAACCGACACAAGTAAGCGATTCATCAGTGCGAAGAGGAACTGCAAGCATTGGTACTCCTATGTATGGCGGCTTTAGAAGGGCAGCTTGTTTCTCTGCATAATAGTCATATATTCCACTGGCAATCACCCCAGAGATTATTAGAGAACCAAAAGTACTTGACAATGTTATAAAATTATACAAGGCACCGAAACTCTTCAAACCAAATAGCTCTGAAACCGCAGATGGTACTATTGCCCAGTGAGCACCATAACATAGTCCTATAACAATAGTCACAACGTATATTTGACCGGGCCATCCCAAAGCGTAGTAGAGGAGTGCAAATGCCATGATAACCTGAACCACAGCCATAGCTACCGGTCTTGGGTATGCAAATTTTCTGGCAAAATATTGAACAGGCAAAGAAACACATAAATATTAGCTAAGGTAAGATTACTGGAGTACATAATTTGGCATAAGAAAATTATGTTGCACCTTACGATGGCCTCTGAGAAGTATCCACCACCAACACGTCCAAGAAAGTTAAAAATGCTGATCATTGATACGTATACATTTGTATTTTCGTACCCCAGAGATTCGCAAATCTGACCCAGATTATCAATAACTGTCAATCCAGAACCAGAAGCCATTACCAGGGAGAAGAATAGAAGCAAAAAATCTGCCTTTATCAGCGCCTGAAGTAGAGTGAAATCCTCTCCTCTGCGGGGGCCTTTCCTATGCTTGATCCTCACCGCTCCTTCTGCAGCTGCTTGGAATAGTTTAGCTTGCAAGTGAGCAAGTCTTTTTTGTCTTTCGGATGATGGAAGTGAGTCCACTTCCGGAGGCTTCTCATCCTCAAGTTCACTTAAAATGACTTCTCCTTGAACAGTTTCTTGTTCATTATACTCAGTGATGATAAGAGTCTCCTCTACTGGATGTCTTGGCTCCGAGAAGAAAACCAATAAAACAGGAATTATCATCGGAAGCAATATAAGAACGATCAGAAATGCCGCAAGTATTGTAATTAAAGTTTGATTCACATCAACTAGATCTTCAAGCAGCAAGATACCCAACATATAAGCTGCCAGAACAAGGCAAACGGAATAGGTAAATAAAAAGCTGGAACTATCAGAGGACCTGACTTGTTTGTGACCTCTTACAGGTCTAACAATGAACATAAGAGCAATTGCAACCATTGATGGCCCAACTGCAACTAGAAAAATCAATGATGCTTCATTAGGAGAATTGATGATGGCATAAATTTGAGTCAATATTGCACCACTCAATCCAGCAAATCCTTTCAGTATTCCCACAACAGGACCGCGGTTTTTGGGGAAGTTCTGCACGCATGAAACTAGAGCTACTGTGTTGAAGTAAGTCTCACCATTGGTTCCAACAAATATAGCAATGCATAGCTGCAGAATCAATTTCATTAACCTGTTTTATCTCAAAGCTCCTTTGAAGTGTTGAATGAAACATTGTATAAACCACATAGTTATCCTCGCAAATATTCAAACCAAAAAGATTGGACACAGAAAAATTAAGCAGATGTTATGATTTTGCATAATTGGGTCCAACGAACAATCTTTACATTCATCTATAAGTAAAGGGTTATTACTAAATTAAGATCTGTACTTAAAACAATAATTTCTAAAATTCAAGGTCACTGGTCAATAAGTAACTGATAGACCTCTCAACATTGTCAATCAATAAATGTTTTAAAAGAAATTTGAAGTCTTTTCAAAACAACCCAGAAGTAGATTTTCCCAGAAAAGATTTTCTCTGAACCCAACTGAGAAATCAAAATTTTCCAATTTGTATGGAAAGGCAAAATACAAACAAATCTGTCCAAAAATAAGTAAACATAACAAAAAGAAGCTGAAAAAACAGATGACCATTGAAAGAAAAGATTGTTGAAGAAGTAGTACTCACCACCCAAAGAGGCAAGGCAGGCAATCGATTGGTGACAATAAGCCAAATCAAGCCATAGCCAACCAAGTTTTGGACGGCTCCGATGAGCATAACAGACCAAACGGGCAAGAACTCGATCATAGCCCCAGCAACAAATCCAATACCGTCACCCAAGTCCTTGGCGACACCCAAAATAGCAATCTGTCTCTGGTTGTAACCCATGGCGGTTTTGATGACAGGTGATATGCTGCCATACAAGTAACCAATCCCTGCCCAACACTGAACCCACATTGCACACACAAACACCAGCCATCTGTTGCTCACAAACGTCTTCACTTTCTCAGGTAAACGCACCATAATAATCTCCTCACTGGATCAGGTCTCACCAATCAGATTCTCAGGATCCTTTTAAAAAAGAGGAGGATGCGTGATAAAGAAAAGCGAGCGATAGTTGATCAAGCATCTAGCGCGGTAAAACAGTGACAGATAACCAACGGTCATCGGTCATTGTAACTCTAAATGACATATTTCTAACATGAATTTTTTTTTTTTGTTTTTGATAATATTTATTTATTTATTTGGAACATGGTATTTTTTTTAAAGCTTTTACCATTGTTAAGATTTGAGTCGTTACTTGAGAGTCATTTGCCAATTCAGTTTGGAATTCTGAAGAGGCCAATTCAGTTTAGAATTCTTATCAAATTTAATTCAGCCTATTGAGGACAGTGATGGGTCAGTCTGAATATCCAATGCTAATATGAATAATTATTCATGTCGCATTGTAAAATTTTTCTACCAGATTTCATCTGGAATAAAATATAACGTGACTGGTTGGTTTGTTATTGGGTAACACTCAAAGAAGGAAAAAAAAAAAAAAAAAAATAGGGTTAATAGCACCAGGACCCCTGAACATATAGCGAAATTGTATATTGCCTTCTGAATTTTTTTTTTTCTAGCATCAAACCCCTCGAACTCCCATAAATAAGAAAAAATGGACAAAATACTAACTTCCGTCCATTTTTTTGCCACGTGCTCTTCACGTGGATCCGTACGAAAGTCAATTATGTCATTTCGTCATGATTTAAAGAAAAATAAATAAATTTTAAGGAAATTTTTTTTGATCAGGTGGAGATCCAAATTTGATCTCCACCGTCCATCTCATGAGATGGAAAAAAAAAAAAAAAACTTAACAACATCATTATCACCTTCTTCACGTCCATCTTCAATTCCATCTTCTTCATTAGAATAACAAAAATCGTCTTTTGGATTGCCCTACATTCCATCTTCTGGATTGGTTTCAATTCACCACCATACCAGATTTCTTCAGATCTCTCTCTCTCTCTCTCTCTCTCTATCTTCTGCTTCTTCTTTTTCTTCTTTTTCTTCTTCTTCTTCCTCTTCCTAAACACAAGACCCGCAACAAACAAAAACAAAAGACCGTATTCCATCATCTTATCCCCATCTCATCAACATCATCAAACCCTAGCCACTCAAACCCCCCGCCGCCGCCGCCGCCCAAATCTACCACCCTAACCGCACCAAAGAAGTTGTGAGTTTCATTGTTTTTGTTTTGGGTCTCTTGAAATTGAAGCGAAATTGAAATGGTAAAGGGTTGGGTTTTGTATCTGTGTTTGAGTGGTGTGTGTGTGTATTTGAGTGTTTTGTTGGTGAAGCAAAATTGAAGCAAAAAAGGTTTGGTTTTGTATTTGTGTTTGAGTGTGTGTATTTGGGTGTCTGGTTGGTGAAGTAAAAACCGTAAAATTGAAGCAAAAAACGTTTGGGTTTTTTATTTTTGGTTATGGCTTTCTGACAACTTCCACGCGATTCAAACAAAAGTGTTCTCATCATCATTCATGAATATCATGGGAATTCGAAATGTAGCAAAGAGATATATGAAGATTGTGGAAGATGAGCATCAGACAGCCAGGGATTTTCGAAGAGTGAGTAGAATTGTAGACCGAATGATGGGAAAATCATTGATTGTGACATGTTTGGTTGGCAAGAAAATGAGGACTGGATCGATGATGGTGGTGGTAAGATGATTTGAGAAGAAGATGGATAGATGATTATTTGTTTGGTTTTTTAATTCTTATTTTTTTAATAATTTTCTTTTTTATGTTTTGTTTTATTTTTTAATTTTTGTGAAATGTAAATTTTGTTTGTTGTAGAATCTATGATGAAGATGAGTTTGAATATTGTTTTTTTTTTTTTGAACAAGAGTTTGAATATTGTTGTTCCACGATTTTTTTTTTTGTTTTTAATTCCAACTTTACCCCTAATTGTAGCAGCACGTGATCAAAAAATAGACGGAAGTTAGTAATCTGTCCATTTTTACCTATTTATGGGAGTTCGGGGGGTTTAATGTCAGGAAAAAAAAAATCTAGGGGTACTATACAATTTTGCTATATGTTTAGGGGATACTGGTGTTATTAACCCAAAAAAATAATAAAAGATTAGGTTAAGGTATAGACTATAAATTGTCATTGGAGAATGGAGATCAACTGAATTGAAGGTGTCCCTAGATAAGTCTAGCGTAAATAGGTTGATTTTTCCTAGGGTTTTTGAGTTTAGGTTTTTTAAAATTATTATTAAATCTGATTTCTTTTTAATATAAAAAAAAAAATATGATTTCATTTAATTTTTTATTTGTTAAAGAATATATGGAAGCTGCCATGTGAACAAGAGGACAGGACGCAAGAGTGAAAGCCTGCCTGTCTGAATAGAAAAAAAGCTATGGTGGTATATATTTCTTAAATATTTTTAAATTTAATTTTTTTTTCTCATTTACCTTTTTATCCTTACCTATTTTAAATATCTGTATGACAGAATAGTAAACAGTTGAGGGCATTTTAGGGGGGGTCATTAAATCGTTAGCACCGAATAAAAACATTATTCCTAGAGTAGCTGTTAATATGAATAACAGAAACATTGTTATAGCCATTTCTGTACATTCAACGTACTCCATGGATAGAGGAATGCATAGAGTTGAGGGGAGGTAGAATATATAATATTTTGGTTTCCAAGAGGAAGACTGGCTAATTTTAAAACTAGATGGGCAAAGTGTCTAATAGTGCAAGCCTCAATGAGCAGATCTCCATCTACGTGACCTCCAATAGAGGTCGATGGCCAAACAAAAAATATAAAAATAAAAAACTGAGAAAAAGGGAAAAAAAAATGTAAAGATGAATGAGATTAAACACGTTTGATTAATCACGCTGAGAATTAGACATACTAGAAATTAAACACATATAGATTAAACACTCGAATTAAATACGCTAGAAATTAAGCACATAAAGATTAAACACGTTATGAATTAAACAAACATTGCTTAAACACATTAAGAATTAAACACATAGATTCTTCTTCTTCTTCTTCTTCTTAAACATATAGATTAAACACGATAGGAATTAAACACATATAATTAAACACGTTAGTAATTAAAAATACATAGTTTAAACACACTAGAAAGGAATTAAACACAAATTCTTCTTCTTCATCTTCATTTTTTTAAAACACACTAGAAATTAAACACAGATTTTTCTTCTTTACTTTGTTTAGACCGGAGGTTTCGCTTGTAGGTCTCACCAACCTCCAATAAAAAAAAAAGTATTTCGTTTTTAAAAAAAAGGTATTTTTATTTCAAAAACTATTAAGAGTATTTTTGTCCAAATAATGGATTGTTTGGTAAAAACAATAAAAAAACTAATATTGAGTAAAAATAAAAACTCAACTAATTTCATGGTTAGTTTCAATTTTTACCCATATAAATATATATATATAGTCATTTTCTCCTTAGTGCGCACTGATGTAAAATATATCAATGCATTGCATTTGGAGCATATTTTATGTATAAGTATGGATAAATACATACATATTGAGTCAAAGCAATTCGCACCGAAGAGAAAAGCTTTATATATATATATATATATCATAATTCATTTGTAAAGATTGATGTACGTTGATCAGAAGCAACAAAAAAGGTATAAAAAGTTAGTTTACATATTCTTCTCTTCATCTTTGTGTTTGAGAATTGTTACATATTTATGTTCTGTGATTTGATTTTACAACACGTTATTACCGATATCCGGAAGAGTGATAATGTGATATACTTGCTGATCAATATTATATTGATCGTAACTTTAAGATTGCAAAATTAAAATAAAAAAGTTGGAAGCTCTAATAATAAAAATTTTAATCTAGTCAGAACTTAAAGTTCTAAATTTCAATTTAGACAGAACTTGAAATTTTGAATTTTAACCTGAAGTTCTAGATTTATTTATTGTTATACAATTTATTTATCATTATATATTTATTTAATGTACTTCTGTTCCATTTATGAGACTGGCCTTGTCAACTTACTAGAACTCGTAGTTTTTGGATTTATTTATTATGTCTTTTATTTATTCGTATTTTTTCATTTACACATAATCTATGAGATTGCTTAGGCCAACCTACAAGAACCCGTAGTTTTTAGATTTATTTATTATGTTTTTTATTTATTCAGATGTATTTATTTACACGTAATCTATGGTCCAGCCGCTCCATAACCAGATCCCTCATCCCGCTTAATACTCCACGTAAAAGTCAGACCCTGAAACCTCATATCCTCTAGCTCACATGAATCCAACACATCTCTGAAATCCACTAGTAACCGTCTCAACTGTAAGTGGCTGCCTTGTTTCTCATGATCATACAATATCTCATTAAAATATCCGACGCAAAGCCACAGTAACTGTGACATACCGCATAACCGTTGCAATGGAGTCCAAGCGTGGCACTGTTGTTCAGGCTTTGGGTCGCCGTAAAAGTTAGTCAAGCGCCAAACAGTAGAAAGATGGGACACTACCTTAACGTCGATGTGAAATCGCGAATATGACATCATATTGATACTCACTCTATCCATCCAAAACAAGCACAAACCACCACTTCGACCAATAGACTCCACCACCAATTTCCCTATAAACCCAAGCTTAATTCTCAGGCCCTCCATTAACCGCCTCAATTTTTGCTGGATACGAACTACTCATGGACTTCCCAGCCTCCGAGCATTCTAAACCAAGGTCTTCATTGCATCTAGTCGACCAGTGATTAGAGATGCACGTTTGGGGAATGGGGATGGATAAAGGTCCCCCCATCCCCATCCCCATCCTTATTTCTCATACCCTTCCCTTCCACACACCCTCCCAAATTTCCCTATTTAGGGAAAATGGGGATTGAGAAATTTTGGGGGACCTATATCCATCCCCATCTCCAATTTTTCAATTTTTCTGTTTTTTCCCGTTTTTCCCCATTTCTCTGTTTCCCCAGTTCCCTTATTTCCCCATTTGGCTAAAATTTACAAATTAAACTAAAAAACAAAACAAAAATTCCATTGCAAATACAAATTAGTGCATTTTATATAAAATATGTATACATACTTAAGGAGTTAGGGCTTTCAAAGAAAAAAAAAAAAATAAAAATATATATTATAATTATATTTATATATGTTTGGGGGAAATGGGGAAATAGGGATGGGGAACCCCCATTTCAATTTGGGGATGATCCCCCCCCCCCCCCCCTCACATTTTTTCTATAAAAAAAAAAAAAAAAAAAAATCCCTAAATGGGGATGGGAACGCGGAGAATTGGGACCCCCGGGATAAAATGTACATCTCTACCGGTGATATCCGAGTGTTGTCCACTCTCTTTTCACCAAATTTTGTCTTCTTGCAATCATTACCTGAATCCCTATCAACTTTACCAAAATCCAATGTTAACTATCTTTTCCCCAAATTGTGATACACATCTGGAACCGAAACTACCTCAGTCGAATCCTCTCCTTCCGCAACGACCACAAGAGCCCGTCTTTTCCACCATTTAACACCCCTCTCAAATCTCAATCGATTCCAAATCAATTCCAACAAAATGCCTAATTTTATCACTCTCACCCGCACCCGCATCCTCCTCATTGACCCGCTCCGGCCCAGCTTTCCCCCCCACTCGCTCCATTTGAAGCCCAAGCCACCACTAGCCCAATATTAATTTTACTATTAGTCGACAAAATATGGTTAAATAAAAAGTGTATTTAACTAACATATTATAATTTTGAAAGAATCGGAGTGATCCAAACATTGATAAGTGTGGAGTTGGAGTATTTCCCCTCTCCAAACCTCGAATTATTATAATATTAAAATAAAAAAAAAGTTGGTGGGTTCAATTTGGAAATTAAAATGTGATGGGCCAACCACGCAGAGCATGAGCTGTCTTGATTATGTAAAATTAAAATTTTGCAAGAGATATTGACAAGTCTTTTTCAATATATTTTGTCCTATTCAATCATCGTCAACTCTTTAGATCTAGTGGACTATCATTCTCATATTGCTCATAAATCCACTCATTTATGCTTCCTCTTGTTTTCACTACATATACTTCGGTTGTATTTTGTATCTACGTAATTATATTTAAAAAAAAAAAAAAAGATTTTTCATAGAATTTGAGAAAAGTCGAAGGACCTTATCTAAATTCTACTACCAATTTCAATTAGGTTGTGTAATGCAACATACAAATTCCCATGTCTGTAGTATCTCAAAACTGACAAATAATGTTTACATGGTAGGAATTAGGATTCAACTACCTTTCTTCGTTTGATCATCCACTCCTCCAATTTGTCCAACCACGTGAAATTAACATCCAGCTTATTATGCCAAGGCCTATTGCCAAGATGGTTGGACGCTCCGTTGGAGCCCTCCACCATCACGGTTCGAGTGCCATCACATGCATTTATATATGCAATTTTCCTTGGTCCACTAGTGGGTGGATGTTGTCCCACTATTTGTGTGGCTTATGTCCCACCTTTGTGTGGATGTCCTTCTCCCCATTTGTGGGAGTTTCTGTCCGAACTGTGCTTGTAATCGAGTCTCATCCTCGTAGGGTCCTAGTTGTTATTGTAATCCATTCTAATTGTTGTAATCCAATAAAATAATAAAATAAATAAAATAAATAAATAAATAAATAAATAAAAAGGGATATAATCATTTTTTTCCTTATAGTTCGTCATAATAGACACTTTGCACCTTCTAGTTTCAATAATAGTCATTTCCCCCCTTGAAACCAAAATATTAGATATTTTACCCCTCTAGTTTCAGTAATGACCATTTTCCCCCTACCCCCTAACCGTTAGGAAGTTCGTTAGTCAACAACTTTGACCGTCAAAAAATCAACTAAATGACCTTATTACCTTTGAACACATTAGTTATGCCCTTAATGACACCACTAAGAATTATTAAAAAATTAAAAAAATTAAAAAAATTAAAACTAATAAAAGTATTTAAAAAAATATAATTGAAAATAAAAAATTATAAAATTTAATTAAACTTTAATTAAAAAAATATTTAAACAAAAATAAATATAAATAATTAAATTTACAAATAAAAATTTTATTTAAAAAACATTAATATAAAGAATAAAATGTAAAAATAAAAATTTCAGTTAAAAAACATTAATATAAAGAATGAAATGAAAAAATAATTAAAAATTTTAATTAATGTAAAAATAATGTAAAAAACATTAATATATATTTTTTGAAATAATGAATTTTTTTTATTAAAGTTTAATTAAATTTCATAATTTTTTTTTTTCAAATTTTTTTTTTAAAATACTTACCAGTTTTAAAATTTTTACTTTTGATTTTTTTTTCTTTAAAAACAATTAGTGGTGTCATTATAGGACATAGCTAATGTGTTCAAGGTAATAAGGTCATTTAATTGATTTTTTAACGGTCAAAGTTGTTGACTAACGGACTACCTAACGGCTAGAGGGTAAAATATCTAATATTTTGGTTTTCAGGGAGGGAAATAGCTATTACGAGAGGGGGCAAAATGTCTAATATTTTGATTTTCAGAGAGAAAAATGGTCATTACTAAAACCAGAGGGAGCAAAGTGTCTAATATGACAAACTACAAGGAGGAAAATGATTATTTCCCATTAAAAAAAAAAAAAAAAAAAAACATCTAACTTATTATATATTTATTCAACATTCAAATTCAACTTTTCTTTTTCTTTTTCTTTTTAATACTCGACTCACCTACCACGAAAGCCTTTTTATATCGTTATATAATATGTTTAAAAAAAAAAAAAAAAAAGAATTTGTTTGATGTTGATGTAGTAAATTCATCATATTAAAATCATGTTATTTGACTCCACGAAGGCTGCAGAATTGGCCTATTCCTTGCGTGTACCAATTGAAGTATTTTAAAAAACGTTCTCAACAAGAGGAAAACACCTGAGAATCCTCTTTTTCTCTATAAGCACAACTTATTTGACGATCACATTTGATTTTTATACCAGGTGGCATATCCTAGATTTCAAGTCAACAAAAGCTGAGATGTATAACTAATCGAATTAAGAGTTTTGGACCAAGAATCATTTGTGGTTTCCAAGTTCCAACTTGAAAGATATTACAATTCTTACTAAGAAAGGATGCATAATATTTTATTTTTACAATAATAAGCTCTTTTTGATTATATGAAATTAGAACTGGAACAAAAATCAGTGTAGGTGTCAGGTATCTCTAATTTTTTATGCAACCAAAAGATTTCTTAGGCCGCAAAACTTCTTCACAATAATAACTAACAAGGAAATTTAGGAGTTGGGACTCTATAAAGTTTTCACTCTACAACAATAATTTTCTTAATTGTAAACATCCTCTAAATCATAAATCTGAAATAAAGTTTAACTATATATATATATATATAAAATAACAATGTTAAAGAGAAATTACACCTATACCCATAAAGTTTGGCATAATTGTAGGCAGGTGAAGATTTCATTCTATGTACAAAAGAAAAATCTATCCCTGCATTTAAAGGAGACATTTTGGTAGTTTGATGTGTAATACTAAAAAGGGTTATTTGCACTAGTACCCGTCGAACTTTACGCGAGTTTACATTTTACACTTTGAACTTTTTTTTTTTTAGGTATTAAATCCCATGAACTCTCATTTATTGGCAAACAGTTTGGTTTATTGCCCCCTGAACGCCTGTTTGAGGGGTATCTACAGTCAGGTTTTGTCAATATACGAAAGTTCAGAGGGTTTAATGTCTAAAACAAAGTTCAAGGGGTAAAATGCAAACTCACGTAAAGTTACAGGGGGACTAGTGCCAATAACCCTACTAAGAAATCAAACATATGTATTAAAATAACAAATAAATTATATTTATTTATTAAAAAAAAAAAAAAAAGAGTTTAAAATAAGCTTTAATTCAATAAACATATTAAACATAAAAGAAACAGAACCAAAATTTAAAGGCCTGGATTGAACAAAAGCTGAAAATATTAAATTAAAATGAAATGAAATATGAAAACGAAAAAAATAAAAAACTATATTTAAGTTGAGATGGCCCAATAATAAACCCATAACAGTCATGTTAATGTGAATGTGAGTTCAATTTCATCAGAAAAACTAGTAGTTGTGTCTACCAGATAAGTCCTAAGTCACGCATGGATCAAATGATAGAGATGTCTTTTTTCTATAAAAGTGGGTAAATACTATCATTATTTCTATCACAGTGCTTTTGACTAGATTGTACAACATTTTAGCTATGAGCAATTTGGATAACTTATCAAGTAAACCACACCAACAACAAGAGACAAGATTTAGGTAATCTGCAATCCAAACAAACAATATGCAGTTTTAACCTAAATTAGCAGCTTCCATCAGGATAGTCAAAGTAACAGTCTTATAGAATTCATGACTTTTTGTTCACTTAAATCATATATCAAGTAATATATCAAGCATGAAGCATCTCATGTATATATAAAGCATAATATGTAAACTTTGATACTCTGCATCAACAAGTCAGTGTGTCAAATGGTTTAATGCCTATAACACAAATTCTAACAAAATAACAAATATGCAATGATCTTATAGCTCCCCAACAAGAAGATTGTTCTAACAGTACTTCAACAACAGCCAGATCTGAGATTTTATAATGAATTACAAATATTTAAGTCACCTACTCATTAAAGCGATGAAATACCATAACATCCGTAAATTTGAGCTCCATACAAACATATTATAATTCTATTGAGGACAACTTCTAAGTCCAAGTAAACAAGGAGAAGAAAAATTATGGATATAATAAATATCACAACTTTTTAGATACAATACTCCATTATATGCATAGTCCTCAATTTTTTTACTTCCATAAACGACCTTGGTTCTTCAACGCTATCTCCATATATTTTCATCATATATAACGATGGAAATCTCAACATATTCGGTTCACTTTTTTAACATGTGACAGCTTTTATTTTTCTGAATATCATTATGCATACACTTGTAATTTTTCATATTCTTATGGAAATTAAGATTTAAGATTATGAAGCATTTCCTTTTATAACATAGCTGTTGGAGGATCTTTAGGAGAACCAACTTCTACAATATACAATGTTCCTATTAGATGGATGTCATGGTTATGAATTATGACTGGAGATTGCTGTCAATCTCCACTTTAGATTAATTTCAAAGAGTAATGCTAAAATGTCCAAAGTTTTTGCCCAAATGATGTGGCATGCGAGTTGTAATTAATACAATTATTCACCGCATCATCTTATGATCTATATGGTGTTGACAACTTATAAGCCGTATCATTTGGGCAAACAAATTGGACAAGTTAGCTAGTACTGTTTATTTCATTCAAATTCTAAGTCCAAAGTCCAACCAGTGGCTATTAGACAGAGGAATGAAACTACCTAGTGAATTGTCTTCAAATATGCTTTAACAGTTAAGAGTACTCAGAAACGTTTGAAGCAATCACATACATTTAAAAAATTGCATTTCCCTGCTAAAAAGTTCCCGGGTATCAGACATTAAATTTAATAACATCAACTGCAATACCCAATGACTAACTGCAGATTCACACAATGTAACACAATAACGAATTAAGCTACTGATCTCAACAACCAGAGACGTATAACAAGGTTAATTAATCCATGGAATCAAAACTGGGAGCATACCAGCCTAATTGATCCGAAATTTTCTTCATTCTTTCTTCCTGTCCCTTTGAGTCCCCAAAAGCTGTTGTGAAGGGGTATACATAAGTTACTTTTGTGGCCATAGTCCTATAAGTAACCACATCTCCTTTCACCAAGAACTCTAGCACATCCCGGCCAAACCCTCCATCGACCTCAGCTTTCAAATATTGACCTAATTTGTGTCTATATCAGTGGCTTTTTTCATGAGGAAAATATAAATTTGTACTAACCAATGCACCAACAGATTCAATACCCATATAGAGAGCAATAAAATTATAAATTTGGTTACTGTTCTTTTCTCCTAGTCATTTTTAAGCTCTTGGTTTTGATTATGGCAAACATTACTCATACAATTATTTTAAGTTAAATTAAATTAAATTACCAAATGGGGTCTCTTCATTGACCTGAATTTTGACATTTTTCTGTGTTTCCAGGATAGCTTCCTGCAATTTCTACAAGAAAAGCAAAACATCAAGCCAGCTTCATTCAATCTAGCCATTAAACTGAATTACAAAATGAAAATCCAGATAAAAATAGGCAAGTGTTATTAAAACAAAAACCTGAATTGCATTCTGTGTGGAAGTCTCAGGAATACTCCAAGGGAATGCAAACGATGATGATTTCGGGTTTGTGGAGACACAACCTGGATTTATTGATGGGCAAGGCCGGATTTTGCTGCAAGCATTCAATTGCATTAATAAATAAATTAAGTGATCATGAACCCCATTAAAATCTGAAATTGAGCAAAACAAAATATAGATTGGAAACATACCCATCTTGTAGTCCAGTTTGCAAGTTTTTGGACTGAGAAAATGGGGTGGTGGGAGGGAGAAGAGGAGACTGAGAGTTGATAGAGGGGATGGCCAAAGCAGGCAATGGAGAATTGAAGGTGACAGTGAGAGCTAAAGAGAGTAAATTGGAGAGAAGAATTGGTTTAATGTTGGGATTTTGTGAAGTGGGAATTGGGATTTGATGGTAAGGTTTGATGGATGTGGGTACAAATGGAGGGAAAACACGACCAATCAAACTCATTTTTCTTCAACACTTTAACTTCATTATCCCTTGCCTTACCATTCTCTACTTTATGTGACTTGTGTGGTGTCTTGTCACCTGTGTGTGTTTCAGTCAGCTACTCAGCTTCCTCATCTCTCACTCCCTCGTCAAACAGTCAACGGGGTTAATACGCTACGTTTTGATATTCTCTAGTTATTAAATGTATTATATATTAGGTAATTATTAATTATCACAACCGTCGATATGTCCGAGTGGTTAAGGAGACAGACTTGAAATCTGTTGGGCTACGCCCGCGCAGGTTCGAACCCTGCTGTCGACGTCCTTAGATAATCATTTTCTATTTTTTATTTTAAAGTGATAAATCACAAAACATTAGGGACCCAAATGAAATGTACCCTAATTTTATTTCCATGTCTCAAAAACCCAAACTTCTGGAGTAGAATTTGTTATTGCAGAAAAAATGGAAGAAAGCATGGTGGTGTCGAACGCAAAATCAAACTCGAAAACAACACAAGAGTTAGCGAAAGAAGGACAGAAGCATCTAGAAGAAACCATAGAAGCAGCTTTCCAGATCCTTTCATCGATGAACGACGAGCTCTGCAACCCTGCCTTGTGGTCTACCACTAACGCTCCCGATTCCAATCATCATCATATGGACATCACTTCTTCCCCTCTTACTGGCACCGCCAATGGCGCTCTCGATGACGCTCGTCATCGCTACAAAACTTCTGTCGCCGCTCTCCGTGCTGTCCTTACCGCTATTCCTAACTCTACTAAGGTCATTTCCATAAAACCCTAATTCCACATTTTCACTCAACTTTTATTCCTATTCTATTCAATTCGATTGCTTGTGCTTGATTTAGACTAATTTATAGATAGTCTAAGTTGTTGATATATCTTTGATGGTGGATGGATTGTTAATTTTAAAATAGGCGAAATCATTTGAACTGGGATCGACTGGTAGTGGTTCATTGTCCCCAGCAGATGATGTTGAAATTGACAAGTTGGAAGATCGATCGTCTAGTCTAAGAAAGGTAATTGGCTTTTAGTTGATGTCTTGAAGAATCTTAAATCGCGGCATTTGGCATTTGTAGCATTGTTCTAACTACTCTATCTATTGCTTTGTTTGATTTCGCATTTGTAGCATTACTAAGTTTTGGTCTTTCGTTTTCGTGCAGGAGCTTGCCAACAAGAATGAATATGTCAGACTTCTCATAGATCAGCTACGAAATCTTATAACTGACATATCTACCTGGCAGAGTCCTTGCTCTGTCTGAAATGCAGAATTTGTACAATGGTGCCCAAGAATAGAGGCTTTAGTCTACAATTCTGCTCAAGGTGCTCATCTCCACGTTACTTTATATCTGACTTGGAGAACTTTTTGTTCATCATTGATGTTTTTTTAACGAAAGAAAGAGAAGAGCGATTAGGTTTCTCAGTGAATACGATTTTATTAATTTTTTCCTATTACAAAAATCCGAAACAGATCCAGTGAAGGATTTTGTATATCTTGATATGTTTAACAGTGTTGACAAAGTGTTTAATGAAAGAAATTACTGTTAATTAATATCTTGATCTAATAGTCGTTGATGTGGTAAAATTCTTATGATAATTATATGAAGCGAGTTTTAAAGAATTTAGTATGTAATTGTAAATCAATTTGGTGAGAAGGGGATTCATATAGCCACACCTAAAGCTTTATGTGATTTGTGGTTGGTGTAAGATATAGTTATGTGGTTGGATTTGTTTGGTGTTAGATATAGTTAATGAGACCTTGTCATCAGCCGCCAGGGGCATAGCTTAGCTGGTGTTAGATATAGCCACGCCTAAAGCTTTATGTGATTTGTGGTTGGTTTAAGATATAGTTATGTGGTTGGATTTGTTTGATGTTAGATATAGTTAATGAGACCTTGTCATCAGCCCCGATGGGCGTAGCTCAGCCGGTAGATGGACAAGTTTGAGGTTTGGGTAAATGATTTTTAAGTCAGTAACTTGAATTCTATCGATGTCAAAAAGCTTCAACAAAAAAAAAAACTAAAAAAAAAAAAAATCTGGTTTAGATAGTGTAAAAAAAAAAAAAAAAAGAGACCTTGTCATCGCAAAGTAGAAGCTATTAAATGTTGAAGGAAGCAGACCATGTGTTAAGGTGCTGGAAATAGATTGTTCAAAGCTAGAGTCATTATGGCAGGAAAAATTAGGCTCGCATCGTGCCAATTCTTGTTTGCTACCTACCGTACAAAGCAAACGAAAAAAGGAGCTTGGACTCAGGTCCACAATTTGCATTATTACGTTTTTTTTTTTGTTGCTTTTTTTCATCATTCAATCCAAATGCTTAACCCAACTCTGAAGGCTTTGTGTTTTGTTGGTCTGGTTTCTTTGTTACAAGCATTTCTTTGTTACTTAAAAATAAAATAAAAATTGGTGAAAGTGCACTTCCTCATGTGAAGCTTTTTGGTCATGTTCTGGTTTAATAAGTGGGTGTTTGGTTATAAACATTATTAAGATATAAACAAGTATACCAAATGGAATACTAGTGGAGCATCACCTGCTCTGCCTAAGTGGATAAGTGCCAAAGAGCTCAAGAAGATGTTTATTTAGATAACAAGGTTAAAGCATAATAATTTACATTTAAAAAAAAAAAAAAAAAAAAAAAAAAATTCAATTACAAGCTCACCTTAACAAAACCCAGTAGTAAACTGATTCAACTGTAGTAAAATGGAAGGAATATTGAAAGAGCAATTTTGGTTGCAAATGTGGTGATTGAAAATGGAAAATCAAAAGCAACCAAATAACTCTTAACAGTAATGCTTCCCTTCCCTTATATAGTATTGCATTTAACTGTCTAAACTTTGTAACACACAGATAACTAATTGTGAATAGATGATCTAGTGGTGAGTGATGATCTCATATCTACAATGGCAGATTCATCTGCTCCCAAGTTGATGGCCTCTTTGCTTGCTCTCATAAACCGCGAAACAGACCCCTCTACATACCCATGAGCTTCTTTAACTGTCATCTTCTTGCCCATCTCATCAGGGAAGCTACTCAAGAAATGGTCGCCGTTCAGAACAGCTGCTAATTGAACTATCTCACTCTGGAATTCTGACAGACCACCATCTTCTTTTGCTTCTGTGGTCCTCAAAGCTGCCACGTCCGGCAAGGTCTCTGCAATAATACTATAATTTAGTTTTGCTAAATTATCAAAGTCACTCACTAATTCCAATTTATTCTAATAAGTTGTGCATGACCTGCAAATCATATATTGGCCAGAAAGGACTACTATACCTGGGCAATCTGTTCTAGGAGAGGTTAATTCCCCAACAACCCCCTCAAATGTGCCAGCCCAAGCATCCCTGTGAGTTAAGAAATTGGAGGACAGGTTGAATATTTTCTTAATGGTTGCCGGAATCGAAGAGTGCTCAAACTCAGAATTTGGAGCAGGTCCTTTTGGTCCACTCATTACTGCAAAACGTAGCAGAAGATAAACAAAAACGTATGAATACAATAAGCAATGAAGATCAACCAGTTAAGAGATTATACACTAGCCCCAGATCACATAAACCATTCCAGGTGTGGCTGATTATGCCAACCTGTCATAACCAGTCGACTTCAAACAATACACAATTCGTTGAGTTTCGTATGCAAAATAAAATATAAATGACTATGCACCAAGATGATCAACAAAGTTTGATTCTAACTAATGTCAATGTCAATGTCATTCTCAAAGATAATCCACATCTAGACTAATATGATCTACATATAAATTCTAACATAAAGCAAACAAAAAGATACACAAAAATGATTGAAGCTTTACCAGTTCCTTTCTTGATCCAAGGAGAGACCATAATTGTAGGAACACGAACGCCAAGCCTATCGAACTTAAAGAAAGAAGGAGCAGGACCAGTGTTCCCATCTGGATTAGGAACATTGGCATAAGGAGTCTTGACATGATCAAAGAATCCACCATGCTCATCATAAGTAATGACAAAAAGGGTCTCATTCCATTGTGGACTTGCTCTCAATGTCTCATAAACCTCCTTCACAAGCTTTTGCCCATCAGCAACATCATGAGATGGGTGATCATCATTTGCAGGAATTCCTTTAAGATCAAAATACCGCGGCTCGATCACTGTCAAGCTAGGCAATTTCCCCTTCCTAGCATCTTTCTTAAAATTCAAATTGTACTGGTGAAACTTAAAGATAAACTTCAATTTCCTCAAATTTCTATAAAACAAAGTTGAGGGTATGTTTCCATAGTAGATTCCAAAATTGATTTTATTCTCATGAAGTGAATCAAATATGGTCTTCTGTGGATAACCCTGAGCAAGTTTCTTCTTCACATGGCTTGTTGAACCATGAGAGGTAGCAGAGTAAACAAATAGTCTATTGGGTTGTGTTGGACCCGGAATTGAAGAGAACCATCTATCAAAGACTGCAAATTCTCTTACAAGAGAAGCATAAACAGGTACAGACTCAGGCCTAAAGCCTTTCATTACAGTTTCAGACAAGTTTGGAGACATTGACAATGCCTGCTCTACAAAACCAGTCATTGAAGGAATTGAACCAGACCCAAATACCTGTTGCTCCACAGCCTCAAAAGAATGACCTGGATCCGGATCGACAAACTCAGCATCATCAGTGAAGCAAATAGTCTGTGACTTGGGGTTCTTGGTTGAAACTGTGTTGCATTCCTCTCCAGTGACACCATTGATATTCGGATTGACAGCTTTCTTCATCCACCCAAGCATGTGATCAAAAGATCTGTTTTCCATCACCAAAACCACAACAGTCTTAATGGGTGACTGTGTTTGCAATGCGTATGCTGAATTCCATGGCGTCAGAACACATGACAGAGCAAGAACCAGCAACAAAATGGAAGAATATGGAGGTGGTGTTTTGGGTTTGGAATTTTTCATGGTTTTTGAGAAAAATGGCTTCTTTGGACAAATGGGTGTGCTTTATATCTAATCAGCACTTCTGTGTTTATCTTGGTAAGGGATCTGATATGCAACAACTTTATAAAAGTAAAATATTAAAGAGAAATAAAGTGGATTGAATACACCATTTCTGTCATTTTTGATTTTTTGGAGAACAATCAGGGATGACAGGAACAAAAACTTCACTCAAGTAGGTTTGGTAACAGTCCACAGAGAAAAAAGAGAAGCTTCTGGTTTTGGTTCGTTTCTTTACTATCGTCTGTCGTGGTAGTGCTTTGGCTTTTTAAAGTGAACAATTATTTAAATAAAGTAAATTCGAAAATGACATTTCTTTTTCTTTTTCTTTTTTTTGAAAGAATTGACATTTCTTTTTTTTTTTTTTTCCTAACATGAAAACGGAAAATATTTTTGTGGGTACGTTGGACTAAACGTGGTGTGACGGACGTCCACTTTATGCGTAGATTCTGTTGTGTGGAAAGATTCTGTGTTTGCAAGTTACAACTGTTAAATCATGGGCCATCAATTATGACCGTGGGATCATATCGATGTAAAGCGATTTATTTATTTTAATTTATTTATTTTTTTAACTGATGTAACTATTTCTGGGCTGAGAAACGAAAAGGTTAAAATCAATTTAATTTATTGATATTCGAATTAAAAATATTCGAATTATGATTAGTGAGTGCTGAATTGCTTACCTTACCTACCCAGTCAAATACAGAAATATAATTATTGTCACTTTTTGGGTTTATGATTTGAGCAAGAACAGAAGAGTTCTCGTTGTGCTGCCATTAATAAATATTATGCTTCATAAATGTTTATAATTGTCCATTTTAAAGAATATTTATAGCTGTATTAACCGTATGATAGTAACGTTACACTATTTTAAAAAAATTGTGCATTCACGTGGTGAACTGTTCAGTGATAGATATATTAAGTTAGATGTTGACTTATTTTTTTTGATGGAAGAAAAATAATTGGCAATAGTTTTGCTTGCAAGACGTGTGTATGTGTATAATGGCTTTTGATTGGAATAACTAATTATTTGGGGTGTTTTATTTTTTATTTTTAAACCAGATTTTATGGTGAAGTTTAAGGAACAAAAAAGCAACCCAGGTAAGATATTGTAATATTTAAAATTAAGATGATTATAGTGCCTAAATCATCTATTATATCATATCGTGCGGGTATTATTTGTGATTAATTATCCGTGTGCCATGATTTATTTATTTATTTGCAATAAATCCGAGGTTGAGAGAGGTGGAGTGGGTTTGAAGAAATGATATTAAATAGTGTAAAGTGCAAGGCATGTGTATGCTGTTTAATTATTGTTAATAAATGCACAGAGAGAATAAACTACAGTGAGTGAGTGTAAAAGACAGGACTCAGGAGGAGTAGAGAGCGACGCCATTACTATTCAAAAAATTTCTCCGTGGGATATTAAACAATCATAGTTCTTTACTTTCGACTTAATTACACTAAGGCATTTGATGTGTCGCTGACCAGTGACCACTCACTCGTCAAATTTTAACTAAAAAAACGTCAAACCAGGAACCACAGTCCACACAGATATTTATATATGTACTGTATTGGGCCGTGTGGACCCCATTCACCGACAATGGAGACTTGACAGACACACATGGCCACATTTTATTGACTTTTATTATGCGCCTAGATGAAATCAGTAAATTATGTACTGACGATACAATTCGGTTTCCAGGGATCGCAAACCAACCATATCATTATCAGTATAGCCTTTACAGTTTACAGGCATGACAAATAGTTTTCAGGATTTTAACATTTCTTTTTATACACATCTTTTAAGCCCTCTAAACATCATAACAACTTCAGAAACAAAAATAACCAATCAGTCATGTGTATGTAATTACCCTGGCCTCATTTCTTGTGTAAATTGTTCTGTAAAGCGAGGGTGTTTACTGACCAGCTCTCTTCAAGTATGCCATTAAGCCTAACCCAGCAACTAGTGCAGCCCCAGCTGCAACAGCACTGTACGCCGATGCCCATGCATCTGCATGAGCGTATTCCAAATTTCCAGAAGTTCCCCTCCTACCATCAGTTCCTGAATAATCTAAATGCAACTTCAAACCCTGCAAAAATCATCACTCATGTCAGACTTTTTTTTTAATCTTAAAACTACTTGTTTAATGCCACCACCAATCTTCCCACATTCCAGGTAATGATAATACCAATAGTCCCATATTCATTATAAATCGTTGACACCCACCTTCCAATTGGATAATCTTGCATGGTCCACTGCCGCTACAAGATCACTGTCTGATGACAGAACAACTTTGTCATTGTCTTCATCTTCATACTACATAATGTGAGCCACCAATAAGCATACTATTTAAGAGTAAGAATAAATCAAAACTGTCAGTAAAATAATGACATTTGTAAAATTTACCAGAATTTGAGGTAGGTTATTACGGTCAATGTCATCCCCCACCCTTTGAAGTATAGCAGTTATCAGGTCCGTCAAACACCGAGTATCTATGATTAGAAGCACCAAACAAAATCCAGTCAACTATAAAATCCATGCATATCGTTATATATAAATGAGAGGGAGTCAATGCAAGGTACAACACTTCAACTGTACAAAAATAGGGATGATACAAATAATGAATTATAATTATGAGAATTTCTCATGGACCGAAACTACTTTATTCCAATATATCCTAGGTTTCCCATTGTTTTAACGTTTTATATTAAAAACATCCAGAAAATAAAATAATAAAAACAGTAGTAGTTCTAGTGCTAAAAAAAATTTTCAATTTTTTTTATTCAACTATACTTCCTTCTTCTTATCAACCATAAAATAATTTGGAATTCTCATAAAAAATTATTGAATTTAATCGAGGTCCTCACATATACTTATGTAAAAGGTTCCTCACTAGATTGTAGGGAACCACCATGTATAAACAAAATCAAAAACTCACCCAATGAAAACTAGCCTATAATTTCCTACACCATATGCCGCTACCAGTTGAACTTCATAATTAATTATAAGCTCATTACATAGGATTAAATAAGCACCCAGTTTTAAAAGAGTCAGCTAGATGCATGATGATGAGGTAGACTCGTGAACATCAATAACTGAATGGACACCGCATGCATAATAAAAGATCACATATTTATAGCCATTTGAAGGTGTCATATATATATATATATATATATATTTATATATATATATGTACAAGTAGCTTACCACAAGTAAATCTATGCATTCGGCCCTTTTTATCTTGGATTTTGAATGCAAAAGTATGTGACGGTTCCTGCGAAGGATAGAGAAATGATCTCCCTGTTTCCGCTCCCTCAGAAGCCAATTTCAAGGAACTTTCACTGTATTACCACTAATGTAAGTAATTATCAATGACAAAAATCAAATATCATATTAACATTGAACCGTTAAGTATTCAACCTCCGGGCCTCCTCATCATCATCAATAGGACTTAAGGCCATGGCAGAGTCCCAAAACTTTTGCATCATTGTGCTTGCTTGCTCATTACTTACTCCAGCAGTATTTCCGACCTAGTAAAGATGCAAATGATGAGACCAAATTGTTCTGACAATAGGGATGTCAAGAAAATCTTTGGAAAAAAATAAAATAAGTATTATATGCTTCTAAGGAATAATAATGTCCATGTCCAACCTTGTAATCTAAAATTCTTCCAACAGGCGCTTACCAATTACATAAATTATTAAACTTCACAAAATGAGATATTCTGAACCAATAGTTATGCAAGATGTCAAAGAAAGATAGTTGGAAAGAACTTCCAAAATGGAGCATGTGGAATGTCAAGAGAAAAAATTACATGCACTTGAATTAAATGCTAACCAATAAAGGTGACCCTTCAAAGTGATTAACAACAGATATACCAAGGGTTATAAGCCTGAATTCAAAACAAAATGTATTGTTATGGCACCAAGACATTTGGCATCCAGTCACAATGCAGCCCATATAGCCAAAAAATGTAAAATCTACGTAAGTGAATCAGTCTATAATAAACAACCAGAGTGAAAACTGGTCTACATAAATAGGAATTGCACCCATAAACTATCTAAACCTCTACAAACAACAGATTGATAGAGCAACTCCCCTTAATATAGCTTCTGAATCCTTAAAAGAGCTTACCACTGACAGAATGGTTATGTGAGATATTAAGACCCTCATACTACAGCATAACTAAAACCAGTAGAACTTGCACATGGTCAAAACTAAAGATCATTACATAGTCCAAGAAGGCCATTGAGTTGACTTACAGTGGCTACAGCAGCATGTGTTATATGGATTACATCGATTACAGCAACGACATCTCCATCTGTATCCATCCATCCATATTCATCAGATATGGATGCACTACATATAACTTTTTACTCTTGAGACAATGACAAATTACCTCTATCTACTACAGGAAGGTGTAAAAATTTTCCATCATGCATGGTATGAAGAGCATCCACTATTGGCGTGTCGATTGTTGCACATTCTGGATTGGGTGTCATGATCTGTACATCAATTAAAACCACAACATTTATAAATCTGGAAATGGTTTATTATATTACCAAGGAAGCACGATCTAGGAGCAAATATAAAAACTTATAGCAAGTAACATGATCTACAAAATAGATATCAAGATGACCTTCGCTGTGAACATCAACATTTACATTTTTACAAAAGAGATGGACAAATACCTTCTCCACCAGAGTTGATTCTGGAGGAAGATTATGTGCTATCACCCGCATCAAGATATCCTTTGAACTACCATGTTAAAAGAAAAATATAAGCTCTATTAATAATAACAAATTTAAAATAAAAATTAAATAAATAAATAAAAGATTTAAAGGTACAATCACACTAGCAATGTCCTAAGTTTTTGCTCAAGAGTGAAATGGAAGTTGGGCAAAATAAGACTCACGTTAAAATACCACAAGGTTTGTTTTCAATTGTTACAACAGCAGAGCTCAATCGCAATTCAAGCATCTTTTTTGTTGCCGACAAAACTGTCTCAGCTGGTGAAACTGTTAGAATCCTGAACAATACCAGTGTGTTAAACAAAGCAACTTACAGAAAGTTTATTTTGGCGTTAAACAAATATAAATATTAGATACCCATAGACATTTAAAAAGAAAATATTACCTACTTTGATTTCTCTGGAATGATTGTAGACAGAGAAGGCCTAAACATTCGTTCTCTAAGTGTCTCAATGAATGTATTGGGACCTGCATACCATCACAGAAAGCATTAAATTATTTTGAGAAACACTTCAGATAAATATAGTTTACAACAGAAAAATAACGAAGATACTCAAATAGATCTGCATGAAGAAGCTAAGAGGTATCTAATATAACATTCAGAACAAACCAGAAATGGATGTCCCCCAATGCTTTTCAACACCTTCAACTGCTGCAGCAATAGCCTTTCCCTTTTCAGCTGCCCTTTCCATGCGAGCAATAGCATCATACAAACACTTTGCTATATCTAGTAAAGCAATAACCTCTCCATTTTCCACAACGGGTAAATGTCTGAATTTTCCTGTTTATACACAGATGTCAGGAACAAATTCAAGTATTCAACAGAAAAAATATGAAACAATGCAACACGGAAGAGAATGGATGGGATTCTCAGACTGTTACAAACCTTGCACCATCTTTTGGAGGGCTTCCACAGCAAGAGTGTCGGATAGAACAAATATCGGGTTTCTAGTCATAACTTTGGAAACAGGTGTCTCTTCAAGATTAAGCTCACGAGCAATAACTCTTGTGGCTATGTCCTTCATCACAAAAATAAATGAACAAATCAAGCATACAATAGCTGTTAAGCTTGCAGGTAGTGGCAAATAAATGTTATTTTGTTATTTTTTCCTCTTATCCCTAGGTAATGTACCAAATGATGAAATGAGAATTATGGCCATACCTTGTCTGTAAGAATTCCACACAATAATGCATTAGAATCAGTCAGCAACAAAGCATCTACTCTACGAGCAGCCATACGACGGCAAGCCTCTTGAACACTTGTATTATCAGGCACTGTAAGGGCCTTTGACAGACGCAAACGTTTGACAGTGCGTTCTCCTGTCAGTGTCCTGTTCCAAGTGCAAAGAGAAACGAAGGAAGATAACGTCATTGCATAATCGATGCATAAAATTTTAAAGTCGGTTTTCCAGTTAATTTAAAAAAAAAAAACAAAAATAAAAAATAAAAAAAATTCAGAGTTAGTATATTATAACTGTGGATTACTGCATCTGAGTTCTTTCACCAATATTTGCACATTTGATCAAGTATGTCATTAACATGTGGTTTTCAACTTTCAGAGTCTTAAAGAAAGATAACAATATCATTAAGTAAAAAAATTGAAGTTATATGAATAGATGCAAAATCTTTACTGGTACAAAATTTTCACATTCCATTATTTAAACTTCAATTGAGGGAAAGAAAAGTTTAATTTTATGGCAGTACAATGAAAACAGGTCACATACATATCTAACCAACCAATGATGGAACTATGTAATATATCTAACCTTTGGAACTCCCATTACATATGAACATCATAAAGAATCATGGCTTCTATAAACAACAATCACCAACAAACTAGTAGACAGCATAAGAAATTCAATAAGACCGCTAAACAATACCCGAAAACGATTACTCAAATCTCCTTGATTTTGCCACAAGCATATTAAAATGAAACCACCAACAACTATTAATCGTCGCAACTACAGCCATGTCTGCCTGGAAAACTTGTAGCTAAAAAGTTCCATAATATGAGAATCGCATTCATTAAGCAGCCATGGAAATTGAATATTAAAATTGAAGCAAAATTGCTAAAGCAACAGAAACCGAGAATTCTACGTGGCCTAAGGTATGATAGCATTAACTATATGACAATTTTTCTTAATAAAAATAAAAATAAAAGTTCCCCTAAAACAAAGACCAAAGACAAATTTAGAGATTGTAAATTAAAAACAAAAAATACATATCAGAATTGAGCGTACATATTACGAGAAGGCGCAAAAGGTTTTCGAGCAGAATCGGGGCCTCCATTCTCAACTTTCTTCTTCCCAGTTAAAGAGGAGTTCGTTAGCGACAAGCTTTTCCTCGAAGAACCGCCTTGACTCGTCATTTCTCCTCCTTCAAAACGCTGGAACAGAAGCACCGGCAACGACACACTCACAGATTATTTCCAAATAATAATTAAAATTCAAAATCAAAAATCAAAACCTCTGTTCAATTGCGAAACCTCTGCTATTTTGACACTGTTTTCAATACCGATGTCAAAACGATCCAATCATAAACGAGAATCTTCTGGATTCCACAGCCCAATCGTAATCGCAAAACGAAATCTAAGGAGAAGAGGGAGAACCGGAGATGGTTTCGACTCAAAAATCAAGCGCAGAGGATTGAAATAGTGAAAAAATTTCCGGGTAAATAGAAGAACAGGGTCGGCAAATGGGATTTTCCCGGGAAATGAACCGACCGGGGAAGGGAGGGAAGAAAGAGGAAAACCCTAAAAAGCAATGAGAAGATGTGGAAATTGGTTGACGAAGGGAGACAGGACCAATCACAAAACTGCACGTCGACAGTTTTTAACTGAATTTTCTCCAATTTCAGAGGGACTTTTGTGACTCTCCTCACCTCAGCCTTCAAAAATTCCCTGGAGGTTGAATTTTATATTTTCCAAGTTACATTTTTGACCCTTATATTCGATCTAAGTATTTAACACAAATTTTCCTTTTTTGTGGAAATAGAAGAAAATAGCCTTTTCTTAAGTTCACTCACTAGCAAATAGCCCCTTTCGAAAATATTGTAAAAAAGGTCTTTTCTAATGTTTACTTTCTACAAAATAGCCCTTGAGGGACGAAAATACCCTTTTTACTTAAACGAATCGAAATGAACAAATTACCCAATAAGATTTCTAAGGGATGAAACTACCCTTTGTGGTATTGGCCTTCATCTACATTCATTCGTCACAGTGGAAGTTGGGTGGCTAATTGTTACGAGGGTGGTCAGAACAGTGAATTTTTAGACAGTGAATTGTTATCAACCATTGATGATCAAGAGAACAGTGAATTTTCGAACACCAATAACACGGATGATGTCTCGATGCCTGACGTTGATCATGGAATAAACGATTTCGATGAACTGTATTTACCAATATGTTTTAATTCTTATATGTATGGATACTCTTTTATTTTATTTGGAAGAAAATGTACTGATACTATTGTTTCAAGTTCAAAGAGTTTATTTTGAAGATACAATTCCAGTAAAGTTACACGTTGGTTTATTAATTAGTTACATGTCAGTTCATTGCAAAGTTATATGGCAGTTCATAATATTATTCTAAGTTTAAAGACTTTCTTTCGAAAATCACAATTCCAGTAAAGTTACATGCAATATCTACAATTCCAATATTACATGCTAGTTGATTATTAAGTTACATGCCAGTTAATTACAAAGTTGCATGCCAATTTATAAGGCTATATTTCCAAAATACAATTCCAATAAACAACATTCAAAGACAAATTCATAAACTTCATAAACATGTACTACATTGACATTTATCAATCTGTTGGTACACTATTAGCAAAATTTTATAAGGACATATGCTCTCTAAACAATGGGACATTTTTGGTTCCCCATCCTCAAAAACAACTTGTAGGCATCAAATAGTTCGAACTGCAACATCGTTACAGTTCGAACTGCAATATCGTTACTGTTCGAACTATTTTTGGTTACCATTTTTGGTTTCCCATCCCCAAAAATTATTTTTAATATGGGCGTATGAAGAAAAATAAAATTTTTTTTTTATATGGGCGTATGAAGAAAAATGGGTGTAGGAAGATATTTTGTGGGTGCCAATAGAGCCACCCTATATATATAACACCAAATCCATAGTGACTTTTGGGAATGTCATTAGATTTATAATATGAGTTTAAATGACATCAATGGATAAAAATACCCCCATCCTCTTCTTTTATTACTTTTCTGTCATTTTTAGGTTTGATTTTTTTTTTCAAAAACCTTGATCAATGGAGGTCGATGAAGAAGATAAAAAAAAATATTTGGAAAATTTTATACAGTCCAATAAATCTCGAAATTTGCAAAAATTTCCAATAAGTTTCAGAAATTACAAATCGAGTATCGAAAATTTAAAATAAGTCTCTAAATACCCAAATAAGTCTCAAAAATATAAAATAAGTTCTGAAAACACGAAAATAAATTTAGAAGAAAAAAAAAACGCGAGAATTATTTTTGTGATTGTGTTTTGAAGGTATTTTTTTTAGAAACACAATTTAGGTGCTATTAAGAGTGTGTTTGGCAAGAAGGAAAGAAAATAGGAAGGATAGAGAGATTTGGAGAGATAGAAAATATGAGGGAAAGAAAGAAAAATAATTTTCTCTTGAATTGTTTGGTAAACAGGAAGGAAAGAATAGATCTTCCCTTTCCTTTGCTTGGTAATGTTGAGGAAAAGACAAAGGAAAGAAGTTTTCGGTGTGAATATATAGCTAGGGCTTGTGAGAGGATTAAAAAAGATGGGTAAATTTATAATTTCAATTAAACCTGAAAATCATTCCCTCTTTTCTCTCAATTTTCCGTCCACTTTTGGGAGGATTAAAATTAGTGGCTCCCACCCATAAATTTTTCCTTCCATTTTTCTCTCATACCAAACAGTATACTTCCCTATTTTCTTCTCCCTTTTCATCCCTACCAAACACACTCCAAAACTTAAGCTATTAAGTTGATATTATTCTTAAAAGTACGAGAGTTAAGAGTGCTAGAAAATTATATATATACATATACATACCACCTACAATATGGCAACTCGAATGATATTACCATGCTATATGAACGCTCTTTTCCACCGAATCATATTTAGTAATCCACATTACTATGCTAGTGAGCGGTTATCCACCTCTAAATCATATTTGGTAATGGTTTAGGACTCAGGCTTTGCTGCTTTGGTACGAGATGACGTCTAGATATCTTTGTAATTTTCTTTCTTTAATAGAATTTCTTTTATCAAGAAAAATAATAATTTAAATTTAATGAAACATTAAAAATTTATACACATTTATAAACGAGACGTCATGGACTCATGGGGCATCATGTGGCCATGTGGGTTTATTTGAGCTGACTTTTGGTTTTATTTTTATTTTTATTTTTTTTATTTTTATTTTTTTGATAATTAAAAACGAAGCAAGAAACAGATCAAACCGGAGAGAACAACAACTTTGGGCTGGAATCTAGCCAAAGATAGTCCCTCGCAAAGGAAAAGGCGGAGGAGGCAAGGTTGGTGGCCAGGGTGTTACCCGAAGAGGGGACATTTGACCACTTACATCAACCCACCTCAGACAACAAGACCTTTATATCCTTAAAGATAAAATAAACATCTCAAAACAATGAATCCGTAGAATTCAAGGAGGAGAGAACACTTGAGGAATTTACCTCTGCTATCCTAATAGAAAAATTATGAGACTTAGCAAGTAGGAGGCCCTCGCGAAGAGCCATAAAATGGCTCGTATCAGCACCAAAATGACCAACCAGGAGACTAGAACGGACTAAGAGACACCTCATATTATCATCCCTGATTGAAACACCAATCCTAATGAACCCAGCATTTTTGCGAATGACCGCACTGGTATTGAGCTTGAGCTGACCAGGAGGGGGCGCCAACCAATCCAAATAGGGGGGAGACTGAGGCTGGGCTGTTTGGGGAGAAAGCGCAAGAGAAGAATTTTGAAATTCTGCACACAAGTTAGTAGCCCACGATACAATCAACCCTGGATCTCTTGCTTTACCAGTATTCCACAGAGCATTTTGATCCTCCCAAATAGCCCAAGCAATCATACAATAAACACTAAAGTTAGCAGCTGAGATTAAGGGAGTAAGATTTTGAAGAACATCCAAAACAGGAAGAGCTCTGAACCGAGAGATCAGGTGGCCAAACTTAGAAACTTTCCAGACATTCCTAGCAACTTTGCAGCCAAAGATACCATAACTGGAGGGTTCAATACCAGAATTACATCTGGTGCAATTGGGCGAGACAGTGACTTTTCTTTTCCAGAGGTTTTCAAGGGAGGGAATGGCATTCAGACTGGCACGCCAAATGAAAATCCTAACCTTGGGAGGAACCTTTAGATTCCAAACCAGAGCCCACTAAGACATTGACCCTTTCTTGTAAGGCATGATTTTAACCACTTTTAATAATGAACTTACCATTCTTCTCATAATGCTAACGAATGAAATCTCTACCCCCTCTACAGCTGACAGGGATAAAGAGGATGGCTTTAATGTCAATCGGGAGCAAGAGGCAATGCAATTTCTTAGAATCCCATCCACACCGATACCTATCAAAGAGCTTAGAAACGTAAACGTTTGGGTCAAAAATTGGAGACACTGTCTTGAACGAGCTTGGCTGAGGAATGTACTTATCGTGAAAAACTCTGATAAAGTTACCATCGCCAACCGACCACCTCAAGCCTTTAGATAAGAGCGACCTCCCCCAGACCACACTGCTCCAAATATGAGAGTTGTCATGCTTAACCGAAGCCTCCAGGAAATCATTGTGTCTGAAATACTTAGCTTTTAGGCCCTTAGCAGCCAAAGAATCCGAATTCGAGAGGATCCTCCATGTTTGTTTCGTGAAGAAAGCTTAGTTAAAAAGGCTAAGGTTCTTAAAACCGAGACCATCACAGTGTTTGGGAAGACAAAGAGTGTCCCATTTAATCCAACTAATCTTCCGTTTGCCCTCTTTTGACCCCCACCAGAACTTGGAGGCCATGATACTAAGGTCATTGCACAACCCTATAGGCAGCTTGAAGAGGCTCAAGACCTCTTTACCTCCAAAAGAGAACATATTGCCTTTCCAACCTCTAAGCTTTTTCCAAACTCTTTGTTTAATCTCATTAAAAAGCACCCTTTTATTCCTCCCCACCAAAGTAGGAAGCCCTAGATAACTGTCCTGAGTGTTACAATGCTCAATTTCGAAGAGTTGCTATATCTCAATTTCGGTCTGAAAGTGATCTTTGACTTATGAAGATTCACTTGTTGACCCGAACCCCGCTCATAAATACCAAGAATATTCCGAATGTGAGTGCCACTAGCTCTTGAAGCCTTACAGAATATAAGAAAGTCATTCGCGAACAGTAAATGGCTGATCAAAGAACCACCCCTACAACATTTCATACCCAAAACCCTCTCATTTCTTTCAGTGCTCGAAACCAAGCAGGAGAAGGCCTCTGCACAAAGAAGAAAAAGGAAAAGAGAAAGAGGGCAGCCTTGCCTTAAGCCTCTAGAAGGCGACAACGAGCAAACAGATCTACCATTCAGTAAGAAGGAGAGATTAGACGAAGAGATGCAGTCCATAATAAGAGAAATCAGCTTGGGCGGGAAGTTCATTTTTCTTAAAACAGCATTGAGGAAAGACCATTCGACTTTGTCGTAGGCTTTACTCATATCTAATTTCATCGCCAAGTGACCCCTGTTTCCTGACTTCTTATTGGCTAGAGAATGAACAGTCTCAAAAGCACCTAACACATTATCGAAAATCTGGCGATCTTGAAAAAATGATGACTAGAAGGGCGAAATGATACTTGGCATACAAGGCTACAGTCTAGAAGCAATGACCTTAGTGACAATTTTATATATCATGCTACACAAGGAAATTTGCTTGAAATCACGAAGCACCGACGGACTTGCAGTTTTTGGAATCAAAACCACATGAGTATGGTTAAACTCACGAATTGTAACCTCTCCATTTAGGATTCACAAATAGACTCTAGTCACCTCCATACCGATTGTTTCCCAAAAATTTTAGAAAAAAATAGCTTGAAAGCCATCTGGGCTTGGAGCCTTAGTATGACTCAAGCTGAAAACAACCAACTTGATTTCCTCTGAAGTATAAGCAGAGCAAAGGGCCTCACATTAGGCATCAGGCAGTTTTGACCTAATAGGACCGGTGGCTGCACTGATATTCTGCGACGAGGGAGAAGAAGAGCAGAAAAAGGAGGCAAAGTACTCCTTAACAACTGGCCATACCTGTATCCGACTCCTGAATTTGGCCTGCAGAGTCATAGAGACTAGTGATGTTGTTCTTTCTTTTCCTAGCAAAGGCCCTAGAATGGAAGAACTTAGAATTTCGATCCCTCGCTTGTAGCCAATCCGCTCTAAAACATTGCCTCCAATATATTTCATCGCTATCAATAAGGCCTTCAACCTTTTTCTCCAGAGACTTGATAATGAGCATAACCGCTGGTTTACCACTTCTTCGATACAAACTCTCAATTTCTCTATTTTTCTTCTCAATCAACGACCTGATATTCCCATATTTCTTCTTAGCCCATTCGCCTAATCTAGAGGCACACCTATCCAGCTTGGACTTAAGATCCCCTATTGAAAGGGAGGGCTGAAAAACATTCCACTCATCTTTGACCACACCACCGATATACTGATCTTTAAGCCAAAACGGCTCAAACAGAAATAATTTTGCAACCCCCAGTTAAGAGCGGATGACTGGCAAACCCAATATCAAATAGGCCTGTAATCCAACGAATTGAAACCTAAATGTTCAACCCGAAACCTCTGATATATATCCCTTCACTAAACATCTGCTAGAAACCTATCGAGCCTTTATTGAATATTGTCCAAACCATCCCTTTTATTATTCCAAGTAAGTTTTGGACCTGAAAAGCCTAGATCGATTAAGTCGCAATCATCCACAGCTTGCCTGAACTGAAGCATACCCAAAACACATTTCTCAGACCCCCCCCTCTTCCTTCTCACTTGCAACTAGCAGTTCATTAAAATCGCCTCCGTAGAGCCAAGAGAGGCTATCGATACTCCTAAGACGTTTAAACAGATCCCAAAAGATCTTTCTATTATTAGCAATAGGTTTCCCGTAGAAACCAGTGAAACGCCACATAAAACCATCGACATACCGAACCCGGGTGTCAATGTACCCCACAGAGAAGGAGAGGACTATGACATTAACCATATCAGACCACAAGAGCATAAGGCCTTCACTTCTACCATTACTGTCAACACTTATGCCATTAGAATAACCCAACTGGACTTTTATGTTGTTAACCCTAAACCCTTGAATTTTTGTTTCTAAAAGAAAAACCAACTCCAGGGAGTGCTACCTCCGTAAGGCCGCCAACGAACGGGGATTTCCTAAACCCCGCACGTTCCAGCTAAGGCCTATCATTGCTCCCGGCGGGCCTGGTTAACAGGCTCCACTGATATTACTTCATCCGAGACCGAACTCGAACTTCTTCCTTTCTCCATCACCCTAGTATCCTCTTCCAAATCGAAAATGACTTTCCTCTTACATAATTGGTCTTCTATCACAGAGGGGGGAGGGGAGATAAAATCAGTAGATTTTGAAGACACTTTTTTGTTTAGGATAACCTTGTGAATGAGACTTCACTTTAATCTTTCCCGAACCTTTCTTCAACCCAACCGGAGAGAGACTCTGCCTTTTTGACACAACTCTAGATAGCTTACTAACTTCCAACATTCTCTGGAGGGGGCTAGCAATCTTACCGCCTATCTGCGAGAGATTGTTCTCTCTCGCTATATACTTCCAATTTCTTGAAGTTTTCTTTTTTGGAGTGGTAAGCTATCGTACCTACACCGGCAACACTTTAGGCCCTTCATCAACTACTGATTTAGCATTCTATGGATGCACCTCAATACGGGCTTTAGCCTGGACTACTACTACTGAAACTTCAGGCCCAACATGCCTATCAGTAAGAGAGCTTACTCTCTGGTGACTAATTCCAGAGGTACCCAACTCAGACCTGATATTAGGCCCATCCATCAACATCTTCTTAACCTGAGAGGGCCTAGTATCTTTTTCTGAGATTAGGTTTTCATATTGACAAACCTTCACCATCATCCCAGCCGTAACATCTGCATTTCCAGACTCACCATCTTATGAAGCAACCGAGTCAGATTTCAAGCCGGAAGACTCACCTCTTGTAACTCTCTTGATCTTCTAGCAAATCTGTCTCTATTTGAAGAGCTCCCACTCCACGATAGTTGAAACCTGGACTTAGAATTGTCTGGTAACTACGCTTTTAGCCATGAACCAAACTTGGTTAGAGACCCATCTAGCACCCCCTTCCTTGCTTCTTCATCAACACAATCCTTGAGCACATGCCCAACTTTACCATAAGCATAGCTGGCAACCTTTCGTACTTTAAACCCACAACCACTATATTATTAGATTTATCTAGCTTTAGACGAAGCCACCTCTTTAAAGGTTTAGAAATATCGATCTGAACTTTAACCCTTATGAATTTCCCCCAGCTTTCCTTTGAATCCGCCAGAATCTCTACTACCCCTTCTATCTGCTCTGCCAGCCATTTAGCCGTTCTACGATTCATACACATGATAGGGATATCATGGATCTGAACCCAAAATTCAGCTTTGTTAAAGTAGAGGTTTTTAATTCCCCCAAAACCCATTGGCTTTTCCAAAACTATGAGACTCTTACGGAAGTGCCACAACCCTCTTTGCCAAAACCGGTTCCTGTCAACCCTGTTAACAAAATAAAACATAAAGGTATTGTCACCTAGGAGCTCGATTTCCACACTGCCAAAGGGATTCCATAGTTGGTCTATCAATCCTTTGAAAGCCTCTCTATTGACCTTCTTACCCAAACGAACCCTACCCACTAAACAACGTTCACATCTTGGACCCCTTCCATTTGGGCTTCCTCTGTAATTTCAAGAACAGCACCATCTTTCTTTGCTAATGACATATTTTCATACAGATCTGAAAGATCCGCCATATTCATAATCAAGTTTCTACTTGCAAGTCAAGCTCGCAGAGACAAAAAACCTAAAAAGAACGCTACTTTCACTTCTTCTTACTGAGTGAGAGAGAGAGAGAGAGAGAGAGAGAGAGAGAGAGAGGGGAAAAACTCCACCTATAATGACTTTTGGTTGTTGAAACAAATAAAATATGCATAAATTGACTGTAAATTAGTGACTAACACGTTTTGATTAATATTTTAGGATAACCGACTTTAAAAAATAAAATAAAACAAAAAGTTGAACAACAGAACAACTTAAACAAAGGTCCTTTCCAAATTCAAATGGGGAAATTGTGAGCAAAACTGCACTGATATTACTCTACAGTTTGCTCCTATCGATTTATTATTATTAAAGTTTTGTACTCAAAAACCTTCGATGAATTGCTTACACGAAAAAAAAAAAATTTAATTTAAATTTGTAACGTTATTAAGTTATAAATTGAAATTTAATTTTGTGTGATACGGTTTACATAATTCATTTATTGGTATTTGGTATAGTGCAAATTTATTTGAATTTTCTTGAATCAAGCATATCATATAAATTTGGTTTTGTTGATGATTGTTGATGGAGTCATGGAACTATACCCAAGCCAAACACATCTTCCCCTACTTATGATAGTTCGATTTGAGTTAATGAAATTATTATATCATGGATTATTGGTTCAATGGTGTCATAAGTAGCCAACAGTATTCATAGCATCCTTACAGGAACACTATTCACAAATCACAACATCATTACACAAACACTATATACATAATCATTAATTGGTGAAAGGATTTTGAATGAATCAATCAAATGCAGTCCTCATCACATTCCACATTCAAAATAAGTACAAACAATCAGCAACAAACATAAATAAACACTATATATAAATATATATATATAATTTTTCTATTATCAATTCGTCCTGATATAAAATATATTAGGACGAAAAATATGGTCCGTTAGATTTACATATTTTGACTCAAAGTGTATGCACTTGTCAAAACTTCTCCATAATCTATGGTCCATACCTTTTTCGTCCTGATATAAATATATCAGAACGAACTGACAGTAGAAAGACTGTATATATATATAGAGATATTTTTTATTGTTTATAATTCCTGAATTTTATTTCCAAAAAATGTGTGAGGGATTACAGTTTGGCCCTTATGTTTTAAGGATACATTGATTTTTTTACTCGACTTATATGTATTAGGGTCTTTGGTTCTCATCTTTTTAATTTAGAAATACATCAAAATTGTCTCTACGAAAAAAAATAACGGTCAAACACAACAAATGTCATGAAAATACTATTTTACCCCCACTTTAAAATAATTGTATATTAAAATATTGAAAAAAAAAGATTAGTTGAAAAATTAAAAAAGAAAAGAAAATGAATCACTACCATCCATTGACCCCATCCATCCCAATGGATGTTGGAGATTAAATGAAATTTAAAATAAAAAAATTTCAAAAAAAGTTATCTTTAAAAAAATCTGAAAAAATTATTATTTTCTTGAAAAATTAATTAATTTGATTTTTTTAATTTTAAATATATGTTTTTAAATGAAGGTGGAGATCAAATAAAACGTTTTTTAAAAATTACTTTTTTTATTAAAAAAATGGATCTCCACCATCCATCTCAAAATCTATGGTGGAGAATGGAGATTAAATAAAAAAAAATAAAAAAAAAATAAAAAAAAATTCTAATATATATACCTCTTTTAAAAAAATGTATCTCCAACCGTCCATCAATACGATAGACGGTTGGAGATTATTAACACAATTATGTATAAAAGACATGAATACCCTCTGCTTTCGTTAATTTTGACTAACCATGAACTAACGGAGAGACCATTTTGATATATTTCCAAAAAGACGAGGGACAAAAACCCTAATATATATAAATCGAGTAAAAATGTAACATTTCCTTAAAACATAAAGACCTAACAGTAATTTTCCAAAAAAAAAAAATGATACTTTTGTAGGGCTACTATAGATTTTTACCCTTAAAGGAATGAACGTTTAAATGTTATTGTACACCCTACAAATTTAAAATTTTGAATGAGTTGTTATTATTGGTCTCCACATCAGTTTAGTGTTTCAATTCCTTTTAAAACAAATGCTCACAACTCACGAGTACTTGCTAGAAATACTGTAATTCAATCAAGTAGCACATAAATATATGCTAAATGGGCAAATGCCAATATGCCATCTAATGTCCTTCCTTTACTTGATAAGAACTCAATCTTGAAATAAAAGAAAAAGTCCTTTACGTGGGAATTTAGTGTTAGCATTCAATGCAAGTATCTCTGTTACAAAGCGAATTCTTATGCATTAATTTTCTACGCCAGCATCAATAAAGTTAGAGATGCTCACACTGTTTTTCTTACTTGATGCGTTTTCACGAAGAAAAGAACAACAGGTTCTTGCATTTCTTTAATTTAATCAAATGAGTTAGAGATATGAGGACCAAATGAGATTGGAACTCTACAAGCATGAGCCTTTAATGAGCAATGATGGGATTATGTTTACAATACTGGGTTTGAAGTTTGGCAGTAGAGCTTTATTTTGAAGTCTTGAACCAGCAAAATAAGGGATCTTAATAGTTTCTAAAGTAATTTAAAATTATCAAGTAAATAATATTTTACGAAAAAGAAATATTAAACATAAAGGCATGTGTAAATTAACATAGGATCCAACTTTGGGTCCTATATATAATATTGTCATTTTATGCAAAACCAACATAAAAGTATATACCTCTTATAATTATTAACTTATAAAGAGCGTACTGCTCTCCAATGACAGATTCATAAATCCAGAAGAAAAAAAAAAAAAAGGTACAACAATGGTGGATTGGGCACCCGTTATACTTGGGTTAGTGCTATTTATACTCCTCTCCCCCGGCCTCGTATTCCAAGTACCGGGAAACCACCACCACATTGAATTCGGCAGCTTCACAACCAACGGCAAGGCAATTCTTGTCCACACTCTCCTCTTCTTTTGCATCTTCACCATCCTCATGTTGGCTGTTGGTGTTCACATTTATATGGGCTAGCTATATAGTAATTCTCTGTCTGCATAATTATAATTATTTTCTATAGTAATTCTCATGTTGGCTGTTGGTGTTCACATTTATATGCTCCACTTTCAGATATTATTATTTTCTTTTCTTAGTTTGATTTCTTTTTGGTTTAATTTGTTTGTTTTTGTTATTAATATGGTACAGAAGTACCACTTTAATATTTGTTTTATGACTAGTTCATTACAATGATTGTTTTAAATTTTAGATAGGCCAAGTGGGAATGAATTTCTTGATTTCATGAAGATGGATGAGTTAATCTGGGTAGCAATATGTCAAAGTGTGCGTAGATGTGGATTTTTGTATCAAGTGTTAAATGGTCTCTTAGTCTCTTACAATGATATTATTGAAACGGTTGTATTAATCCGTGCCCTTAGGCACATGTTAAAAACACAAAAGTACTATAGAAAGAAAGTCAACTACGATATATATTGTATTGTTACAATAAATATAGTGATAAAAGAAACTTTTGTGTTTTTAATGTGTCGTTAGAGCACAGATTAATACTACTTTTATTGAAATACAATTTATAAAACCTTAGTTATCGATGATGACGACAGACATGTATAGGCTCTGTTTCCTTTTCGTTTTGATTAGGATGAAATAAATAAATTTTCCGACCAAAAATTGCACAAAAATTCTCTAGAAATAGTGAAAATTATTTTTAATAGCATGCATAAATGTGATTGTTTTTAACAAAATAAGAAATGAAATATCTCAAATGCTCATCACTTAAATGGCAAAAGTGATTTTATGTATTATTAAAAATAATTTCATGTAGTAAAGAACACGATTTCATATAGTATTCACATAATACAGTAAAAATGATTTCACGTTCGTAATTAGAAGCGTGTAAATTTTTTTTTTGAAAATGATGAATTTTGATTTTAATTAAATGTTTGATTTTCTCAAATATTTAAATTAAGTAAAAGTTTTATACACTTGGACGTATCTCGTTACTAATGATTGGGAAATTAGTGGGAGAATTACGACTAGGCAAAAAAGCTCATAAACCGTCCAACCGTGACAGATCAAACCAAACCGCTTGGTTTGGTAATTTATAAAAAAAAAACACATTGGTTTTATTATAATAAAGAGCAGTGATATTTTCATCCCTTTGAAATCGTATATATATATATTTCAAAATTATATATTTTTAAAAATCCAACATTACTCTTAAATTAAATTACTAGATTTTAATTAAAAGATAATATAATTTTAAAAAATATTTTACTGTTCTGATGTTTACAAAGAAAATTAAATATAAATATGAATAAATATTAAAAATAATTAAGATTCTAATTAAGAAACCAAAAAATCATACAGAGAAGTGGAAGGAGACTTCCTAAGCCTGAAAAGATGGAGGAGACAACTAGATCGGAAAAGATGGAGGAGGCTCCATCCAAAAGTAAGGAGCAAGCCACTGCCTCCTCTCAACCTCTATATATCCTTATTGGGACTGCTCGGAGAATCTTATAGTGAGACTGATTGGGATATTGTAGAAGCTTATGATAGTTCATAATTTGCTTTCTTTAACTGCACTGTAGAGTGTAGATGCATTCCTTCTCATGCTTGAAGTCATTGGTTTGAAGATTCCCCATTTTATTTTGGAACAAAAGATTCAACCAAGCCACCAGTTATTGATTGGATAAACTTTGCACTCTTTACATTAAGGGCATGTTTACTAATCAGTATAATTCTATTTGGGAAAAGGAATTAAATTACTGATTTGAGAATTCCGGTGTTTATTAATCTTTTATGGAATTAAGTTCTGTGGATCCTATACTCAAATTAGTAATTAAGTTACTGATGGAAAGGGAATTTGATTTCTCCCACTCACTCTAAGAATTAAGTTCCCTTTCTTAATTGAAAAATGAAATTTATGTATTTTTATTAAAATATCCTTAATTATAATAATTATAAAAAAAAAAAATTGTCTTCCACTTTATAGCTTTCTTCCCAAGATTGTTCCGTGACATTCTCTCTTATGTTCATCATTTTTCTCCAAATCTTACTGCAGTTAGGAATTTTTTTTTTAAAAAGAAATGTAGATTCCATGAATATAATGGTGAGTGGATGCGGTAAGTGGCTGGGAAGAGTGGTGTGAGAGGAAGGTAGGTTGGCCCACCTTAATTAATGGCCCGGAGCTCCTCCACTTCACACAGCAGCCTCCTGTTTTGTTCCGTTAGTGAACCGAACCATCTCTTCAAGTACGCGCACTCCATCTCTGTCTGCTTCAGCTTGCTCCTGTACATTTTTTTTCTATTCAAAATCACTATTTTATTTTGCATTTTTTTGTTACGTAGTTACATACTTACATGGGTGTGTTTGACTATCATTTAAATATGAATATTTTGATATCATTATTAGATTTCTTATAAGTAAATATATTTACACAAAACCAACCATAAAAGAATTGAGTCGAGGTTGTCTCAGTGGTAGTTGCTCACAGATACATTTAAAAGATTGTGAGTTCGAGTTATATCCCTTCCCTAAAAAGGAAAAAAAAAAATGCATCAAAATGTGAAAAATAAATTCAACATCAAATTAATTATGTTTTCAAATCTGAATTAATTCTCAAATTTTAATTATTATTGGCTAATTAGTTCAAATTTTACAATATAAAGATATTATTATTATAGTTACAATGCTATGAACAATATAAAAAATATTTTCTTGATAATAAAAAATAAGGGTATTTTTGTAATCAATTCTATATCATTCTAATTCTTTAATTTAAGTAAACACTAGAAATTAAATGGAATAAATTTGATTTTGTTTATGTGATGTAGGACAAAGAAGGAGGAATCATGGCAAATGCCGCTACCGATGTCCTACGGCTCAACTGTGCCTAATTTCAGATTCATACGGTTTTGGGTGTTTCTTATTTTATTAATTTGGGTCTTTATTTTATGTAGGACAAAGAAGGAGGAATCATGGCACATGCCGCTACCGATGTCCTACGGCCCAACCGTGCCTAATTTCAGATTCATACGGTTTTGGGTGTTTCTTATTTTATTAATTTGGGTCTTTATTTATTGTTTAGCAAGTTTATAAATTTCAGTTTGATTAGGAATTAAATTTAGGTTTTGGAAATAAATCAAACTTACCTTTTATGTAAGATTTGATCTTTGTTTTTCTGTCAAGTTAGGAATCATAAATCTTAGAAGATTATGATTAGTTTTTATCTTTTCATGTTTTAGTCTTTTTAGAAATGTCGTATTCTAGTTGTATTAGGATTAGTTTTTTATAAATAGTCTTATTATTTCCTATTATTGTAACTTTTTGATAATCAATAAAATTGTTCTTTTGGAACACTTATTTGTCGTGGATTCGACATGCTCTTTGAGGATTCGAGAGCGTCATTTTCTAACGTAGATTAGGGAATGATGGCCTCTGCATGGCAGTTCATGCTTGGGTAACTACCGGTTGCTGCATCAAGGTTCATCTGAGTGTGCCTCAGGGTTCGACAAAGTGATCATTTTTATTTTCGTCATACCCCGCTGCGTCATTATGATTCCTAAATTGTTAGTAAATGTTGAAATATAATTTAGTAACTTGATTCTGATTACTCTCCATTCTCTTTCTAGTAAAACTTGATTCCGATTCCATCCATTCCTGATTAGTAAACCGATTTTTATTTTTTTTAAAAGAACAAGTAAATTATGTTAGAGGGTATTGAAAGAAATAATGCACCGCATGGTGCACTAAATTGAATTGAACTATTTTTTGGAATCGGAGATGATTGAGATTGAGATTGGATTATATTGTACTAGATTAATATTATGTTTTGTAAGGCGAAACATGAGACTCGAAAAAAAAATAAGGGCGATAACCAAATTAGGCCTAGACGTTTTACTTAATTCCAAGTTGTTTGCGACTTTTACAAAAGGAACCAATCATGTCCCTATATTTTTCAGAAGTAGCAAATTAGTCCCTATGACAGATGGATGTTAGTCAAAGTTAATAGATTTAAGAGTAAAATTGTACTTTTAACATCAAAATTTAATTGTTTGACATATGTACCTAAAAAGAATTGACACATGTTCGAGGATTTTTTTATTTTACAGATGTGCATTAATAATTTTTTTTTTAAAAAAAAATTGTTAATTATTCAAAAAATTAATCTTAAAAAAAAAAAAAAAAAAAAAAACCATAACAAAAGACGACTATTGATGGTGGCTTTCGGTGGAAGAGGCAAGAACCTCCTCCCGACCTCTTCCACATCCGATTGTGGAGCAGGCCTCAACATCCTCCCTGAACCCAATTGTGGAAGAGATCTCTAGGATCTGGTAGTCTAGACCAAATCGTGGATGAGGTAACCTCTATGGACAATTTGCGGAGGTTGACTCCATGAATCTAATCGTGGAGGACCTCCACGATCTTGAAATTCGTGGTGGACTTCCACGATCTAGAATCTATATAGTGAAAAGCCTCTTCCACAACTAAATATGGAGTGGGCTAGCCTTCTTCATAACCTGAATGTTGAGGCCAACATTCAGGCCGTAGAGGAGGCTAGCCTACTCCATATTCAGGCGTCGTGGACTTCCACGATTTGAAATCTAGATCGTGAAAGCCTTCTCTACGACTGAATGTGGAGTAAATTAGCTTCCTCCACGACCTGAATGTTGAGGTGGCCGGCCTACTCCATTGGAGGCCACTTCAACGGTGGCCTCTATTTTTTTTTTTTTCCTTTTTGTTTACTTATATATATATTTTACTAATTAATATTCATTTTCCTATTTATTTTAATGTAATGTTCATCATTAATATTTATTTCAATTATTGTTGATTTATTTTTTAATTTTTAATTATAACGGTGATTGCTTTTTCTTTTTTTTCTTTTTAATTTTTTTTATTCAGTTGTTATTAGTATTATTTTATTTAAGTTATTATTTAATTTTAAAGGGTATTTTTGACTGTTAGAATTGACTAACTGAAATTTGATTAGAGGATCAAAATGGTTCAATTATGAAAAGTCAATGACTAATCTGGTCACTTTTGTAAAGTCATAAACAATTTGGAATTTTGAAAAAAGGATAATGTTAACCTATGCATTAAGAGAACATGTTAAAAACATAAAAATTATTATAAAAAGAAAATCAAACACTGCATTTATTGAAACAGTGTTTGACTTTCTTATAAAAGTATTTTTTTTTTTTTTTTTTTGTGTTTTTAATGGCATAGGTTAACAATACTCTTACAAAAATAATCCATAACCTATTTGGTTATTGTTTGAAAATAATCATTTTTTGTATTTAATATCGTTTGGGATTTTTTGTTATTATTACACTATTACATAAACAATAATGATAATACAATTTAAATAAATGAATTATAATGTTGCCACATCATTTGGGTATCAGATTTGGACACCAAATTTAGGTAAAGTAGCATTACTCTTATATAAATTCAGGTTTTTTTTTTTTTAGGAGCATAGATGACTCAAACTCATAACCTAGTGGTATAGTTGTGAGGGGTTTATTACCGGACCAACCTCATCTTGTCATATTGTTTAAGATTAGATACTGTCAACATGAGCGTAGCTCAGTTGGTAGATGGACGAGCTTGGTGTTTGAATAAATGACTCCCAGGTCAGCGACTCGAATCCTACCAATGGCAAAAGTTTTTAAAAAAATACTTGGTCTCGGATTTATAGATATTGTTAATAAAAAAACAAAAAACAAAAAATGGTTTGGGATTAGATATGGTTGGATTTAATAAAAATTAATTCTATATATAATAAAATTGTGTTAAATTATATATAAAAATAAAATAATTTTAGAAACCCAACAAATCACACCACGAGGCATTAATATAATTGAATTGGACGTATAACCAAACTTATATCCTATAAGTTTCTAGAGAATTTTATCAGTCTAGGCTAATTAATTTTTCTTATTTGATCAAAAGTTTATTTAAATAATTATATATATATATATATATATATATATATGAATTTTGATGTAATTTTTTACGGTTAATAAGTTCAGTAAAATTTTCTTGTAAACAAAATTTGAAATTTTTTCGAGTACCATAACTATTTTTTTCGACTTTGTTTAACTTGGAGCATTTGAATGAAACAAAAAAAAGAAAAAAAAAAAGAAAAAAAGAAAAAATATATATATAGTTATAATGTTCGAAGAAAAATTCAAATTCTATTTATAAAATAGAATTCATTTCATTACAAAAATTAAAATAAAGAAATATTCTCACATGAAACCATTTTATGTCTAAACCATCGACACCATCATTAAATATTGAAATTAATTAATGAATAATACAGAAAAGTGAAATAATTTTTTTTTAAAATTCAATATTTTTGGAGTTTGGGACTATTTTATTTAAATTTTTAAGCTAAACCATTTAAAAAGTGAGAAACATATAAAAGTTTTAAAAAGAAATGGAAAGCATTATCAGCTAAATGAGCTCTCTTTACTACCTAAGAATATTGGACGGTAGTAAATATTCATTTCTCTAATTTTTTTTTTTTTTTTTTTTTTAAATGTATATGTTGAATAAATATGTACTAAGTCTAAATTCTTAATTTTTTCATAAAAAAATCATAAACAAAATCAATACATTTTTATTTTTCCAAATTTTTTGACATATATAATTTTTTTTTTTTTTTTTCCCAAAGCTTGGCTGGGCTCCCACGAGGAGCTCTGCCGATGCTTATAGGAGATGATTTGGTCATTTACATTCTACATGTTGACCTACGGTAAACAAAAATGAGAAAACAACAAGAACAATTTCCCAAATTTTGTCCCCATTCACCATTCACCAAGTAAATCTTATCCCAAGAAGAATAGAAGATCAGAGCCGTTGAAAGCACAAAAATAATACTTTTTTTGTTTTGTTTTTGATATACACACAATTAAAAATTGAATCTAACGAGAAGCGTCGTTTTATAAAACACCTGTCTATTTGTGCTCCTTCTCAATCGATATCTGCAATTTTTTTTCAACTCCCACTTCGCTCTCCACTTTCCTTCCTAGATCTTTCTCAAACACTTTTGAAATCACTTTAGTACTCTAGAAAAAGGGAAAAATGGCAGATTGGGGTCCAGTGGTGATAGCGGTGGTGCTGTTTGTGCTGTTGGCTCCGGGGCTTCTGTTTCAACTACCTGGCAGTGGCAGGATCGTTGGGCTTGGGAACATGCAGACAAGCGTTGCATCTATTCTTGTCCACACCATCTTCTTCTTCGGCCTCCTCACTATTTTCATTATCATCGTTCCTGTTCACATCTATGCTGGCTAATCATATACATATGTAGGTTTCTTTTTATCATTTCTTCCATTTACTTTTCTTTTTGTTGTTGGATTTGATCTAGTAATATAGATTCTAGGATCAATGTGGAGGTAATAGTCTAATAGATGCTCGTTTGAATCTTTAAGGCAAATGGGCATGAAATTTTAACAAGTTAATTAGTTGTATGTTGTTGAATCATTATTTTTAATTCTACTCTTAATTAGGCTTGTTTTGATTTTGCTGAGGTTTCAATTTTGTCTTCCAATCACCATAATTCACTCTTAATTAGGCATCTCTTTTTATAAAGAGAGAGCTTAGTTTTGTATAATTCACCTTAATTCACCTTCGTCTTGACTCTTAGTTTTGTATCGCAGTTCTATTATAAAAAAAGAAAAGAAAAAAGAAAGCTTTGTGCATCAGCATATCTTCTAATAAGAGTTGCAATGAATTTAAATTTTGTGTTTAGACTTTAGAGAAATGATAAAAGATACAAGGGTAAAATTCTGGAATCTCATAAATTGATTCCAAATATTGGAGTTCAGTAGTAGATGGCTTGGGCCGAGATCAAGCAGCCTGTTGGATCAGATAATCAAACTTGAAGTGGACGTACCTGATTCAACTCCACCAAAATTTACTGTGCTAATGATAATTGTGATTGCCACCATCAATACTTGTTTCTCTAACACATTAAATAATACCAAACTTCATATCAATATCATAAATATTAGGGATGGCAAAATATGGATCCAGATCTGACCCTGAACCAGATCCATAAAATACCCATTAACCAAAAAAAAATAAAATATAATAATAATAATAAAAATAAAATGATCCAAAACCGATCCGGTTCAGGTCTGGACTTGAACCGTTTAGATTCCGGGTTTTAACCGACCCACACAAGAATCATTTTATATCTGTTTTGACCTGGAATTTTGGGCCATAATTTTTACGATCTAAATATTTTGGGCCTGGATTTTTTTTATCCAAATCAATTAAAAAGTTGATAAGTTTTACAACCCCATTAAATTTCTAATTTTTTACAACCCATATCCAATTAAGACAAATACTCAAATATTATATCATTATTGTTTTCTCTCATAAATAAAAAAAATTGTGATTTTCCCAATTTGTGCTTTCGAGCACAAGTATAGAGCAAAAATGCCAAATTTGAATAAACACAATTATATATATATATATATGGCGCAATCTATAGAACACCAATGGTGTATGGTGCTATTATGATCCTATTTTTATGTTTTTATTAATTTACATATTTAGTTGTAAATTAGGTTATAGTTTATTTATTTATATTTATATAGTCATTAACCACCATCAGCAGTTAGTGGATGGTGGGTTATTATACGAGTAGTGACTCCCTAGTTTTAAGTTAGTGGATAAGTTGTTTCTGATTTTTAGTTGACGATTATTTGTATCTTTTCTATTTATTTGTTAATTGTACGCTGTACGTTGTACGTTGAATGAAGGTGACCAGAATATTACATTTGCTCAAATTGAGATATTGAATTTCTTTGGAAAGTCATTAGGAAGTGGTTCTCTCGAATTAACCATCATTTATCATTATTATTTTCATTTCATCCTAAATTCTAGTTTTAGAATTTTTGTGTTTGTAACAATTGGTATCAGAGCCTGGTTATGACAATGAACCTGGAGCAACGGGTAGAGAGGTTGGAGAAAAAGTTGAGTTTCTTTCAACTTAGTAAAAGGAGATCACCAATTATATAACTGAGTTGTTTAACAAACTTAGTGCTCGTATTGGTTAGTCATTTAGTTCGTCTATTTAACCTTCTCAATTTACTGCAATCGAAGATACTGCAGAGTCTATTCAACATACTTAAGTTACTATAATTGAAGTTACTGCAATGTCTATTCAACTTTCTCAAGTTGATAGAGAACATATTGGTGTAGAAACTTCTCAACAGAACAAAATTGCAACTTCTGTGGGTTCCTTTTTTATGCCCGTAAAAAGGATGACAAAAGAAATTAGATCAAAGCATTGCAGTAATAAGTGTTTCTTGATTTAAGAAGAGGTGAAGATGGTGCAAAAGTTGATCTCGACGATGGTACCGACAAGTATTTACTACATCAAATGTTAAGCTAACTTCTTGTTACTTTTCGGTTGAAACAATCCTCTTCATACAAAACACACCAAAAAATAAACCTCAAATTAATCCCATTTTAAAGATCCTTGAGGACAATGATTGATTTAAGAGAGAAGGAATGTTACGATCCTATTTTTATGTTTATATTAATTTACATATTTAGTTGTTAATCAGATTATAATTTATTTATTTTTATTTATATAGTCATTAACCATCATTAGTAGTTAGTGGATAGTGGGTTATTATACAAGTAGTGACTTCTTAGTTTTAAGTTAGTAGATAAGTTGTTCCTAATATTTAGTTGACAATTATCTGTAATTCTTCCATTTATTTCTTAGTTTTACGTTGAATGAAGGTGATCATAATATAATATTTGTTCAAATTTGAGTTATTGATTTTTTTTGGAAAGTTATTGAAGAGTGGTTCTCTCGAATTAACCATCACTCATTATTATTTTCATTTTATCTAAAATCCTAATTTTAGAATTTTTGTGTTTGTAACAGGTGCATCGGAATATTATTGTATGTGATTGTATATGTGTAGCATGTGATCGCATGCATATAATGTGATTGCATATAAATTAAATATGATCACGATAAAACAAGATTTAAATTTTAATGTGATTACATGTTAGTTGTATATGATCAAATATGAATTGATGTGATCATGCCAAAAAGGTTATGATCAAGTGTAAATTTTTTAAGGTGTAAATTACACTCCTTAGACTGACCCTATATGTATATATAAATTATATATATCACAAGTCACACATGCATGCAGATTAGAAAACTTTATTCTTTGCCTAAACTCTTTATGTAGGTGGTTAAATTTAAACTTCTTTTTTTATGGCATGACTGCGTTATAAAAGATGAGATTTGCTATTGTTAACCCATGAACCCATGAAAAAAAAAGGTATCACATAATAAATTTAATGATTTTACCTTAAATTAGATAAAATTGATAGAATAATATCTTTCAATTATATACTTGATACTTCTGTTAAGGGTCAGTTTGGTATTGCTTTTGAGAAGTTAAAATCAGCTTATTTCATAATTTTGACATAAAATAATGTTTAGTAAAACTTTCAAAAGTGATTAGTTGATAATCTAATAAGTTTTGACAGTGATTTTGAGAAGTAGGTGGAGGGTTACTTTTTGAAAGTGATTATGGAATAATCTATTTCGGCATTTAATGAATCTTTTAAAAATATTTTTATTTTTCTTATGGAAATTTTTTTTTCTAATTTGAATATTCTACTTAAATATTGATTTAATATATATAATTAATGAAAAAAATAAAATAAGGTTATAAAATCATGTCTATTTTAGTAATTGTAACTAATTTCAGAACTTTTGAAATAAAATTACCAAACATATGTATATTACTTTTGAGCTATACAGTAGTTTTAAAACTATAATTAACTAAACATATGCTAATTAACTTTACAACTGATTATTTCTTCAATACAGCTAACAGTGATTATTATAAAAGTTACAGCAATATCAAACTGGCCATAAAACTCGATTTTTAAATCCATATATTTGACATGAATTATTTGTATTAGTACAAAAAAATTCTTAAAAAAACATATATTTGACCAAGATTGGGCTGAAAGCCTGAAACATGGTCTCCCATTTTTAATTTATGGAGTATTATCACTAAAGTCCCTATTTTTTTCACGAATTGTCACATTTTTAAACATCTTTGCTATATTAGTTACTTTAGTCCCTCGTTTTTTCAAAATATATCACGTTAGCCCATTTCACTAAAAAACTAACAGTCAACTATAATAGAATGTGTAAAAATACAATTTTATCCTTTTATATTTATTTTTTAATTTTTTCTTTTAGTCAATCTAATTTCAATAATAGCCAAGTCTACCCCTGAAAAAAAAAAATTAAAACCCCTCCATCAGGGATCGAACCTTCAACCTTAAGGTTAAAAGTCATAAACTTTAACCAACTGTGCTACTCTAGCTCATTATTGATTTAAATGTATATATAGTTATATAGTTATTGGATATTTTTGTCGTATCGTCTTTTATACGGAATTTGGTTTCAATTTCTTTATTGGACAAGTCTGGTTATTATAGTTCATTTGGAAATAATCAGTTCAGTTTATCTATAAATTCAAATGTTGTTGGAACTGGTTCTCTATGTGTATATGACAATTTATATTTGCTTGATACAATCATTTCTTATAATGAAACCTTGCATGTGGAATCATGAGGTACTAAACGCAAGCTAAGTAAAGAAAATTCAGCCACATTATAACACAAACGCTTAGGTCACATCTATAAGACTAGAGTTGAGCGACTTGTGTCTGATGAGATTTTAGATTCCCTTGACTTTACAGACATTGAAGTCTGTATTGATTGCATCAAGGGATTGGACTATTTTATACATATTTGAGGTCACCAATTTCCGATCGTTTGTCTCGTTTTCGAACGTATTTTTGTATAGAATATTTTTGTTTGAGCCTTGTGTAGGTCCATATTCCCTACAATAAGGTTTTGAGCTTAAAAATTAGTTTAGGAGGCAAAATGAGCAAAAAACGGAAGAAATTGTATATGCTCGTGCATAACATACAACTTGCGGGGCTCATATCTCCCTCCTCATATTGAACCACATTGATATCTTTATATATTCAGAAAGCTCCAGAAGTCTAGTTTTTAGAACATTTTACAGATTACGATTTCGAGTTTTTTGTAAGCAGTTATGCCCATTTCCGTAACAGTGCGCGATGCTAAAATGCTGAAATTTCCAAACGACTACTTCAAACGGCGGCTAGGCCGCCGAACCAAACCGTCGATCAACTCCAGAAAGTCATTTTTTGGGTGAATTTCAGGGACAGTTTTGTCCTTTCACCCCAACTTTCAGCCCTAACCTCCCAACACTATATAAACACCTTATTCTCTTCTACCCAACAGAATCCACACCCTACACTTCTTCTTCTTCATCTTCTTCCACACCAAAAGAGAGAGAGATAGAAGCTTTCAAGGGCATCTGTAAGTTCCTCAAGTTTGATTGGCTTATTTCGGTGACAAACCACAAATGAGATTGTTGTAAGCGTAGCTTAGGCAATTGATGGTTGTTGCTTTGCATAACCAAGACCCTTTCAAGACCTCAAGAGAACAAGAACTTCAAAGGTAAATTTCTAAGTGCTTACTTGCTTTGAAGAGATGTAGTTGCACACACTCACAATAAAAGCATAATTCTAATTCTTATATGTTCTGTGTCTTTATTATGTGTGCATTAATATTTATTAATCTCTCTTCTTGCATGTTTAATTTGATTGCATTTTATGTGTTAAATACCATGTCATGATTATGCTTATGATGCATCATGTTTGTAGGGGGTGCTGTACAACCGCCCTTCAGGTGCCCTACGTATAGCGCTTGTATGGTGGTTAGAGCAAATTTGTTCTTGACCGCTCTACGACCGCCCTACGTAAAGCGGTGCCATTGGTCGATTTTTTTATCTTCTGTAAACCGCCCTACAACAGCTCTACGTAGAGCGGGTGTAGGGCGGCTTTCAAAATCTCGAGAGCAACTGCCCCCAGTTCACCTGATTTCCGCCCTACGCGTAGAGCGGTCATGAAGAACATGTTCTTTATTTCTCAGGTGAACCGCCTTACAACCGTCCTACGTAGATCGGGTGTAAAGCGGTCAAGACTTATTTTTGAAAAACTTATCAAAATGCCATAGCATCATTTTGTCACCCTATATATATTTTACTTTGACTTTAAGTCAGTTTTAAGAGAGTCCAAATCATATTTTAACTTAGCATTTTTCCAAAGAGAAAAAAAATCACTAAATAACTCTTCTTTGATTACTCAAACACATATCCAAGTGCATCAAACATCATCTAGAAATCATCCATGATCATCTAGGTGTCATCTATGCTTGGTTTTTATTCAACACATTTAGCTTGGTAAGTTGGTCACTAATATCTTACATATTTTGTGCCTTTCTTAACAAGCAATCTCATTTATCATTTGCATGCTTATAGAACATATTCTATTGACAAGATTGAGATAATTGTGTTGATTGTTTGAGAGTTGTATTTTGATAACTATTATTAGGATTGTTTAATCTTTGATAGCTATGCTTTATGACATGTCATATATCAAAGATTGATATCTAGGATTGTGATTATTGTCATCTTTCATCCTAGATAAACATTTAGTGTAACCTAGCATTACTTGCTCTTTGAATATCATATTATTCACATTAGGTTGTTGATTCTCTTCATTGAGAAGTAAGTCTTGTGACTACCGGTGAGTGGTGCAAGCAAATTGGACTAGGTCCACTTTTATAGGTCTGCGGGTAGTAGTGATGGGTTATAGACCGTGAGAGGTTGAAGTCAACCTAGGTTGTAAACGTCATTACAATTAGTGGATTCGAGGTTCGTGTGTGGCGCACATAACAGCCCTTGGTTTTTGCTTGTTGAAGGTTTCCACGTAAATATCAAGTGTTTTTAAATTCCGCACCATATTACACTTGCTATATTATATTGACTAGTTAGAGGTATTTTTTTAATCTTGACCATACACGAAAATTGGGTATAAGTAGTTAAAATCTTTTCACCCCCTCTAGATTAATATTGAACACACCGTAATTTGTTTCAATTGGTATCAGAGAGGTTCCTAGATATACTTAGGTGATCCTTGCTCATTTTGGTGTGTTTTGCATTTTGTGTGATTTTTGATCATTCTTACATTTGCATTCATTTCATTAATTCATAAACACTATGAGTGGAAACGGTGGTGGAAACGGTAGTGGCAACGAAGGTGCATCTAGCACAAGACCTTCACTTCTCACCAGATTAAATTATGCCTCTTGGAAAGGCAAGATGAAGTCGTACATATGCCAAATCCATGACCGGGCTTGGATGGCGGTTGAAGACGGCTACACATCACCGATGATGACTCCTACGAGTGGAGGAAAGGATGTACTCAAGCTTAAGGCACAATGGAACGCCCAAGAGTTTGAGGCATCAAAATGGAATAGGAAGGCAATGCATGCCATCCTATGTGCAATGGACGAGAATTAATATAAATTGATTCAAAACACTTGGATCACAAAAGTGGCATGGGACATCCTAGAGGTTGCACATGAGGGAACCGAAGTGGTGAAGGACTCTAAGCTTCAAGTCCTCCAAACTAAATTTGAGATGCTAAGAATGGAGAAAGATGAGTGCTTCAACGACTTTGAGATCAAGTTGATAGACATTGTCAACCAAAGTCATCAACTCCGTGACCCTTATTCGGATAGAAGAATCAAGCAAAAGATAATGAGATCGTTTCCCGAAAGGTTTGAATCCAAGGTAACAGCTTTAAAGGAGAACAATGGTTACAAGGATATGAATCCAAGTGAGGTAATTAGGAGACTTCTAGCGTATGAATCTAGGAAGGTTCTATCTCCGTACCTCCTAAAAAATAACAGGGAATTGTCTTGAAAGCCTCCAAAAGTGAGAAGGAGGAGAATGATGACTCAGATGAAGACATGGCCTCCAAAAGTGAGAAGGAGAAGAAATGAGGGTCTTTAGACCAATTTCGAGCTAGGGTGTCATGGAGGACTTAGAGGAGGTTTTCTTCAAGGGTTGTCTCCTTTAACTTATCTCTTTGTATTTCTTATTTTCTTAAATGTGTAATCCCCACTTAGGAATATTTGTAAACCTATATTTGTGCTCAATATATATGATGGTTGTTTTTATATCTAATTTTTGATTTGATTCATTCTTGCTTTTATTGAATATATCTCTATCTTGAAATGCTTGTGTATGAAGATTGAAAATTAATATGTATTCATGGATGAGATTAGGAGTAGATTAATGTAATTTAGGAGTAGTACTAATCAAATATCCCATTTTGTGTTTGTATGTTGATGGAAGATCGAAATTAATTTGTATGGATGGATTTGAGTGACTTAGAGTTAGGATTATGCATTTGGAGGGGCTCTCCGGGCATAGTCTTCGTTAATTAACTAGGAAGAGTGGGTGAACCAATTAATTGCCATATTAGATAAGGTTTGGTTCTATTTTTTTGTTAATAATTGGACTTTGGTTATTTCTCACTCTAGGGGATCTAGGTGAGTCATGGTTGGAGTTACAATAATTGGTCTTAGGCTATTTCTCATTTTAAGGGCTCTAGGTGAGTTATGGTCGGAGATACAATCACTAATTCCACATTCATTAGACTTTCACGTTGCCATTTTACATTGCGAATCTATCATTAGGCTCAATGTAGTTTTGTTTGTAGAATCGGTTCACATATGTTGGTTGCGGTTTCGTGTTTGAGAGGTTCTCAACACATTCTTTGACTGTTAGCTCTATGAAAGAGTATAAATCGGATTGAGGCAAGAACGAACCCTTAACTAAAATTAGATGTGCTTAATGCCTAACAATCAACTATTTATGCACTTATGTATGGTGAACTTGTTGAACCTTGTGTGACCATTTTCATGCATCTCTCATATCCACCATTTTATTTATAACTTTAAACACCATTCTCACCCTTCCATATTTTCTTTGTTTTTATTTATTTTCATTTCCATTCTTTACACACACACACACACACACACACACACACACACACCGCATTGTAATTACATTTCACACACACCATTCTTACCTTTCTGCATTCTATTTACATGTTTACAATAAACACTAGAACTTGAAATTGTTGACGAATTACACATCCATGCGGAACGATACTCTCGCTTGCCGCTTTACTAGTCTTTGGCTAGTTTGGAGCACATTGCATAGGAAAACCTCATTTAAATGAAATAATCTTTTGATCCTAACGATTTTTTAACGACAGAAAAAGTGACTATCAAAATGGCGTCGTTGCCGTGGAGGCGTATTCATTGATTGTTTCATGTTTTAGTTTAGGTTATGTGAATATTTAGATTTAATTGCTTTGCGGATTGTGTTTAGATATGTTGAAATATTTTGTGTGTTTGTTTTTGTTATTTCATTTTTTATTTATAGCATATGCGTTTGATGTTGTTTGAGTTGTGCTTGTGTAAGGAAAGGGAATTTTCAGGTCTTATAGACTGCATAGCTCAAGAGAACTGTGTGAGTGCGCTTATCGTGTAGCAACAACTCCCCAAGTGAAATGGCAGCGCCATGATGGCCACGTTGGTTACAACCACAAGAGGTATCCTCTAAATTTTGAGCTTAATTGGAGTGCTTGTAGGTGTAGTTGTTAAATTGGGTGGAAAATTCTCATGTGCTTAAAGGATATGATGCTATGCTTATAGTGTTTGTAATTTTCATTTTGGTTTAGATCTAAGAGTGGATTTGTATTGTGCTTAGATCTTAGTACTTGTTGTGTTTTGTTGTTAGTTTTTGTTTTTCGTTCTTATCTCCGAATCTTGCAAAATGTTGTCCATATATTATGATTTAAGCAATGTTGAGTTTAGGTTTAGGGGTGTGGACACTTTCGTTTTTTTATGTTTGTTTTTCTTTTGTGTTATAAAATTTTTAAATCTCTGTAAAATGTGTCATGTTTTGAATATTTTTGAGGTAAATGTTTCTTTAAGTACTAATAGGTGAGGAAAATAATTTTTTTGCCCGTGATGCATTCTTTGATTTTTCGTTACGATTCTGAATACATAAAGAACTTAAATTTCTGGACAGTGGTTCAAAAGTTATGAACATTTCTTCGACCAAAGGTCAAGGGTGATGCCCCTGTTTTTTGAAATTGTGCGTACACTATTTTCACCCTCCATTTTCACACTTTTCCAATTTGAATTTTGAAATATTTTCTAAATGAAAAGTCTGTATTTATATGTTTACTGTAAGGTGTAAAAATTTTGTCAAATGATTTTGAGTTCTTTTAAAGATATGCACTAGAGAGTAGACGTTGAACAAATTTAAATTTCTGCAGTTTTTGGAATTTTTGGCCTCCATGTCGAGTTGTTTTCTTTTGTGTGCCGGTAGAGACATATTATGTATGCTTTTAGCTCTGTGCATCTCTTAAATTTGCTTGTACAGTGCCAATCTTTTGATGTTGAGGTGGATGAGACTTCTATACTTGTTTAGCCTAGGAAAATTGTGGAAACTACTTGTGAGCTACACTGTGCCTAAATAACAAAAGTTTGTGGGATTTGTTTATACTCTTATACACTCTTCGAATTTTTTTCCTTCATTGTGATCTCATTGTACATCAATTTTGCATTGATTGCCTTAGAACTTCATCATGTGGACTGCTTGTTGAGACTTGTATTCCATTGGTAGATGAACTTTTAGAAATGATTTTGGGCTCGAATGTGTACATAACTACTAAAATAGCCTAAACACTCTCATACCCTTATATTCATTGCAAATTAAAGCCAAACACATATCCATTCCCTAGTTATTGATCATGTTGAGGTGTATAGCTTAGGAGAAGCTAGCTTTAATTTTGTAAAAGCGTATACTTAGGCAAATATTTGTAAATTGTGCTAGGCAAAGGCTTACAAAAAGCAAAGAAAAAAAGAAAAAGAAAAAAAAAAGAATAAGTGTTGAAATATAAAACACTTAAGCCTCCTAGTTCTTTAATGGTAAAGTTACTTACTAATAAGGGTACAATTGTAGCACAATAGTTCAATGTAAATTTTATAGCCTAAACGCTTATGTTGTAATGTGTAATAGAGCAAATTTTGTTATAAAGTGTATTGTGTAAACACACCCTAGCATGGTTAATAACTTTATCCTTCCCGCTCCTACCATCTTTTCCATCCCAAACACTACCACAAATCACCTTGGCCCCAACAAAGGTGAGGGAAAGCCCATTTGATCTCTTAGGAATTCTATCTTAGGAATGCGAGTCAATGCATGACTTTCCACGTTCGTGACATTTCAATTCCTTCCATGAGATCCATTTTCAGAAATGTGCATCATTGGAAAATACTCATATGACTATATTTGATTCCATATACCTAAACTCCAAATCGCATATGTTTGCTAGAGAGTGCACCTAAGTTCTGAGTGAAAATATGATTGAAATCTGGTGAGGATTAGAGTTGAGGTGAATTTTATTTTGGTCATATGAGCGCAATTGTTATGTAAACCGAAAACATCCTAAGTATTGACATATTTGCATTGTGTGATGCATTGTTATAGAATGGTATATTCGAGATTTCAGCATGCCTGTGTTGTCTTTGCTTGGTATGTGTGGATTGCATCTTAACCATTTTCTTGCAGAGTATACGTTTGTGGGTGTCGTAGCTGTAAACCCTCAAGAGACTATAACTCTTCCTCTAGGGATCGTCTAGTGGTTTAAAGGCTCGTGGCACATGCTAAGTTCCACCGTGTTTCTTACGGAAGTGGACTAGCTTAGTTTTTATATTTTATTTGTTTTTATGTGTTTTTTTTTTTATTTTTTTTATTTTGTTATTTGTATTTTTGTTCTTTTGTTTTGCTTGAGGACAAGCAAAAAATATGTTTAGGGGTATTTGATCGGACAATTTTATACCTATTTGATGTCCCCCATTTTCGATCGTTTGTCTCGTTTTTGAGCGTATTTTTGTATATAATGTTTTGTTTGAGCCTTGTGTAGGTCCATATTCCCTACAATAAGGTTTTGAGCTTAAAGATTAGTTTGGGAGGCAAAATGAGCCAAAAACAGAAGAAATTGTATATGCTCGTGCAGAACATACAACTTGCGGGTGTCATATCTTCCTCCTCAGATCAAACCACATTGATATCTTTATATATTCGGAAAGCCCTGTAAGTCTAGTTTCCAGAACATTTTATGAATTACAATTCTAAGTTTTCTGCAGGAAGTTATGCCCATTTCCGTAACAGTGCGTTATGCTGAAATGCTGAAATTTCCAACGGCCACTTCAAACTGTGGCCAGGCCGCCTAACCAAACTGCCGATCAACTCCAGAAAGTCATTTTTTGGGTGAATTTGAGGGACAGATTCGTCCTTTCATCTCAACCTTTAGCCCTAACCTTCCAACACTACATAAACACCTTATTCTCTTCTCTCCCAACAGAATCCACACCCCACACTTCTTCTTCTCCATCTTCTTCCACACCAAAAAAGTGAGAGAGAGAAGCTTTCAAGGGCATCCATAGATGCCTTCCATTTGATCTTCTACCCATCATCCACCCATTTAGGAGTAGATTGCAATGAGAAAGGAGGGTCTTTGGACTAATTTCGAGCTAGGGTTTCATGGAGGACTTGGATGAGGTTTTCTTTAGGGTTGTCTCCTTTAACTCATCTCTTTGTATTTCTTGTTTTCTTAAATGTGTAATCCCCACTTGAGAATATTTGTAAACCTATATTTGTGCTCAATATATATGATGGTTGTTTTTATATCTAATTTGTGTTTTGATTCATTCTTGCTTTTATTGAATATATCTCTATCTTGAAATGCTTGTGTATGGAGATTGGAAATTAATATGTATTTATGGATGAGATTAAGAGTTGATTAATGTAATTTAGGAGTAGTTGTAATCAAATATCCCATTTTGTGTTTGTATATTGATGGAAGGTCGATATTAACTTGCATGGATGGGTTTTAGTGATTAGAGGTTATGATTGTGCATTTGAAGGGGCTCTCCGAGCATAGTCTTGGCTAATTAGCTAAGAAGAGTGGGTGAACCTATTAATTGCTATATTAGATGAGGTTTGGTTCTATGTTTTTTGTTAACAATTGGACTTTGGCTATTTCTCACTCTAGGGGCTCTAGGTGAATCATGATTGGAGTTATAATTATTGGTCTTAGGCTATTTCTCATTCTAGGGGCTCTAGGTGAGTTATGGTCGAAGATACAATCACTCTTTCCACATTCATTAGACTTTCATGTTGCCATTTTACATTGCGAATCTATCATTGGGCTAAATGTAGTTTTGTTTGTAGAATCGGTTCATATATGTTGGTTGCGGTTTCGTGTTTGAGAGGTTTTCAACACACCATTTGACCGTTAGCTTTATGAATGAGTATAAATCGGATTGAGGTAAGAACGAACCCTTAACTAAAATTGGATGTGTTTAATGCCTAACAACCAACTATTTGTGTACTTATGTATGGTGAACTTGTTGAACCTTGTGTGACCATTTTCATGCATCTCTTCTATCCACCATTTTATTAATAACTTTAAACACCATTCTCACCCTTCCATATTTTCTTTGTTTTTATTTATTTTCATTTCCATTCTCTACACACACACACACACACACACACACCTCATTGTAAACACATTTTACACATACCATTTTCACCTTTTTGCATTCTATTTACATGCTTACAATAAACACTAGAATTTGAAATGGTTGACGAATCACACCTCCTTGCGGAACGATACCTTCACTTGCCATTGTATTAGTCTTGAGCTAGTTTAGAACACATTGTGTAGGAAAATCTCATTTAAATGAAATAATCTTTTGATCCTCGAGATTTCTTAACGACGGAAAAAGTGCCTATCAAAAAACATAAGAAATTAGGTGCCAACAGAACTACGGACGTCTTAGAATTGATACACACAGATATCTGTGGACCATTCTTTATGGTTTCCTAGAATGGTCAACAATATTTCATATCATTCATAGATGATTACTCACGCTATAGGTACCTATTTTTCATTCAAGAGAAATCACGTACAGTCTTTGGACGTGTTCAAAACATTTAAAGCTGAAGTTGTGAACCAACTCAACAAAAGAATATAGAGTGTCAGGTCTGACCATGATGGTGAATGCTATAGCATATATGACAGTTTAGGTGAACAACGTTTATGACCGTTTGCTAAATTCTTAGAGGAATATGGAATCGTCCCACAGTACACCATTCCAGGGTCACCTAGCTTGAATGGTGTAGCTGAAAGACGAAACCGGACTCTTAAGGATATGGTAAAGAGTATGATTAGTCATTCCATTTTACCAGAGTCGCTCTGGGGAGAAGTACTCAAAACATTAGCTTATATTCTGAGTCGAGTGCCAACTAAAGTAGCTGCAAAAACACCTCATGAGCTTTGGACAGGCAGAAAGCCCAGTCTAAAAGATTTTCACATTTGGGGATGTCCAGCTGAGGCAAGGCCTTACAGGCCACATGAAAAGAAATTGGACTCCAAAACTGTGAGCTGCTACTTTATTGGTTACTCTGAGTGATCTAGGGGTTATAAGTTTTATGATTTCACACTTAGGTCAATTTTTGAGACGGGAACTGTAACATTTTTTGAGGATGTTGAGTTTGGGGGGAGAAATAAGGTTAGAGACATTGTCTTTGAGCAGGTTTCAATTTCGATTCCCACTATCGCTTTTGTGCTCAATATATATGATGGTTTTTATATCTAATTTGTGTTTTGATTCATTCTTTCTTTTATTGAATATATCTCTATCTTGAAATGCTTGTGTATGGAGATTGGAAATTAATATGTATTCATGGATGAGATTAGGAGTTGATTAATGTAATTTAGGAGTAGTTGTAATCAAATATCCCATTTTATGTTTGTATATTGATGGAAGGTCGATATAAACTTGTATGTATGAGTTTGAGTGACTTAGAGGTTAGGATTGTGCATTTGGAGGGGCTTTTCGAGCATAGTCTTGGCTAATTAGCTAGGAAAGGTGGGTGAACCTATTAATAGCCATATTAGATGTAGTTTGGTTTTATGTTTCTGTTAACAATTGTACTTTGACTATTTCTCACTCTAGGGGCTTTAGGTGAGTCATGGTTAGAGTTACAATTATTGGTCTTAGGCTATTTCTCATTCTAGGGGCTCTAGGTGAGTTATGATCGGAGATACAATCACTCTTTCCACATTCATTAGACTTTCATGTTGCCATTTTACATTACGAATCTATCATTAAGCTAAATGTAGTTTTGTTTGTAGAATTGGTTCATATATGTTGGTTACGGTTTCGTGTTTGAGAGGTTCTCAACACACTATTTGACCTTTAGCTCTATGAATGGGTATAAATCGGATTGATGCAAGAACGAACCCTTAACTAAAATTGGATGTGCTTAATGCCTAATAACCAACTATTTATGCACTTATGTATGGTGAACTTGTTGAACCTTGTATGACCATTTTCATGCATCTCTCCTATCCACCCTTTTATTAATAACTTTAAACACCATTCTCACCCTTCTATATTTTCTTTGTTTTTATTTATTTTCATTTCCATTCTATATACACACACATACACACACACACCGTATTATAAATACATTTTACACATACCATTCTCACTTTTCGCATTCTATTTACATGCTTAAAATAAACATTAGAACTTGAAATGGTTGACAAATCACACCTCCCTACAGAACGATACCCTCACTTGTTACTTTACTAGTCTTTGGCTAGTTTAGAGCACATTGCGTCGGAAAAACTCATTTAAATGAAATAATCTTTTGATCCTCGTGATTTCTTAATGACGGAAAAAATGACTATTAGAAAACATAAGAAATTAGGTGCCAATAGAACTACAGACGTCTTAGAATTGATATATGTGGACCATTCTCTACGGTTTCCTGGAATGGCCAACAATATTTCATATCATTCATAAACGATTACTCACGCTATGGGTACCTATTTTTTATTCAAGAGAAATCACGTACAGTCTTTGGACTTGTTCAAAACATTTAAAGCTGAAGTTGTGAACCAACTCAACAAAAGAATATAGAGTGTCAGGTCTGACCATGATGGTGAATACTACAATAGATATGACAGTTCAGGTGAACAACATCTAGGACCGTTTGCTAAATTCGTAGAGGAATATGGAATCGTCCCACAATACACCATGCCAGGGTCACCTAGCTTGAATGGTGTAGCTAAAAGACGAAACCATACTCTTAAGGATATGGTAAATAGTATGATTAGTCATTCCACTTTACCAGAGTCGCTCTGGGGAGAAGTACTTCAAAACATTAGCTTATATTCTGAGTCGAGTGCCAACTAAAGTAGCTGCAAAAACACTTCATGAGCTTTGGACAGACAGAAAGCCTAGTCTAAAGCATTTTCACATTTGGGGATGTCCAGCTGAGGCAAGGCCTTACAGGCCACATGAAAAGAAATTGGACTCCAAAACCGTGAGCATCTACTTTATTGGTTACTCTGAGTGATCTAGGGGTTATAAGTTTTATGATCCCACACTTAGGTCAATTTTTGAGACTGGAACTGTAACATTTTTTGAGGATGTTGAGTCTAGGGGGAGAAATAAGGTTAAAGACATTGTCTTTGAGGAGGAATCAATTTCGATTCCCACTATCACTTTTGACAGTGTGCATGTTTCTATACATGTCATTGATTAAGAAGCGAATATGGATCCTCAACCAGACAATATTGAACAACACCCCTCCTAATTCAAGATGATGTAATTGTTCCTGAAGAACAAACTCGACAACCTCAAGAACCTGTGTCATTAAGGCGATTCGCTAGAGAAAGGAGAAATGCTATTCCAGATGATTTTTTTGTATTTCTCCAAGAATTTGAGGAAAACATTAGAATGGTAGAAGATGATCTAATCAACTTCCATCAAGCCGTGTGGGTTCCAACTCTTAAAAGTGGATTGATGCCATGAATGAGGAGTATAAGTTTATGCAAGACAATAAGGTTTGGGAACTTGTCCCATTACAAGAAGGTGCTAAACCCATTGGTTGTAAATGGATATTTAAAACCAAAAGGGATTCGAAAGGTAATGTTGAGAGGTATAAGGCTCGTCCTGTAGCTAAAGGCTTTACCCAAAAGGAAGAGATTGACTTTAAGGAGACTTTCTCTTCGGTTTCAACGAAAGACTCTTTTAGGACAATCATGACACTTTTTGCACATTTTGAGTTTGAGCTTTATTAGATAGATGTCAAGACAGTGTTTCTCAATGGTGACATTGATGAAACAATTTATATGGTGCAACCAAAAACTTTGAGTCAGAAGACCCAAAGAATATGGTTTGTAAATTGACAAAGTCCATTTATGGGCTCAAGTAAGCTTCCCGTCAGTGGCACTACAAGTTTCATCATGTGATTATCTCATTTGGTTTTGAGATCAACACTGTTGATGATGGTGTGTATCACAAAATCAGTGGGAGTAAGCACATATTCCTGGTTTTGTATGTCGAAGACATGCTACTTGTCCCAAATGATATAGACATGTTGCACAAAACCAAGATATTTCTATTAAAGAATTTTGAGATGAAAGATCTTAGTGACGCCTCTTTTGTATTTGGGATCCAGATATACTAAGATTGCTCTCGGGGTATTCTTGGATTATCACAAAGGAGCTATATTGATAAAGTGCTCAAAAGATTTGACATGCCGGACAGCAAACCAGGTAACACCCCTGTCGCTAAGGGAGACAAGTTCAGTCTCAGTCAGTACCCTTGAAGTTAAGGAAATGCAGAAGATTCCCTATGCAGAAGATTCCCTATGCATCAGCTGTAGGGAGTATAATGTATGCTCAAGTGTTTACACATCCGAATATTACGTACATTGTTGGTATGCTAGACAGATATTTAAGTAACCTTGGGATGGATCATTGGAAAGTAGTCAAGCGGGTTATTAGGTATTTACAGAGAACAAAAGATCACATGCTCATATATAGGAGATCGGATCAGTTGGAGATCGTAGGGTATTCCGACTTTGATTATGCTGGATGCCAAGATAGTAAAAGATCCATATCAGGCTACATATACCTATTGGCTGTTGGAGCTATTTCTTAGAGGAGTGCCAAGCAAACACTCATAGCTTCTTCCACCATGGTAGCAAAGTTTGTAGCATGCTATGAGGCATCCAACCATGGAATATGGCTACAGAATTTTTTCAATGGGCTGCGCATTCTTGAGGGTATTGAAAGACCACTCAAACTATATTGTGACAATAAGTCAGCAGCGCTATATTCCAACAACAACAAGAGCTTATCTAGGTCAAAGCATATTGATATTAAGTTCCTAGTTGTGAATGAGAGAGTGTAGAGTGGACATATATCCATAGTAGAGGTGGCAAGGTTCCGGTTCTAGAACCGTCGGTTCCAGTTCCGGTTTCAACTTTACCGTCAGTTCTAAACCGGGCTAATTTTTTTTATTTTTTTTATTTTTACAAAATATTACATTTTATTTATATAAAAAAAAATGTTAGAAAGAACATTGTAGAGTATTGAGCCATGACCCATAACCCTTGTTCAAGTAATTATGTTTTCTATTCCCTTCTCCTCCTTTTTTTATAGGTTAGACATCTCATTCACTTCTCTATTTTTCTAATGTGAGATGTGAGATAAAGAGTAAGAAGTCATTAACTGATTTTTTTTTATTTTTTATTTTTTATACATCATTAACTAATTTCATGTATTAATAACCTATTGGAATCTAAAGACCTATTGTAATCATTAACTTTTTTTTTTTGAACTATTACAATATTCCAATTGTGGTATAATTCGAATCTAACACAAAAAGTAATAATTTAAATATTTGTTAAAAATGCATAATATGACTTCTTTTCCTTCATCCCACATCTCACATTGGAAAAATAGAGAAGTGAATGAGATGTTTAACCTATATAAAAAGGAGGAGAAGGGAATGGAACACATAATTGCTTGGACAAGGGTTATATGCCATGACTCAATACTTTACAATGTTCACTCTAATATTTTATTTTTTATTTTTTATAAATAAAATGTAATATTTTGTAAAGTAAATTTTTTTTTTCTTTTTTTAAAAAAAGTGGAACCGGGAGGTTCGAACTGAACCGGAACCATATGTTCCATTCCGGTTCGAACCGTCCGATTATGAAAAAATTGGAACAGAAATCGAAAAACCGGTTCCGATTCCACGGTTGGAACCAGAACCTTGCCAAGTCTAATCCATAGAGCACATTATGACAAACTCCATGATATTGGATCCGCTTACAAAGGGATTACCACCCAAGGTCTTTCATGAGCACACTGTTCATATGAATGTTATTTTGTGTGAGGAAATCACATTATAGTGGGAGTTTGTATCATTTTGTATTTTATTGCTTTATGTTTGATTTTGGACATACTTATGTATTTATGTATTTGGATATTTTTCTGATCAGAAATAAAGCATTTAGTTCATTTCACTCTGTTACATTGTGTTAAGTATTGATCTCACTAAAGAATAAAGTAAGACCAGTTGGAAATAGACATGTATATATCACATTACATGTAATTTCCATGTTATATATCCACGATTGATCTATGTCATTTGGTTATGTTGGTATACGTGACTATTGATAGGTTTAATCACGCTAAATGTGATGAAAACCGCTTTGATCCTATATCGGAATTATCAATGGACAAGATTGCTCGGATATACCCTAAAATTGTGGTAGCAAAAAATTTGGAGCTCATAAAGTTATACGCATTTGTAAAAGTTACATATGTGTAGATTGTTGGAAAATTCCATCATGTGGGGCTACACATTTAAATATTAAATGTGTTGTGCTATCTTTAGTTAAGCCTAAATTAAAGTGGCCTAATTAAGATTTAAAGTTTTAAGGCTTAAGAGTATAATTGTTGTAGGGGGGTTGATCGACGATTGAAAAGGATCGGGTCGGGTTGGGTTGAATTAGGCCCAAAGCAACTATCTTGGTTCATCAGTTGTAGAATGTCGTTCGAAGATGGTTTTGCTTGTGAGATGGGTCTTTCGACTCTGACTCATTGTCGCCTCCGTTTAACCTGCAAATAAATAAGGAAACAAAAAGCACAGAAAAGAAACAATGATGAAAGTGGGATATGTGATCTTAGATAGCCTTAGGTACGCTTGGGTTGAGCAGTCTGATCGTGATCTGAAAATCCACTCCAATTCCGATTGACAGAATTCTTAATAAATTCAATATGCTAATCTTAAGCTTTTTTCTCCTCCCCCTCTCAGGTTAGTGAGGGTCCTTTTTATAGGTGCTCAATTTTTCTTTAACGGTTAGAGTAGGCTAGAATCACGTAGAGAGATTTAAGGAGAGATTCTCTCCACGTTTGAATGGTTCCTTATACCGGTGTTGATAGTATTTTTGACTTGGTTAGTCAATAATACTGGTAGCAGTATCGGGTCGACCAACGTTACAGGCCTGGGCTGATCTTAACATCGTTACGTTCTGGGCCTTTGCATGTTGGGCCTATAAGCCATTTCTGGCTACCACAATTGTCATGGAGTTAATGTGTAGATACCAAAGTACTATTTCTAATTTTATTTCTAATTTGATGAGGGGCCAAATTAGAAAATACAAGATATGTAATAATTTGATTATTATATTTAGGGTTATGGTCCCCAAATTACACAAGACCTTTGGCTTGTCTGTATCCCCATCACCGAACAAGAGAGAACACTTTTTGTATCCCAATGATCGTGATAATTTAAAAGATTTCAACCCATCCACCAACCTCTAGTAATGGATTTAAGTATGCTTCCGCTTTCTCTTATCTTCCATTTATCTTAAATTGATATGGATTAGTAACATGTATTTAGGGTTTGATCAAAGCATGATATAAAAATATGTTTAAGTCAAACTTTTGGATGAATTATGTGCCTATACATTTTCGATTCATTGTTATTCAAATAATTAACACGACATCCTAGGATTTGTCAAAATATCTGTTTCTCTTTATTACACTGTGTATATAACTATATACAATATAAACAATATTAATACGATATCCTAGGATTTGTCAAATATCTGTTTCTACACTGTGTATATAACTATATACAACATAGACAATAATAGTATACACAGTGCATTGTAATAAAGAGAAACAGATATTTTGACGAGTGTTCCCTTCCTGTCCTATTCATATTTTTATTCAAAAGGGAATGATGATGAGATTCGAAAAAACTTTTGATTTGCAGCAAAAAAGGTAAAAAGTACGTCAAATCCAAATCCCATTAGGCAGACCATCGATCTGTCATTTTATCGAACACCTGTCGATCTCCCTATGGTAGCTGTAAAATACTTTATATTTGACGTGTCGACCGCTCATAAATGCTTTTCAATTTTTGCAGTCACCATACATAATATGTTGTTTGATACCCATTTAATGCCTTCCTTGGATGCAAAATAGAAGAATTCTCTTCTTTTACATTCCTTGGGTGCAAAATAGAAGAATTCTCTACTTTTACCAAGCTTTCTGCTTGGTTTTAACTTCCGCCTCCTGCTAAATATTTGAATCACCCTTTTCATATTCAGTTATTATTATCATTTTATTATTATTATTATTATTATTATTATTATTATTATTATTTTTATCAATTTGGCCTAATAGTAAAGAAATATATTTCGTAGTTTCTAACGTTTGTGGTAATACTCATTTATAAGTCGTGCGAATTGAAAATCAATAAGTTTACATTTTATACAATGATCACCTGTGATTTTTAATTCATCCATCAATTTTTTCAAATATATATATATATATATATATATAAATTAATATTATGAGAGATTCTTGGGTGCATCTGATGCACCCAAGTTTTAGTCTTATATTATATTTATTGACAATTATGTTTTCACAATCATAATTGATCTATTGAAAATAAAACCGGTATAAAATTTAAAATACACAATTATCTCATATTGAAAAGAAAAGAAAATTAGAATTGATCATATTTGCCAGAAGAGTTTAGTGGGATAACAAATGGACTCTCATGCGTACTAGAAGATTTTGGTACCTCGGACTTATAACACGTTTATTAAAATATTTACCGGTAAGCTTTGAGTATATTCAATATTATTATGCACTTAAGATTATCTATTTAAGTAAATTATTAGTGGAAAAAGCAATTTTGGTTGGAATTATACTTCAATCGCTCTAGACATTGTCGGATTAAATGATTTCGGTGTAGATATTAATCATTGAAAAACGATGGAAAATAGTAATGGGTTGTTTGTTTGTTTTTTTTTTTTAATCTAAAGTCTTATAAGACCTTAATTTATTAGATATATGGATAAGTCTTATAAATTAAAATACTATAATATGTTTGTTTTTTCATTTTAGATGATTTATTACAAATGTAAAATTTTAACTTTTTCCATTTATAACCTTTCATATCCTTTGATATTTGTAAGAAAATAATTTTTATTTTTTAAATTGATAATAAAAAATAAAAATAAAAATAAAAATAATAAATGGGAGAATGGCGGTCAGCCTCCTTCGGTCCTAAGAAGCGGCGTCGTCGTTACCCCATTGAGTTGTTTAGGTTGTGTTAGGATTTCTTCAAAATTTGAAAATTTTTGAAAAATTGATTTTTAGGGTGTTATTATGTGTGGATAAAATTATAAATGTATGAATTGTTATAGAATATTTGTAGAAATTTACTAAAAAAACTCTATTGTACAACTTTTTTAATAAGATAAAAGTCAAAATTTTTTTCTTTTTCTAATATATATATATATATATCTTAAAATAAGATATAATCAGAAATACAAACAGACTGATTTATCTTAATTTAAAGTATAAGAGGCAATAAGTCTTTAGAAATGTTCAAGTCAATGTATATCGATATAGTTTCATCAGTGCGTTAGATGTGAATCATTAGGTTTACATACTTTGACTCACAGTATATGCACTTGTCAAAACTTCTCCATAATTAATGGTTTACATATATTGATATTGATATAGTTACATTAGTACGTATTGATATGAACGGAACTGATAAACCTTACGTGAAAAAAACAAACGGTCTCTAAATAAGAGAACAGGTGGGGTCATGACTCATGACAATAATAATGAGAGAGTAGGATGATTAGTGGCGTCGTGTCATGGAGTTATCAAATTACTATCTGCGCCAGACTACACACCCACCCATATCTTCAATTCTCTCTTTCACTTTTCCATTTATTTACCCCGTATATTTTATAATGGCTTGGCTACTATACCCACTTGCAGTTAAATTTGAAAGTTCTTTGGATTTCTGGAAACCGCTCCCAGCCAAAATCAACCAAAAAATGATTCTCAACAATATGAGGTCGTCATCTCATATTTGCCAATTGCATGGCGATGTAACTATATATATATATATATACACACACATGTGGTTAACTTCTCAAAAGCATTATAATTACATGTATCCAAGCTCTACCTAGTTATATATAAATTACAAGCCGATCTAGATTCTAGATAGAAGGTAGAAGAGACTAGAGAGGATGGGTAGAGGGAAAGTGCAGATGAAGAGAATAGAGAACAAAACAAGTAGGCAAGTGACCTTCTCAAAGAGGAAAAATGGGATTTTAAAGAAGGCTTATGAGCTCTCTGTGCTCTGTGATGCTGAAGTTGCCATCATCATCATCTCTCCATCTGGAAGATTTTACCAGTTTGCCACTGATGAGTCTCTCTCTCTCTCTCTCTCTCTCTCTCTCTCTCTCTCTCTCGCTCTCGTTTTAATTTCCTCCTCTAGCCTTGAAACAACAAGAATTAATTAATTGTTTGTTGTTTCATGTTAATGGATGCAGAATGGATAGGATCATTGCCAGGTACCGAAATCAAGTAGGACTGCTTCATTCAACTCACGAGCAACTTAGAACCGTAGAGGTACGTATATATTATGGTTTTGAATATATATATGTGTGTGTATTAAATAAATGAAGTAGGGTATTGCTTTGAATATTGTCTCATCATGATCTCTTCTGAAACACTAAAATATTGATCATATATGGATCTACAAGTTAATTTAAAGAAACCGAGGAGAGAGAGAGAGCAAAACAGAGATAATTTACTGTTTCCCCCCAAAAATTAAAATTATATAGTATAAAATCTTTTGTCCTTTCCTCGTAGTTCACAAGAAGGGAAAAAACTTAGCCGCGACGGATGTATAGTACATCATCTGTTGTGATTGCACCATGTGGCATAAATGTGTCACATTAGGCAATCACAACAGGAAAAGGAAGAGAATTCATACTGATAGGTTTATACTTTATAGATTCTTAATTTGTGTAAAGAGATCGAATTCAAATTCAAGATATAATAGTCTGTACTATTTGAATTCTCTACACTAGGAAATTAATCTTAGGGTACCATTTAGACCATCCTTTAAAAATTATCAATGACATCCTATGTTGTAATTACATTTGTTTGATCAGTAATAAAAATATAAAGCTATAACCATATTAAGTACTACATTCCGAGATAGAGAGATGGCTGGCTTGAACTGAATACATGTAATATATATATATATATATATATATTTACGGTCCCGTTCCTACCAGGACATCCTTATATAACTTTATCAGGATATTGAATGTGAGCCACTTATTTATAAAAGTGATTTGACAAGTGCATACATACCAAGTTAAAGTATGTAAAATGAGTGACTTACATTCAGTGTCTTTATATAATTCTATCAGGGCATCTTCATATGAAAATTTCCGTATATATTTATATATCCGTTTGGCATGTAATATCAACCAATTTTCCATTCCACGTTTGTGGTGCTTAATTCCTTGTATATAAATCTTATTGCAATCAGTAACTTCAATGCCTAATTAACTGCTTAAATCTTGATTTAGTCTGTTTTGCTTTAATATGCATGATCAGCTATATATATCTACTTAATTACTTGAATTTTATGTTGTGTATAGTCATGGAAAAGTGAGATCGAAGAGTTAGAAAAATCAGTAAACATATTGGAAGCAAGACTTAGGTATGTATCATCCCTAGCTATTTATATATATATATCGTAATGCATCCCTAAATGTTCTCAAGCACTGTTCTGTACACGCATCATCATAAATTTATTTGGTTTTGGTTTAATTTGTTGTAGGCATTTTAATGGTGAAGATATATCCACTTTGGGTGTAAACGAGTTGAAGCAATTAGAGCGACAATTAAAGATAGGAGTGGACCGTATTCGCTCTAAGAAAGTATGTACCTGATTCGTATCTTATTGTTCGAGTTACTATAATAAGTCAATTTCTCCACTATTTTTTTTTACGAGATGAGGTTGGTCCGATAATAAACCCCTCACATGTGCACAATGAGGATGTGGGTTTGAGTACTCCACCCTCTCCTAAAAATAGAATGTTGTGGGGATGACAATTTTGATTCGTGGAGGTGTAACAAATAGAATGTTGTAGATTGTTAGGACGTCTTTAATATGGAGGAACTCCTATTACTTTTATAGTCCTTATCTATGTCCGTACTTTAATAAAAATCTAAATTTAATTTATTTTTATCATTAGATGAAATTAACCATTAAAAATGTATTTTTTATTCTTCTATTTAATTATTCTGCACAAGAAAAGTTAGATAGTAAATAATTTTTTTCATAATTCGTGCTATGACTTGCAAATAAAATCTATTATAAGAAAGAGATATGACTAGTGATCACAAGCCAATTTAGTTGATCTGAAACTCAAACTAATTCCATTTATGTTGAATATTAGTGATTGTGTGTATTATAATAATTAAGAACAAAATAACAATGAATATTTCCAGTGATTAACAAGTGAAGCTGTTGACAAATTGATTCACCTTGGAAAGCTTACTGAAAATGTTTTGTTTAAGAGTAGTAAATCATTATTATTTGTTTTTATTGTAATCAACAGAGCCGCGTCATTTCAGAGCAGATCAAATCGCTTAAGAGGAGGGTAAGTATTCCTCTCCCAAATGTCTCCACGTACTATATACACAAAACACAACAGGCATGTCTAGGGTTATTCTATATATATATATATATATATATTCATTAATCTGATCCGCTCGAGAATTTTTTTGATTTTTTACTATAATTATGGCTGGTTGAGGGCTCCATAACACAAGATGCATGCATGCTTGTATTATATTATAGTTGTAGTGTAGTTGGAGCGGATCGGAATTGGAGATTATATATATATATATATATATATATATATATTAATTAATGCAGATAGAGATTATATTTTGTTACCAAGTTTAGGATCTCAGTAGGTAGCTAGTATGATTGAAGCATTACATGTGATATGTGAAGTGATCTTTCTCATAGCTGGTAGACCAGTGCTTTTACAATACAATCAATAAAGTTGAAATGCCAAAAGACAACTGAAATATATGAAACTGATCCCTTCTGTTTGTGGTTCAAATGCAGGGCAAAGACTTGCAAGAGGAGAACCTTCGCCTTCAGCAAAGGGTGAGAACTGAGAAACTTCTAATATTCTATGAATCTGGTGCATGGTCTTTGTACGTAGATTCAACATCAGATTTTGAAACATATATTATTAATGCAACCTTTTTTGTGAAATTTAAGGTTCAGTTGCAGGAGCTACATGATGCTAACTTAAGCTTGAGAAATTTGGGAGCAGATAGGCGAGTTGAATTTCAGCAAAGGTAATTCATCAACTATATATACTCTCTTTATACCCTCTCGAAAAATAAAAATAAAAATACTAAGCATAATTAAGTAGTGCATCACTTCAACAACACATCAAACCCATAAAAACCTACACCATCCTAATCTGATATGTGTGGAGGCAAGTGCTGGCAGAGGATGCTGCAAAAGAAGGTTGGTGTCGCCGAAGTAGACCGATGCCAGTGGAGGAGGAGACGGTGTTGATAGAAGGTAGTTGTGTGTTTGGTGAGATGTATGTTAGGGTTTTAGTAATAAAAAAGGTTTTTTTTATTTTTATTTTTATTTTTATTTTTTATTAATTTATTATAAAATTAATTATTTTTTATATAAGTAAACACTAGAATGACTAAAATAGCCTTTGAAATCTAAATAGTAATAGAGGGATGTTAAGTCCGAGGGGTGCTTGTATAGAATCCATTTCCAAACCTCAAGGGGTTTAGTGTAATTTCTCCATATATTTTTTACGGTCTAATACGTTCATTTAGTTTAACAATATCTCAAATTCGAGTCGTTGCTAGTGCAAATGGTATACCAAAAAACCATATTTTATTCATAAATTAAACCATATATATTTTATGATATAACAATCAAAATAATTCCTCATCTAGGTTATAATTGAAAAAAAGGAAGAAAGTAATACTAATAGGTTATATAGTTAAAATAAAAAAATAAAAAAAATACTAATAGGTTATAATTCCATGTTACATGAAATACGTTATATATTAAGTTAATAAGGGATAAATCACACAAACCTCTCTTGTAATCGTTACACATATATCAACTCTATAAGATATTTTTGGTTTTATTCAAAAACCTCCTTTATATCTATCGATCGTGAAACGGATAATAATATGTAGTGGTATTTTAGACATTCAAAAAAAAATTCACTCTCTCTTGGAAAATGATATGTGCAGACCATTGATGAATTCGCCTGATTTCGTGTTGTTTGTGGTCCGGTCGATTTTGGATTGTGTTAAAAGGAAGAGTTTGAGTGTAAAGTTACTGGATCTGTTTTGATTAATTGGTTTACAATTATATGGCTTGCCAGACCATATTTTCTTACATTTTGAATAATAAATTGCAGTGTTCTTCGTGGTTCCGAACGACCCATCAACCAGGGCATATAAAGTAGCTTCAGTCACTTCAACTACGGTTGTTGGTGATCTCTCATGACAACTTACTTTGCAAAATTATATTTACCGCAGCTTTGGCTTTGCGAGGTGTCCTTTTATCATTTTCTTTGCTTTTGTACATAAAAGTGTCATGCAACTGTTTCTACCTATCTTTCGGGGCTCGACTTGTAGCCTATTTGACAAACATATATGGATATGCAACAACTGTTTTATTTGGATTAATTACTGTATAAAATTGATTAACCAACAAGTACTTACTGTTCTCTCTAGCTAGCTTTAGTCTTTATCCAAAACCAATCATATGATCAAAACTTAACAAGCATATATCCACTAATATAGGCATGAATTAATTAGTATTATAAAAAAGAAATTTTACATTTTATACATGCAATATATATATATATATATATATATATATATAATTGGTCATGAATACAATATAGTCTCGATAAAGGAAGAAACATATATACGATTCAATCAAATCTTTCAAGCCTAAAACGCTCTTGGACGCCTGATATGTAAGAAGCAGCTCTGGCATCGATGCTTTGATCATACGAGTATAAATTGTCAACAAGGCCAAAGGATGATGAGTTGTTACCTAAATCATCACATGTAATATAAGAAGAGTAGTGTGCATGTGCATGCTTCTGTTTGGGTGGATGATCAGCATACAAACCTACAGAGGAAGCCGATTGGCTGCTACTATATTGCACTGCAGCCACGGATGACGATGTTGTTGGCTTGCCTGCTTGATGAAAAGCCATGACCAGCTGATTGCCTTTGATGAACCCTTTAGCCTTCTGATTTGATTCCGTTAACAACTAACCCAATAAGTTTTGCTTTGTGCAATGTGTGTTCTTTAGTGCAAGAGATCTCTTGTATATATAGTAGAGACTTTTATGGTCCAAAAGAATGTGATAGAGATAAAATCCTTACTGGGTAGTGCTTCCTAAATAATAAAATATCTATCTATCTATCTCTCTCTCTCTCTCTCTCTCTCTCTCTCTATATATATATATATATATATATAAATCGCATCAGATAGATATTTGGGTACAGAAAATGTCATGTATTGCATAAGCAAGTGAAGCATACAAGTGCAATTAGTGTCTCATGCTATGATATATCTAGTATGTACTTTGAAAGGTAAAAGAGGATAGCTAGCTAGCACTCCTTCAAGATATATTCCTCTCTACTTTTTAGGGATCTTTAGAGGGTGTCAATTAGATTAGATGCTTCAATATCCACAATATATATATATATATATATATATATATATATAAAATATGCTTATCTAGCCCAAAGATATGTCTTAAATATTAATTACCTTAATAATTAAACATTCACCAAAAGCTGAGATCATGATATCCAAGTCAGCAGAGGATCAAGTAATTATCCAACTTAATTATAAGGACTTGTCCATGCATGCCCTAGAAAGGCTAAGATATTATGTTCTTGACTTCTTCTTCAAATTATACATATTATATTCCTTCATTACACACACACACATATATATATATATAATATGAGCATATATATGCTTTCTAATGCCTTAATTCCAAATAACTAATTAAAGACATGTACAGTATCTAGGGCATGTTACAAGTAGTTGGGATACTAAGGGAGCAAGTAGTTGCAATCTTGATAAAAGGAGTCATTGAGAAGTGTGGATCAAAGACTCCCCTTCTAATTTTTTTTTTCCTTCTTTTTTGAAATGGGAAGACTCCCTTTTCAGTCGTGAAAAAGGAGCCGATTGAATCCACTTTATTCTTCAAAGATAAGAGAGGGTAAATGGGAACATTTATGATGCTCCCACTTATAATATTGTATGGGAGAGCTACTGTTAAGGATACTACATAGTACATACATGTCTCTTTACAGTCTTTCCAACGTGACTCATGTTGTTTGTTTTACTCCTACATGTATTAATATCTGCACAAAAAGGTAAAAGAAATCACAGAATATAAATCGCTTTATGAAACAATGATATTAATTAAATAGATCATTCTATTTAAAAATGATCTTATTTCATAGAATCATTTCAAATAGATCACTTTTATGGAAAGTGATTTTTTTTTTTATCCAATAATAGATCAATTTTTTATTAAATGATTTATTTTTATTTTTTAAATTAATAATGTAATTTTGATATTTGGTTTTTTGTTAACCTTACAAACACACGTTTTTTTTTTTTTTTTTTTTTTTTATAATTTTTTTTTTATAATTTTTTATCTCCATTTTATAATTGTTTCTCTTTGCATTTTTGTATTGAATATTTGCTGGATTAGCACCACTTGCCACCGCCTTCACCTCTTGATCTCTCTCCGATGTTCCACAACCTTTACTTACCCACTGAGAAAACATATCTCAGCTTACCCACCGCTCTAGCTATCCTATATATATGTTTCAATTCATTCGTAATGTTTTTGTCTCAGAGAAATCAATAAAATCAATAAAATCTCTTTCATATTCTCTCAACTCTCTCGTCTCTTTTATTTATTTGTTATATCTCACAATTTCTCATCACTTTATTTGTTTATTAAATTATTTATATACAACACGTTATCAGCATGATTGTATGTAAGTAAAAAGTATCTTTATACTTACAATTCGATATTTATGTATGTAAGTAAAAAGGATCTCCATGAGAGTGATTTACTTACATTTAAATATTCGTATTTATATATTTATATGCAATATATGAGACTGACTTATACCGTGTCCCCAGAACCTATATTTATGGATTTATTTATTATGCTCTTTAAATATTCGTATTTATGTATTTATACCCAATATATGAGACTGACTTATGCTTTATCCCCAGAACCTATAGTTCTGGATTTATTTATTATACATTTTAAATATTCGTATTTATATATTCATACGCAATATATAATACTAGCTTATGCTGTGTCCCCAGAACATATAATTTTAGATTTATTTATTATGCTCTTTAAATATTCATATTTATTCATTATATGCAATATATAAGATTGGCTATGGCTATGTTGATAGGAACTAGTTACGGTTGTGTCGACATAACCTATACATAATTATGGATTTAATTATTATACTCTTTAAATATTTGTATTTATTTATATGCAATATATAAGACTGGCTACGGCTGTGTCGACAGAGACTGACTATGGCCGTATCGACAGAACTTATATATAGTTTTGAATTTAATTGTTATGCTCTTTAAATATTCGCATTTATTTATATGCAATGTATCAGGTGAGCTTATGCCTCTGGATTTATTTATTTATGCTCTTTAAATATTCGCATTTATTTATATGCAATATATCAAGAGAGCTTATGCCCCTAACATAACCTATATATAGTTTCGTATATAAGATGACTTATGCCAACAACAGAACCAATATATAGTTATGGATTTATTTACTATGCTCTTTAAATATTCGTATTATTTAATTATACGCAATATATGAGATCGGCTAGACCGAATTACCAGAACTTATTACCAGAACTTAAAGTTTCTGGATTTATGAAACATTCGTATTATTTAATTATACGCAATATATGAGATCGGCATCGGCTAGACTGAATAACCAAAACTTAAAGTTTTTGGATTTATGATATTTAAGTTGGCACGGTTTTAAAAATCGATGAGAACCCAGAGTTCTGGATCCAGTGTTACATACATGATTGTCATACTTTATTATTTAGAACATGAGGTTTTAAATCCATTCAGAATATGAAGTTTTCTGAATTTTATATATGAACTTATAGTTCAACTGGAAGTTCGAAAAAATAAATATGATCCATGCTTTTATTTTATCTCATATATATGAAGTGATATGTTCACATATCATTCATTTGAGAAAAATGATCTACACATTCAATAGGATATTGTGAGTATCATAAAAGGGATTAAAGATTATAACGTATAATGAAATTGGAAATATTATTTTATCCATTTCATACATGCTTGATGATGCTTTTGAAGAGAAATATTCAGAGTTGCTGAAAAAAAATGAATGAAAATAATAGGGAGTCTAGCCTCTGGGAAAGAAAATGGGAGAGTTTAAGCATGGTCCGCCAATGGTCAAATTACACAAACTTACCTTGTATTTTGGCAATAAGGCAAAATATGCTACGAATTCCTTTAATTACAATCAAACCCCTTGCAGTTAACGGTCAACCGTTAGATTTAACGGTTGACCTGAAAATACCAAAATACCATTGTTTGAAAAATATAAAAAATAAAATAAAATAAAAAAGGGGAAAACTACGCTCTTGGTTGACTCCACCACCAGTGGAGATTGGATCTCTTCCTTGGAGATCGAAAAAGCTCACTAGAGGAGATCGTCGATCTACATTGCGAAGGAAATCCACGATCTCTGGCAGAAGAGATCGTCGATCTCCTTTTCACCAAACTGACAATCTTCTATAGGGGAGATCGAACTAAGTATGAGCGTGGGTTCCCATTGGGGCTGGGGAGGGTTCCCTACCCCTATTCCTCTACCCTCCGCCCACCCTGCCCAAAACCCCATTTGGGGGAATTGGGGATAGGGGTGTTTAGGGGGGAGGTTTTGAAAATCGATGGTCGGAGACTCACCGTGGCAACAGTCAGTGTTTGGAGACTCACCATGGAGAAGGGAAGAAAAGAAAACAACTAGCACTATTAAAAAAAAAAGGGGGAGAAAACAATACTATCAAAAAAGAAAAAAAGAAAAAAAAAACAATTAAACAACAGTCGGCGGTTGGAGATTCATCGTGGTAGCAGTCGAAGGTAGAGAAGATGACGATTGGAGAGGGGACTTGGGCGGCTAGGGTTTTATTAAAGAAAGAAGATAGAGTAAGAGAAAAATGAAGAAAATAAAAATTAAAGTCTTGGTATCTTGGACCTTGTGTTGTTTAGAAATTTTTTTAAAGAAAAATTAAAGAAAAACTATAGTGAATGACCGAATGGGTTAGGTACTAAATTAGGTTTATATATATATTTTTTATTATTTTTTTATTTTTTGTATAGTTATTACTTATTAGTTAGGATTAAAAAATAAAAATAATATATATATATATATATATATATTATATATAATATTTAGAGGAAATGAGGGAGTAGGGGGGGAAGGGGGTTCCCCCTACCACCTCCCCCGGCCCATTAAGAAAATGGGGATCAAGTTTGCCCCTACCCCCACCTCAAACCCCATTTACGGGAAAAATTTGCCAAATTAAGGGTAAGGCCCCGTACTCTCTCTTTTTTAGATATGTTATCCCTTCTGGTTATGCTACGGGTTTAGGGAGATCTACTTTTAGTGCTTCTATTGATTCTCCTGTGAGGGATTTGGATTCATTTGGTATTAGATGAGTGGTCGTACTATGATCGTTTGGGAGACATGGCCCTACGTGCTACACACAATAATGAATTGTTATGTGGCCAAAACCCCATGGGTCTTCATGGGGATTTTCCCATTTCTAGATCGAACGATCTCACGCAGAGGAGATTAGCAGATGAGATCATCGTGAGAGATCATGTAATCTCCTCTGCGCGAGATCGGCGATCTCTCTTGGAGGAGATCAAACGATCTTCCATAGAGGAGATCGATGATCTTATCTGGAGAAGTTAATCTCCTCAATCGATCTTCCATAGAGGAGATCGATGATCTTATCGGGAGAAGTTAATCTCCTCCGCGTCATGAGGAGATTCTCTTCTGTCGTGGAAGAGATCCAATCTCCACCGATGATGATAGCTGGTCGAGGTTATTTTTTTCTTCTTCTTTTTTAGTGAAGGTTGTTTTGTAATTACATAAATTTATGGCTTCTTTTTATAATTTTTCTTTAGGTAGATTTATATATATTAAAAGTTTTGAGATTATTTTAGGATACCGCTTTTTATTTGATATGTGAAATGATCATTTTACCCTTGAATTTCAAAGTCAACAATTAAATCTAACCGCTGACCGTTAATAGGAGGGGATTTGTCTGTAATTAAGTGAATTCCTAGCATATTTTACCTTATTGTCAAAATACAGGATAAGTTAATGCAATTACCCTTTAAAATATTGAAAACCATGATCGTAACATCTTTTTCAAGTGTTGTACTTTAACTTGTTTAGGTTTTATTCCAATCTTAAATGGAAATTTTTTAACACAAAACTTGACTTTGTATTTGTCTTCTTCTATAGGCAAGTTTATTTGATTTAGGGTTCTTCACTCAGATTTGATTTTACGTGGATTTGAAAAGAAACAATTTAATTAAATGATTATTTTTTAAGAGTTAATATTAAAAACCTCCCCTCACATTTGAACTATTATTGGATGTATAGTTACAAATGTTTTTATTTAAAAAACCTTCCTTATAGACTAACACTATTAGCATTTTGTTTGTGTTGACTATCTTTGACCATTAAAACATAAAAAATGTTATATTTAAGGTTTAATTGTATGAATTGATCATTATACAATCATACTTTTACCAAATAAATTAATAAAATGATACAAAATGTGAGAATGTTAACTTGCAAATGAGGTTATTTTGTAGACAATTTTATCCTTAAAAATAACAAAATTATAAATGAACCAAAAACATTGAAAATAAACCAGAATATGTATTTATTTGTCTTTTTTTATTTTTATTTCTTATAAATCCAAGTAAATACTCGTTTTCAATGCTTTTGATTCATTTATAATTTTGTTATTTTTATTTTTAGGGATTAAATTATCCACAAAATAATTTATCCTTTGAAAGTTAACATTCCCGCATGTTATATCATTTTATTAATTTATTTGGTAAAAGTATAAGGGTATAATAGTCAATTCATACAATTGAAGTTTAAATAAGGATATTTTAGACTTTTTAATAGTCAAACTTAGTCTATACAAACGGAATACTAACGGTATTAGTTCATATGAAAGGTTTCTAAAATAAAAACATTTGTAACTATACATTCAATAATAGTTCAAAGGTGAGGGATTTAATTGATAAAATGGTTGAATACTAATATTTAAGGTTAATCTTCACATTTTAGAAGTCGTAAAGGTTAAATTTAATTTTTTTTTCTAATAGGTGTGGTAGCCAAAAATGGCTTATAATCTCAACATGTAAAAGCCCATAACTTTATGATATTATAACCTATCCAAACTTATTACGCTGGGTCGACCCGAGACCTTTATCAGTGTTGTTGACTGACCAAGTCAAAGTAGTTAGCAACGTTAGTAAACCGATTGTTCAACATGGAGAGAATCTCTCTTGAAATTTCTCCCATGATTCAAACTAAAGGTGATCGTTGAAGGAAATGTGGGAGCCTATAAAAGGAACCTTCACTAACCCTATAAGGGGGGAAGATCCAAACTAAGAAAAAGATTATGAAGGTTTATTGAAATTATGCACACAAATATTCCGGCAACTGGAATTCGATCAGATTCATTATCACGATTATCACAGTTAATTGCTTAGCACAAACATACCTAAGGCTAAGATATTAGTCCCCATCTCTATCATTTCCTCTGTTTCTATTCTGTTCTTGTTCTTTTGTAGGTCCAGCGAAGAAGATAGTTATTCAAGGTCGACAGACTAACCACCTTTGCAGATCCATCTTCAAATGACTTTCCATAACTAACGAACTCGACCAAAGTTGCTTTGGGCCTATCAACATCCGACCCGATCCACATCAATCGTAGTTCGACCCCCTACAGTTTGGTGCCCACCGTGGGGCCCTGTCAATTACTTTGGCAAAAAACTAACTTACTGATACCAAACGAAATGGCATGAGCATCCTCTTGACGAACGAATTACGACATCCGATCAACCAAAAAAAAAAGTGTTTCACGATTCTGCAAGTACAAGTAAAATGAATCACAAAAGGTTAGAATATCTATTCTGAAATATTGTTCTTATGTTGCCATGTTAATTGAAAATTTTGATTGGTCTTTGAGTTTAGCAATTTATACTTACAATGTCGGATATTTTATTTCTCAGCTATTTCTTATGTTGCCATGTTAATTGAAATTTTTGATTGGTCTTTGAGTTTGGTAATTTGATACTTATAATGTCGAATACCTTATTTCTTAGCTATAAATAATTTGTCAATTCTTTCTATTGTGTTAAAAAGTTTTACCACACTTCATATATCGTTTTCATCTTTGCCCATCTAAAAAAAAAAAAAGGAGGCACTCGACTGAGAGCCACAAAAACGCTCTACAGAGCCTTAAAAAAGAAAACGTTCTATAACGAGTTACATAAGCGCTCTACAGAGCCTAAAAAAAAAATGCTCTACATCTAGCTACACAAGCACTTTACGGAACTTTAAAAAAAAAATCGTTCTACAACGAGCGTTCTACAAAATTCGCTCTACATCGAGCGTTCTACAAATATTGCTCTCTGTCGAGCTACATTTTATGCTCCAAGTAGAGCTGAAATCCTTTATAATATTGCTCTCTGTCGAGCTACATTTCGTGTGCCAAGTCGAGCCGAAATCCTTTATAATATTGCTCTCTGTTAAGCTCATTTCGTGCTCAAAGTCGAGCCGAAATCCTTTATAATATTGCCCTCCGTCGAGCTACATTTCGTGCTCCAAGTCGAGCCGAAATCCTTTATAATATCTCTCTCCGTCGAGCTACATTTTGTGCTCTAAGTCAAGCTGCAATCCCTTATAATATCGCTCTCCGTCGAGCTACATTTCATGCTCCAAGTTGAGCCGAAGTTCATACAAATATTGCTCTTTGTCGAGCTACATTTCGTGCTCTAAGTTGAGCTGAAATTCATACAAATATCGCCCTCCGTCGAGCTACATGTCAACTATCGAACTACCTTCGTCGAGCTATATGTCGACTGTCGAACTCTCTCCGTCGAGCTACATGTCGACTGTCGAACTCCCTCCGTCGAGCTACATATCTCCCTCCGTCGATCTACCTCTGTCGAGCTATATGTTGACTGTCGAACTCTCTCTGTCGAGCTACATGTCGACTATTGAACTCTCTCCGTCGTGCTACATTGCTTGCTCCAAGTCAGGCCAAGGTTTTGGGCGCACTTTACAACTCCAAGTCGAAGGATAAATTATAACAAAAAGTTAACGAAAAATTAAAGCTATGGATATATCACTGCTTGCCGAGTTAGCATGCTATTGCCAAAGTGGAATTATAAATTATATCCTGCACCCTGCAATTATATATCTTCTCCTATCTTTTACTTTTTACTTATATTATCACAACATTGCATGACAGCTAACACTTCTATCTATCTATCTATCTATCTATCTATCCATAAACACACATTTCACTCTATGTTTTTGCTTTTGTCGTTTTAATAAAAGCATTGTTTACTTGCATACTTACATTTTAAGGATGTACAAATGTCGTTCTACAACGAGCGTTCTACAAATGTTGCTCTACAATGAGCGTTGTACAAATGTCGATATACCACGAGCGTTCTACAAATGGCGCTCTACGAGCATTCTACAAATGTCGATCTATAACGAGCATTCTACAAATGTTGCTCTACAATGAGTGTTGTACAAATGTCGCTCTACCACGAGTGTTCAACAAATGTTGCTCTACGGGCGTTCTACAAATCTCGCTCTACATTGAGCGTTCTACAAACTTCGCTCTACATCGAGATCTACAAAGAATGGGGTTGTAGAAGTAATCTAACTTATGAAGATTCAACTAACATTGGAAACTACCAACGACTGTCTTGTAGATCATTCAATGCAAGGGTTCGACTGAAACAATCCACTCTTTAACTTGAAGACTTCAACTCAAAGAGTGTGGGGCTAACTGTGGTAGTTAAAAATAGCACAACCTAAACACTGGGGCCCAATTTTAGAAATCCAAGTGAAGAGACAGATGGTCCGCTGAAGCAAGCATGATCTGGCCCAATGAAAGACAAGCCCAACGTTGGCCCAAAGCAAATTCAAACCTTGACGAAGTCTACTAAGATTTAGTCTGTACTTAAATACACGTTAGTGACTTGATCAACAACTTATATATCTCCTAAAATCTCGAGATTTTTGGGATTATCTCTTCCCACGATCTCAGACTGAGATTGATGGGAAGATATCAACTGACTCATTTAAATGGAGTCTCCAGGTATAAATATGAGGCTTTTTTCCCTGACTCACATAAAAAAAAAAGATGCAACAAATACAATTCACTCATTTGGCATAAATTGACCAATTGCCTCACATATTCAACATCTTCAGCTATTATTTGTCTACATTTGTTGCTTTATTCTATGGGCTCACGCTGATCCATAAAGCACAATTTGACATCAACTCACAATTTGACATCCACTTTCATCCTACTTTTAATTCATATACAATTGTTTTAACTGGCTCTTGCATGCATGAAGACCAACACTCAAGCCATATTCACCAGTTGAAGTCGTTCGACACACACTCACAAGACCACCTGTGAAGTCATTCGACCAACACTCAAGTCATTTTTTATTAAACCATTTGTCCAACGTATTATATTATTATGAGTTTTCCTAGCAATTTAAATTGATAAACTCAACGTTCAGCCTAAACGAACCTAAGGCTCTCCGAACACCACCACCTAGGATTCAACAGCTTCGTTTACAGTTTGATTTAGATTTTAATTAATTTAGATTTATTTCAGTTTAATTGTTGATTTGAAATTATTTTATTTATTAATAAATTGTCTAATTTAAGCATCAGAGAGTCCCAAATGGGACGCCCCCCTCTCGCTCCGTTCTACCTTCTTATTTTTACAGGATCTCGTAACACACAACCTACTATTTTTCACTCTACCATTATCAGTGCCCACCGACTTACGAAAAATTCAATTAGAGATTTTCGAGCTCTTCAGTTTGGCGTCCACCGTGGGGCCTATAGCAATGTTGTAAACGAGCTAGTATGACATTTCAACATGTCTGAAGGTGGAAAAACCCTGACCGTGGAAGAACAGATCGTGGCATTGGCTGCCCAAATGACCGCAAATGAAGCGAAATTGCTAGCACACGAAACAGAAAATGCTGCAATTCGAGCGACTAATGGAGAACTACGAGCTATGATCAACGTCATAGTACCCGACAGTGAAACGACATGATGCCCAATTCCAGTTTCTAAAGTCGAATATGAAGTCGATCGAATAGTTTCTGACAACCCAATTGGACAAGGAAGGCTAGACACAAGTCCCAACGTTGGCCATAATCAGCAAACACCACTGACTGCCAGAGTCGAAATCGACCTCAAGGATCTCCAATCCGAAATGAAAACAAATAGGATCCAGTTGCAGGCCAGCAGCCGAAAAACATCTTAAAAATACCTTTGTCGATCCAGTCGACACCAGGTTTGGCAGAATCCGGATCCGATTTACCTGCATCTATCAATAATGAATTCTTTCGCAGGTTTGCAGAAATGAAAACACTTATACAACGGATTCTGAGAGTCCCAGCACCAATAAAGAAGAGCACAACAAACAGTTTTGCCGACTCACCATTTGTCGACGACATAGCCCTAATTGAGATGCCCAGAAAGTTAAACTTTCCAAACATGAAACAATACAAAGGAATAACCGACCCGGACGATCACATAGCACAATACAAGCAGAGGATGTTCACTGCAGCAATTCCACACGACCTACGAGAAGCATGCATGTGCAAAGCATTTGGATTCAGTCTCAATGGTCAAGCTCTTAAATGATATACTAATTTGCCTAACAATTCAATTAAGTCCTTTGCGTAGCTTACAAATACATTCGTGAAGCAATTTGCAAGAAGTAGAAAGTTTGAGAAGCAATCGGACGACCTCTATACAATCACACAAAAGCATTGCGAAAATTTGAGGACCTATGTCAGACGTTTCAACTGGGAAAAAATGTAGATCCCGCATTGTAATCAAGCGACCGCCATCTACGTCTTTAAGAAAGGACTCAGGTTTGATTCTGACCTCTATAAAAAACTTATCAAGTGTCTATACAGGACAATGGAGGATATGCTGGCGAAGGCATGGGCCCTAATCAAATGAAAAGAAGACGAAGCCAATTTCGTAGGCAAGATCAACAATTACACTAACTGCAGAAATGATCGAGTCGATAAAAGGTCGAACAATAGAAGGTCAGAACCCTATCCGACAAGTAACAGACGGATTGGACATCCCCGATATGAGAATTTGAACGGTGACCGACCATATGGCCAAAATTATCCAAGGACAAGTCGATCATGTGTCGAAGTCCCAGAATACAATCTGAGCATCGAGCCAGTCGACCTCGTGGCAGTAATGAAAGAAATGGGCAAGGCCATCAAATGGCCACGGAAGATGAATGCACCCCAGAGTATAGGGATGCAAGATTAAGATACGAGTTCCACGAAGACCATGGTCATCGAATAGAAGACTGTGTTGCCTTCAAGTTAGAGGTTGCAGAGCTTTTCAAATGGGGACATTTACAAGAATTCTTAACAGAGAAGGGAAAACAAACCTTAGCTTGACGTGACAAAAAGAGGCAAATGATCACGAATGACAGCCCTCCAGAACAACCTAGACAAGAATAAGTGATCAACTACATCGCAAGAGGATCCGAAGTTAGTGGCGTCAGTTATTCTGCAGCAAAGAGGCACACACGACAAGTGTCAAACACAAAGATTTGACCTCACCGGGAACATCCTTCAAGTATCAATGAAACAGTTACCTTAAAATCGATAGATAAATCAGATTTGTTATTTCCACACCGTGATACACTTGTTATATCTTTACATATTGCAAATTTTCTAACAAAACGCATTTTAATAGATAATGGTAGTTCATGTTACATTGTGTTTAATAGTGCTCTACAAGAAATGCAAGTCGACAAATCCAAACTCAAATATCGCACGACAATGTTGACAGGTTTTAGTGGAGAGCAGAAAAGCACTTTAGGCGAAATCGTACCAGTCTCCGCCGAAGGAGTAAACTTCTACATCAACTTCTACATCAACTTCCTGGTACTCGAATGCCAGTCCACATACAACGAAATTTTGGGCAGACCTTGAATACATGAAATAAAGACGATTCCATCGACCTACCATCAGATGATAAAATTCCCAACCAAGTGAGGAGTATGAGAAATTAAAGGGGAACAAAGGGCAGCCATGAAGTGCTACCAAAATGTCATGAAGAAAAAGAAAGAAGAATTATAGCAATTAAAGAAAGCTAAGGTCGTGTCGACCCCGGACATTCCGAAAATGGAAAAACTCGATGAAATATCAATAGACCCCGAGCAACCAGAGCGTAAAGTCTATCCAGACTACCAAGAGAGATCTGCGAGCAAATGATTGATTTCCTAAGGGAAGGGCGAATCAGTTTTGCTTGGTCACATGAGGATATGGTCGGAATCGACTTAGAGGTGATGGTTCATAAATTGTAGGTGGACCCCAATCACCAGCCCGTGAAGCAGAAACGGAGAAAATTCACTCCGGAGAGAAACAAAATGATCAATAAAGAAATTCAGAAACTGTTCGACATCGGATCAGTAAAAGAGGTGAAGTATCCAGATTGGCTGGCAAACATTATAGTCGTCAAGAAAAAGAAAGGCAAATGGCGCATATCGACTTCACAGACCTCAACAAGGCAGCAGGACATGAGCTACTCAGCATTATAGACGCTTATTCAGACTACAATCAAATCTTGATGCATCCAGACAACCAAGAGAAAACAGCATTCGTGACAGAATGATGTACTTTTTGCTACAAAGTAATGTTTTTTGGTTTAAAAAAATGCAGGTGCAACCTACCGACGACTTGCCAACAAGTTGTTCGTCGAAATGCCTGGAACGAAAATGGAAGTATATATCGACGACATGCTAGTCAAATCACTGATGGCTAAATAACACATCGAGCACTTGAGGTAGTCGTTCGACGTTCTCGACAAATATGGTATGAAACTAAACCCTACTAAATGTTCATTTGGTGTATCTTCAGGGAAGTTTTTAGGCTACTTGGTCACACAAAGAGGTGTCGAAGCCAATCCAGATCAAATTCGATCAATCTAAGGGATCGAATCACTTAAATGCATCAATGACGTACATAAACTTATTGGTCGAGTAGAAGCCCTGAACAGGTTTATCTCCAAATCATGAGAACAATGCCATCCATTCTTCGATACGTTAAGAAAAAACAAAATATTCGAGTGGAACGACAATTGCGAGAGAGCACTACAAGACCTAAAGAACTATTTAACCTCACCGCCACTACTATCGACACCCAAAGATGATGAAACACTACTCGTATACCGAGCAGTATCCGACACGATTGTAATCATCGTTCTAATTAGAGAGGAGGATAACATTCAACACCCAGTATACTATGTTAGCAAAACATTGCTCGATACGGAAACCTGATACAGTAAATTGGAGAAACTAGCATTAGCACTTATCATCGCTGCACGAAAACTGAGACCATACTTCCAATGCCATTCGATTAAGGTATTGCCTAATTACCCACTTACGAGTATATTGCATAAACTAGAACTCTTTGGTCGATTGACGAAATGGGTGGTCGAATTTAGCGAATATGATATCAGCTTCCATCCACGGACGGTGATGAAATCTCAGGTATTAACCGATTTTGTCGTAGATTTTACACCTTGTGAGAATGTACAGGCTGAACAGGAATTAGTAGGTCTAACAGAAAATGCAATGGCACAAAAATGGACTTTGTCAATCAACGGTTCCAGAATATAATAGGTAGTGGACTGGGTCTGGTACTTAAATCCCCGTAAGGAGACATCTTGGAACAATCGATTCACTGTAACTTCCGTGTGACAAACAACGAAGCTGAATACGAAACTCTAATCGTCGAGCTCGACCTCGACCTCAATAAGAGTTTGAACATCAAGAAAATCCAGGTTCAAAGCGACTCGCAATTGGTCGTTCGACAGATGAGGGGTTTGTACGAAGCTAGAGATCAGAGGATGACAACATATTTGGCAAAGGCAAAATAACTTCAGTCTGCATTCGACGAATTCAATATCCAACATATTCCAAGGTCAGAGAATTCTTAAGCGGATGCACTAGCGAGCCTTGGGTCGATAATGACGAACGAATCGAAATCAATACCCGTCGTTCATCTTATGGCGCCGACCATACAAGAAACAAAAGTTTTGGCATCAGTCGACCACGAAAATAGTTGGATGGATCCCATGCTAGATTATCTTCGAGCCGACATTTTACCCGGGGACAGGTTTGACTCTAAGAAGATCTGAGCAAAGGCAGCAAAGTTCTGCATCATGTATGGTAAGCTATATAAAAAATCATTTAGAGAACCCTACTTGAGATACATAACCCCGCGAGAGGCATACGACCCGTCCAAAAAAGTCTACATTATGAAGAATGCAGAAACCATTCTAGCACTCAAAGTCTGTCGAATAGAGTGATCACAATGGAATACTATTGGCCGACAATGCATACTGACTCACAAAACCATGTGAAATCGTGCGACAAATGCCAAAGATTCGCACCAATATCACATCTCCCGCTAGGTATGTTGAATTCAATTTCAGCCCCTTGACCTTTTATGAAATTGAGAATGGATATTGTAGGCAAGCTCCCTGAAGCACTATGAGGCGTCGTCTACATGCTGGTAATGACAGACTACTTCACCAAATAGGTCGAAGTCGGAGCCTTCCAGCAAGTTCGCGACAGCGAGGTGTGCAATTTCGTATGGGAAAATATCATCTGCAGGTTCGGCGTCCCCTGAAAAATAGTAACCGACAATGGATCCCAGTTTATATCATATGACTTCAAGAACTTCTGCGACAAATATGGAATAAAATTAAGCTTCTCAACACCACTTTATCTCCAAGCAAACGGTCAGGCAGAGTTGACAAACAAAATAATTGTCAACACACTCAAAAAGCACTTAGAGGCAGAAAAAAGTGAATGGGCGGAGAAACTCCCAGAGATACTGTGGTCATACAGAACTATACCCCGTCGATCGGTTGGTCGGTCGGTCGGTGAGACGCCATTCTCACTCGTATATGGCTTGGAAGCAGTAATCCCAATCAAAACAAGACTGCCAACCGCATGAAGCGAAAACCCAAACAAAGAGCAGAACAGTTTGGAGTTGAACTTCGAATTAGATCATCTGGACGAACGACAAGAATGAGCTGCAATACGAATACAATCCTACCAGCAACAAGTCGCACGACACTATAACAAGAAGGTGCAAATTAGGACGTTCAAGATAAACGACTGGATATTACGATGCGTCTTCTAAAATACAAGGGAAGAAGGAGAGGGAAAGTTAGGTCCGACGTGGGAAGACCCTTACCAAATCACTGATATAAAAGGGCGAGGAGCATACAAACTGCGAGGACTCGACGGTCGAGAAGTGCATAACAGCTGGAACGCTCTGCATCTAAAAAAGTACCATTTCTAAACTTATTTCAATATGTTTCGTTATCTTCTTATCATTTACTAACAATTCGACCCTCGAGGAGCAATGATGATAACTTATTACAAATAAGTGTAAACTAAGCTCACGAAACAACTAACATCTTTCTATAACTAAGATGTTGACATTGGCAAAAAGTATAGTCGCTACTATACAGCTGCTACTGCAGTACGATTCTTCGACGACGACAAAAGACAACTCTTAACATATCATACGACATCACATATTGAGAGTGGGGAAATAACACTGGGGACAAACCAGCCGCTTGTCGACCACATAATAACACATGCACTCGTTTATCTCTATGTAAATGAAAGTCTTGTCGACCACATAAAAACGCATGTTCGCGATTATCTATATGTTAATGAAGGTCTTGTCGACCACATAAAAAACGCATGTACGCGATTATCTGTATGTAAATAAAGGTCTTGTCGACCACATAAAACGTATGTACACGATTATCTCTATGTAAATGAAGGTCTTGTCGACCATATAAAAATGCATGTACGCGATTATCTCTACGTAAATAAAGGTCTTGTCGACCACAAAAAAACGCATCTACGCGATTATATCTATGAAGGTCTTGTCGACCACATAAAAACGTATGTACGGGATTACATCTATGTAAATTAAGGTCTCGTTGACCATTAAAACGCATGTACGCGATTCTATGTAAATAAAGGTCTTGTCGACCACGAAAAAGCCTATACACATTAAACTATGTCGTGTTAATCATATTACAAATGAGCGCAAGTTTATAGGCTTATCTGATTTAGATTAAAACCAAGATTGTGCAAAACCCCATTACTTGATGGTCGCACTGTTTTTCACATATTAAAAGCATAACCAAGATATCAGAATTAAAAAGTCGAAACAAACATAATCATCCACGTTTACATAGAAAAAGAAAAGAATAAAAAAGTGGCCGACTCAACTAAATCATCCAATTCTATATAAAAAGAATACTAGCAATAAAAGACAAGTCAAACAGCAAGAGGCGGATCAGTAATGGAAACATCTTCAACATCATCTTGGCTATTGTTGGCATTTTCTCCGTCAACCATCTCTTCGTCTTCAGTAGATGGAGATGCCTCGAGTTTAAGCATTTTCTCATATGTGTCGACGGCTTCTTGCATTTCCGCCTGATCCCAATTTACATGCTTACCCTCAATATATTCCTTGAATATCTCCGCTCTAGCTTTGCACATTGTCTCAGCTGTTATCGACGTCAGTTGCTTTTCTAGACTTCTGACAAGGCTCTCCTTCTCAACAACAACCGCCTTAGCCGGTGTCGACTTTTCGTCAAATCGATCATTTTCCTCTCTCATATTCTTCAACTCTTCTTCCATATTCTTCAACTTTTCTTCCAGAGTTGAGTTTTTATGTTCTAATTCTTTCAAAGCATGGTCAGATTTAGTGTTTTCTGCCTTAAGATTTTCATCTGACTTCCGATATTTCGAGCACCTGTCGCTAACAACCTTGTACCTATCGTGAAGATGCAACTGTACTTGCAAAGCCTGTAAAAAGAGAAAAACGTTGTATCAATGAAAAGAATATGACAATGATGATAGAAATTCAGTAAACGAACTTACCTGGAATGTCGATAGGATGCCTACATTAAAAACATCCTCCGTTTTCTTAGGCTTCATATAGAACTCATCAGCAGAAAGGAGGAAATCATGCGCCATTTCAAGAAACTTTGTCGATTCCTTGAATGACGAAAGGCCGAAAGAAAGAAGCATCAATGATAAGTCAGGCTCCATAATATCCACTTCTGTCGTCAACTTCGGGCTAGACTCAATGCCTTTTCCTCGGTCAGCAGCGACTCTTCTCTTCCGGTTCTTCGTAGGGCTGTCGTCGAGCGACGAAGTGTAAACATGAGTTGGAACTACATGTGCATTCTCTTTCGACTTAACAGTTGCATCTTTCTTTTTCTCTGCTCTTTTTCTGGCGAGCTCCTCCTTGATATGCTTCAAAGCACCAGCTTTGTCTGGTAAGTTAATCTTCGCGTTCGACCTCGACGTCACTGTGAAACGACGTTCAATATCAGTAACAGGAGAAAGAAATCTCATACCATATCCAAGCATTTCAAAACTCCTCCTAATCCAAATATACGTCACAAAACCCTTCACAAGGGGATACGGTGTTCATGATCTATTCAACGACGACCATTGCCATAGGTTGCTAGGCCTAAGCTTATCGTCTGTAAGCAACTCTCTACAACTCCTATTTTCTACTGGAATGGCTAATATATCGTTAGTGCGTTCTGTAGCCTCGTCGCACGACGGTTTACTACCATACCCTTGATTTCTACATAAACAAGATTACTAGTCAATACTAAGAGGATTGATAAACAAATATATACATATGCTCTGGAACGACAAGTATCAATCGACACTCACCATGATGATTCCATACTTGTCGATAGACATCACGATCTTCCCCCAAGGACCATTGATTAAAGGACCTTTAGCAAAAAAGAAAGTATCCTTCCAATTGCGATAGTTGGGAGTAGTATCAGTTATCAACTGATGCTCCTTTGTCATAGGGATCAGCATATAACAACCTGCGTCGCTCACATGTTCCTTCAGGTAATAGTTATGCAAGAGACATCCTAAACCAAAATTCATCCTACGTCTTTCACATAGAATAGTCAAACTCAACAATATCCTCCAACCATTTGGCATCAATTGGCCCGGAGCAAGATCATAATATCGCAACAATTGTTGAACCACCGGAGGGATCGGAAATCTAAACCCCAAATGAAGACTATACTCGTAGAAACACGTCCATCCAAGAATATCCCAATTTGCTCTCTCATGCCCCTTCGGTGCACGTAGTTCGACAGACTCTGGAATACCATAAATTGTTCTTATACCAAAACACTATTTGTAAGTACACTTACTGGACTGTCTCTTAAAACACCTAGCGCACGACTAGAAGTAGAGGCCTCCGCGACATCTACATGATTTGAAGGATCGACCAAATCGGCAACAGCACGGACAACACCCTGATTTAACATACCCCTCGTATTTATCGAAACTACCGTCGACGGATCCACCAATGATACCAGTCGATTGACATTACTATTGCTAGAGTCAACCTCCCCATCTACCTCTTCACTAGAAGTCCACGTAATTTGTAGCTCCGAAATTGTAACGTCGCTCGATATTGTATCTCCAAAAAGGAAAGCTGACATGCAAAAATGCACAAGTCAAGTACAAACTGAAACTCTACAATCTCAACTTAAGGTTTAAAGATCAAAACCTAGGGTTCTCTATAAAAAGTCACTGGGATTTTCCTACATGAAATCAAAACCTAGAAGGAAAAATCAACTAAGTTTCGTAGATTTCTACCTATCCTAAGCCGAGTGCCTACTATTCTAGAAAACTGCTTACAACGACATTCAAGAAGGCCAAATACTTACAAACACATCACTCAACATTCGAATGAATCAAATATATTCAAAATACGATGAAGAAAATCAAGAACAACATTTTTTCACAGAAAGAAAAATTAAGCACTTTTATCTATTCCCTATAGATTTGTAAAGGTAAATCTCATACAAAATAGATATTGAATGTATAAATCTTTTTTCTTTACTAACCTTGTAGGAAACGTTGGTAAATTCAATGAAGTTTTGCAAACACGAAAGAGTTTTTCTTTAGGGTTGCTAAAAAGAAAATTTTCGTTTGTGTAAGAAGTGAGAAAAATCACTAGAAAGATTGTTGATTTATAAGACCACGAACTTAACCGAAGGCTTCTAACCCTAGTTGCCATGTGTCAACACCCCGCCGATTATAAATTTACTAAGGTAACCGCGCGTTTTGAATTTTAAACACTTCAAAAACAACGCCCGCATTAAATGCACTTGACGTCAGCATCGTGAAACTAAACGTTTCAAATGCCACCAATTGGACCTTTTTTCATTGAAGTATGAAACGCATGTAACTTTTTTTGACTTGTCAGAAAAATCCATTGACTCGACAATAAGATCGATTAGTCAAAGTATCCAACAGAAACTTGAGTCGGCTCGACATTCTGTTGATCCACCGCTAAATAGAAACCATCACGCAAGCAGTATCCGGTACTGACAAATTGATATCGCGTACGATAATTCGACGAAGCTCGTGGTCAAAGCCGACATAAATCGTTCTATATTGTTGTTCTAAAGTAAGAATATCGTCGATCATTCGACACGATTGTTTCATCTATCGATATGACACCGATCGCGCAACGACCAAAGTCACTCTCAAAATATGATGACTCCATATTTAGAGAGTGAGGGACAAACTGTGGTAGCCAAAAATGGCTTATAAGCCCAACATGTAAAAGCTCATAGCTTTATGATATTTTAAGTTATAACCTATCTAGGTTCATTACGCCGGGTCGACCCGAGACCTTTATGAGTGTTGTTGACTGACCAAGTCAAAGTAGTTAGCAACGTTAGTAAATCGATTGTTCAACATGGAGAGAATCTCTCCTGAAATTTCTCCTATGATTCAAACTAAAGGTGATCGTTGAAGGGAACGTGGGAGCCTATAAAAGGAACCCTCACTAACCATATAAGGGGGGAAGATCCTAACTAAGAAAAAGCTTACGAAGGTTTATTGAAATTCTACACACAAATATTCCGGCAACTGGAATTCGATCAGATTCATTATCACGATTATCGCAGTTAATTGCTCAGCTCAAGCATACCTAAGGCTAAGATATTAGTCCCCATCTCCATCATTTCCTCTGTTTCTATTCTATTCTTGTTCTTTTGCAGGTTCAGCGAAGAAGATAGTTATTCAAGATCGACAAACTAACCACCTTTTCAGATCCATCTTCAAACAACTTTCCATAAATAATGAACTCGACCAAAGTTGCTTTGGGCCTATCAACATCCGACCCGATCCACATCAATCTTAGTCCGACCCCTTACAATAGGTGTGACTTACTAGGAGTAAAGAGTTATGCCCAAAACTATTTTTTGGTGATAATAGAGCTACTCAATCGAAAAGACATAGCTACAAACTAATAACCGCATATAAAAATTCTAACGTGGGGGTGTACATGCAAAATGTGAGGGGTTCAAATATCGTGACTGAGAAGATACGGTGAACGTGGGCCAATAACGGAAACTGAATTGGGCCTAAACAAACACAATACAGACGAATTGGGCCTGTGCAAGCCCAATGAACCCCGTCGTCGTCCTTGACTCTTCTCTTTCGTTCGATTCTATTGACCTCAAATCTCACTACTGAAGACCTCTCTTTCTCTCTCTACAAACTCCCATCAACAACAGAACCAAAAAAAATGGCAGCTCTTGCACGGATCACGAAGAGAGCTATAGCCACGACGTCGCTCTCTCCAGCACATGTCATCCTCCGAGCGCTGTCCACGTCAGCAACAGCTACAACATCTGGCACCAAAACGGTGACGCCGTCGCCGGATCGAGTGAAATGGGACTACCGAGGACAGAGGCAGATAATACCACTGGGGCAGTGGCTCCCGAAAGTTGCGGTGGACGCCTATGTGGCTCCCAACGTTGTGCTCGCCGGACAGGTCACTGTCTGCGACGGAGCCTCTGTGTGGCCTGGCACCGTCCTACGTGGCGATCTTAACAAGATTACTGTCGGATTCTGCTCCAATGTGCAAGAGCGATGCGTCATTCACGCCGCTTGGTCTTCACCTACAGGTTAGGGTTTATTTTTTATTCATTATTCTTTATTTGTTAATTTATGCTTCTTCTTTTTTTTTTTTTTTTTTGTTGCTGTGATTGTTTGTCGCTGGAAGAATGTGAGAAATGAGGAATTTTTTTTTTTCGAATTTTAAATAATTGTTATTCTCATTGCTTGTGGATTAGCTTTTCAGTAAAAGAGTGTTTGTTCAATTTTGTGTTTTCTTTTGTTAATTATTTTGATGAGTAAAGTGTAGTGATAGATAGTAGTGTTAGGAGATTAGTAGTGATGGAGTTAAAAGAAGTCTTTGATAATAATTTAACAGCCTAATTGCTTATAAATCAACTGCTCAGGGGCATAATGAAAGCAGCCTTATTTATGCAAAAACAAATACAGGACTTTATCTAAAACATCACTCCTGAATCCTGATTTCCTTGCTATGTGGGAGGTAAAGCTGGTAATGACAAATGGCTTTGGTTAGCAGCATAGTTTTTAATTGAAGTGACTAAACTAAATGGAAATAATTCATTAAAAAAATGTATAAACCTAATTTTTCTTATAAATTTCAAGTGACTAAACTAAATGTAAGGTTTAGAACTTTAGAAACTATCAATAACACATCATAATTATTAAAAAAAAAATTCATAATTCATAATTCATAATTCAAAAAAGACTTAAATTTGCAAACACGTTAAAAAAAAAAAAAAAAAAAATTCCAAAGATGTTCAAATAAGTTTCTAGGCTAGAAGCTTAAAAAAAAATCAAGTTCATTCATCAAACTCAAATTCAAAATCATCATCCCCTTTGAACTTCTTCTTGCTCCTGAAGTTCTTCTCCCTCATCTTACATTTCACACTCCTCTTCTTCACTCTCCTCCTCATTTGCAAGGTGAATTGATGATCGAAGTTGTGATTGTGGTACCATTGATGAAAAAGCTACTTTCGATGTAATTCGATGATTAGGCTATCAAACTCCTGCAGCTCTAGCAACATCATTCCATTTCAAACCATCTTCCTCTATAAAAACAAGCTCATCATCTCCTTCATTCTCATCATCAAGCCTCCCGATCAACAATTCATTGTTGTCTTCAATGTCATTCAAGTAGATAGGATCAACGGTGTCACGTAATTCATATCGACGGATCAATGCCTATTATATTTTACAAACACCAAGTCATTTAAACGACTTTGAACTAGCCTATTTCTCCGTTTTGGTATGAAGCTAAAATAATTTATGCATAAAATAGTAAGAATAATTAAATTAAATGTAATAATTCATATTTTGAATTGAAGTATTGAACTAACTAATTGTTTTAAAAAAAAAAAAAAAACTCAAAAAAAAAAAAAAACTTGATTGAATCTTGAACTTGGTGGAGGTGAAGATAGCCGTTGGAGAAGAATTTAGGGTTTGTACTTGGTTGAACTTGAACACTTGTACTTGATGGAGATTGATAGTCTTAGGAGGAAAAGTCGGCTGACAGTATTAGGAGAGACTAAAAGTTTTAAATTTTGTCAGGGTTTTAATTTAAAATCCCCTTTTTAGTCATTAGTTTTTTAAAAATTAAAAAATTTAAGTTTCTTTGAGGTGCGCCTGCCTGCCTTAAGGCGCCTAGGTGCATCTTTGACACCAGTGGTTAGCAAAGTAGGCAAGTAGCAAAAAGGTGTCTTGTTTGATACAAAGTCTCATGTTTCAAGATATCTCTTCATTTTTTGTTTACCTCAGCTTATGATCAATTTTATATTAATTATGCAGAACTAGGCCTTTTGTGGATTATGAAAGTATATAAATTTACATCACGAGATAATGTAATATGACAGTGATTGATTGAGCTGCATTCAGATATAAATCTGAAAACACTTCAATTTCAGAATTGCTAGACATATATTATCTTAAACATAGGATATAGATAATGTTGGTACACTGTAACTTTTAAATTTCTTTTTGATTTAAGTTAAAAGCAGTTTCCCTGCATCCTAGGGAAATTGCAGTTTAAACTGGTAGTGGATAATTCTATCAGTGTAACACAGATGAATATTTTTTCTTGAAGTTGAAATGATGAAATGGTTACTTCAAGCTTTCTTTCTTTTATTTTCGGATCTCAACTTCTGCATTCCGTTGAGTTAAAGTAGGATGGTGGTGAATGCAGGTGCTGATTCTGTTGATATAGATATAGAATTTCCAACTACAAGCTGCTTGTAATCCTTGGGCTAGGTTAATGATATTCTGTCTGTGCCTGGCCATTCTATTTGTGTACTGTTCCCATATTTTGTTGTCTTCTCTCTATCTTCTCTTTGAAGCTTCCACTCCTCTCTACACCCTTGTTGCAATTAGGTCTTGATAATATTGCTTGTAGTTGTAGGGGGCCTGGAGTTAATTGATAATGCTTTACTAAGCATTAAATTGATCAGGGCCTGCGTCAGGTGTATAATGGTGATTGGTGATTAACCTCAAGGAGTGGGCTGAGACTGATAAAAGGCACTTGGTTCCAACTTAGTGGTCATGCTTTTACTTTCCCTTGGGACTATCTACCTGGGACATATAATATACTACATGTAATATGAGTATCTGATTGCCAAGGTTGTAGGGTTTGACAATATTTCCTTGATCAGAGTTCTCTGAACAAAAACAGGTCAGAAATTTTCTAATGTTAAAATGAAAAAGTATATAATGGGTATACATGAACATGATAGAACTAAGCCATGAATGAGTAATTAAATGATACAAGCAGTTTGATATGTCTCTCTTTTGTTGTTTTAGTTTTCTTGTGTACTGTTTCCATTATCTTTTTACTAGATTTTATGTTGTTTTTCCTGGAATTTTGGATGTAAAGCATGTGACTTGCCACTTGCCATTTGCTAAACCTACTGGAGCAGGACACATACAACTGAGCTCAGTAGCCTCATTTGGATATTGTGATTTAGCGTTAATGTTATCTTCATTTAATGATTGAAGGTTAATTTAATAAGTAGAGAGATCTTTTCAGTTTCGTGAATGGCTTCTGTATTATTGCTTGCCTATCACTGCCTTACACACCCTTGCAACATTAGAATCTCATGAAGAGCTATATTTACTATATATAGAAGTTCAAACTCTGAGAAGGATTTTTGATTTTGATGCTTTCTTTTCTCTACCTAGGGATATGCTGATATCTTGTCAAAGAACTGGTCACTTTTGTATAGAATTTACATAAATTTTTCAAAAATTGGATCCATCTCCTGAATGCTACCCAACTGCTATTTTTCTTTCTTTGTCATCATTCACATGCTTTTCAGTTCAAACTTGTGGTTCTTATCTTATTTGTATTTGAAAATAGTGTCATATGCAATGTGGGTGGTTTTACCTTAAAAAAAAAAAATAAAATAAATAAAAAATAAAAAAGAAGAAGAAATTGGTGCTCCTTTTTAAGTTATGTAATGTGTTCCAAAATTACCATGTTATTGATTTTCAAATATGGATGTATAATTTCATTTTGACAGATCAAATATAAAATCTTGAAGAAATGAACATAGTTGTTTTTATATTAGAAATTTACTTAGAACTGAATCAATCCTGTCCCCAACTCTCTGTTTATCAGGGCTGCCGGCAGAGACATCCATTGAGAGATTTGTGACAATTGGTGCATATTCTCTCTTGCGGTCATGCACAATTGAGCCAGAGTGCATTATTGGGCAGCATTCTATCCTTATGGAAGGTTCTTTGGTAGAGACACACTCTATCCTAGAAGCTGGGTCTGTGGTTCCCCCAGGGAGGAGAATTCCAAGTGGTGAACTTTGGGCAGGAAATCCGGCAAGGTTTGTTCGGACTTTGACCCACGAAGAAACCTTGGAAATCCCAAAACTTTCTGTTGCAATTAACGATCTGAGTAAAAGCTATTTCTCAGAGTTTCTCCCTTACTCGACGGTATATTTGGAAGTTGAGAAGTTCAAAAAGTCGTTGGGAATTTCTGTTTAATTGTTTCACAGTCCAGTTTTCATGTATGAGTTGTAGTTTTCTGCGCAAGGAAATAAGCAGGTTCAAAACATAGAAAGAAAGTTTTTGAATCATTGTCTCTGAATTTGATTGTGCTGGCTGTTAAAAGAAGTGGATGAGAGTTTTGAATGTGATGATGGTTTATAGAGTGATTGAAGACACTTTTGAAGCAATTTGTGTTTGTATGTTGTGCAAATGAGTATTGAGCACACTGTACCCGTCTTGTTAGTGGTTCATTTGATGTGATCTTTTGCATAATTATTTCCTCACTTGTCATGAGAATTGAACAATGAAGTTAATTTAAGAAGATTAAATTCAAATTAATTAGTTTTTAACTCTGTTTGGCAATTTCCTGGCTTTGCTCTGTTTGGCTAGAGTGGGATCTTATATTCCAAGAGTTGCTGAAAAGTTGGATAAAAATTTCATTCAAAGCATTATTTTTATTAAGGCAACCTTTTCCTTCGGGTTGAGTTTATGGTGCAAATCTTGAAGCACCAACCAAGCTTCATGTAAATAATTGGGAAAAACAGAAATTCTAGTTATACAAGAAAACTGCTACTAATAAGTAATAACTACCTCTAATTATCCCCAACCGTACAAAACTCATAGTTTTTTAGGAATTATATTCTTCAACACTCCCCTTCAAAGCTCTTTATCCTTGAAAAGTTGGATTAGGCAGTCCTTTTGTTAGGACATCGGCAAATTGCTCTTTTGATGCTATATACAGAGTGCAAATCAAACCACTCTCTAATTTCTCCTTGATGAAGTGTCTATCCACATCCACATCCACATACTTTGTTTGGTCATGTTGTATTGGATTATGAGCGATGTTAATGGAAGATTTACTGTCACAAAATAGTCTCATAGGATAAACACTTTTTACTTTTAAGATCTTTAAGAATAATCTTAAGCCAAAGTAATTCACGAATCCCATGAGCCATAGCTCTAAACTCTGCTTCGGCAAATTTCCTCCAAAGAATGTGTAATACCCTGTACTTGATCATTGATCCACAATTGACCCGGCATAGTTTGCATATGTGTAGGCTTCTAAGCTCAATTCTGTGCCTCTTTTGAACAATAATCCTTTACCTGATGTGCCCTTTAGATAAAGTAGGATTCGAACAACTGCTTGAAGATGAATTTCCTTTGGATTATGCATGAATTCGCTAACGACACTCGCTGCATAGGCAATATCCGGTCTTGTATGTGATAGATAAATTAGTCTTCCTACCTGCCTCTATCTATACTACAACAGCATCAGCTGCTTCTCCTAACTTGTGGTTTGGTTCTATGGGTGTATTAATTGGTTTAAGCAAATCAGTTATTTTTACTGTGAAATAAATATACCATCTCTAGAATGCGCCACTTCAATCCCTAGGAAGTATTTTAACTTTCCTTTTATTTCAAACTCCTTAGCAAGACTACTTCGAAGTTCTTCTCTCTTTTGGATCATTACCGGTCACAATGATATCATCCACATAAAACGACAAAGCTGTAACTCCTCTTGAATTTGAATGTTTAATAAAAAGAAAAAGTGTGTGATCACCTTGGCTTTGCTTGTACTTCATTGTCAGCATCACTTTTGCAAATCTTCCGAACCACGCTCTTAGTGATTGTTTAAGGCCGTAAAGAGCATTTAACCTTCATATAAATTTCATCCTCAAGATCGCCATGAAAAAGGAATTTTTAACATCAAATTGTTGCAGATTCCAACCAAAATTAGCCGCTAAAGACAATATCACCCTCACTGTGTTCATTTTATCAACCGGAGTAAACGTCTCTTGGTAGTCTACTCCATAGGTTTGTGTATAACCTTTTACTACCAATCGTGCTTTGTATCACTGAAGAGAACCATCGGCTTTGTATTTAACTGTAAACACCCATTTGGACCTGACCACCTGTTTTCCTCTTGGTAAATCCACAATTTCCCATGTTCTATTTTTCTCTAATGCCTCCATTTCAACTCTCATAGCTTGTTTCCAATTCTCATTGCTAAGTGCCTCACCTAAAGTTCTAGGAATAGCTATGGAATGTAAGTGAGTAAGGAAGGTTTTATGAGATTATGAAAATTTATCAAAAGAGACAAAATTAGATAAAAGATGTTGGGTACACTTTCTAGTGCCTTTCCTAAGTGCAATTGGCAAATTAGTATCACTTAAACCATGAAAAGAATCGTTTCAACAGTTTGGATAGGTTCATTACTTTGCTTTGGATCGGATTCTTGGATTTACTTTGAATTGAGAATCGACACTTTCCTCCCTGAGTATACTTGCAACGATTTTTCAACAACTTGAGGCTGAACTTGGTTTTGTGGTTCTTTTTTAGGCTCGGTTTCCAAGTCAGAATCAAGTTGAGCTTTATTTTCTAGCTCTTTTTGTGGCTCTGTTTCTAGGTTAGAATCAGGTTGTGTTAATGGAAATTTTTTGGGTTGGATAGGTGTTGGGGCAATTGGAAGAGGAGGTAATTCAGGAAACCATGAATTGTTATTCTTATCTTACAATGATTGTTTCTCCCCAAAAAGATAATGATGAAGGAAATAGATTTCTTATTCAATAAATGTGACATCCATGGAGTCATAGGTTTTTCGGATAGGTGGCCGATAACATTTGTATCCCTTTTGTGTAGAAGAGTATCCAACAAAAACACATTTTAAAGCTTTTGGATCAAGTTTCCCACGATATTGAGAATGAATATGAACAAAAGATACACACTAGAAGACATTTGGAACTAAATTATTGGATATGGAATTTTGAGGAAAGAAACATGAGAAAACATTAATTGGACTCTTAAGACCTAAGACTCTAAAAGGTGTTCGGTTTATCAAATATGTGGCTGTAAGTATTGCTTCACGCCAACGATATTTTGGTACATTTTTATAGAACATTAATACTATGTTTGGTTTGATGGAAACGAAAGGAAATTAAAGGAAATGATAGTGAGGAAAGAAAAGGAAAATAAAGGAGAGGATAGTGATTTTAATGATTGTTGTTTGCATGGTTATGGATAGAAAGGAAAGGAAAGGAAAGGATAGTGATTTTATTTTATTTACGAAAATACCATTCTTTTAACAATATGAATACCAACAATATATAGGGTTATTTTTGGGATTTTGATAGTATTATTAATGGTGGATTCCTTTCCCCCCATTTCCTTCCAAATTTGGATAGAAACCAAAGTGTGTAAAATAGAAAGAAATTATTCCCTCCTTTTCCTTCAGTTTCCCTCCATTTCCTTTCCTTTCCTTTCCCTCTCATTTAACCATCCAAACAAGAAATTAGAAATCCCCCAAATCCTTTCCTTTCCTTTTTCTCAAATTCCTTCAAACTAAACATATTGTAAGGCTTGTGTGATAGCAAGAATATGACCATTTTTTCTTTCGATAACCCTGTTTTGTTGTGGTGTATTGACACAAGATGACTCATAAACTATCCCGTCTTTTTGGAAGTACGGTGATAAGGTTTGATTGAAGTAATCTCTTGCATTATCAGACTGAACCTTTTTATGCATACACCAAATTGGTTTTTTGTCATGTTATGAAGAATGGGAAAAACATGGATGACTTCAGACTTCTGTTTTAATAGGAAAATCCAGGTCACTCTTGTGCAATCATCAATAAACGAAACAAACCACTTAGCCCCAGCATATTAGAAACTCTTGACGGATCCCAAAAATCATTATGTACCAAGAAAACTGGATACGAATATTTTGTATTGCTCAAAGGGAAAGTTACACACTTATGTTTAGCAAATTCACACAAATCACAATAAAGGTATTTTAAATCATTGGATTTGAAAAAAGAGGGAAACATAATCTTAAGAGTACAAAATGAAGGGTGACCTAGTCTACAATGATGGAGCTAAATTTTCTCTTCATTGGTGGTTTCAATTAGGAGGGATAAAATAGGTTGTTTATTGTTGTTGGAATTTATGCCCATATTTTCAAAGTAGTATGGCCCATCTCTTTGTTTAGCAAGCCCAATCATCCTCCTTGTAGCTAGGTCCTGAAACACATAATGAGTGAAGAAAAAATGTCACTTTACACTTTAAATCTTTGGTGAGCTTACTTATGGATATAAGATTAGTTGAAAGTTTTGGAACATGGAGAACCTTTTGAAGAATTAAAATGGTGTGACACTAATTTTTCTTGTCCAGCCAAGGTGGTTAGTGAACCATCCTCAATAACAATCTTTTTTATTACTAGGACTTAGACGATAGGATTCAAATTTTTGTGAAAAATAAGTCATATGGTCGGTTGTCCTAAATCAATAACCAAAGAGTTGGAAAATGACAGATTTCAGGAACTTAAAGCATGTGGAAAAGAAAACTTACCTAATTGAGCAATGGATCACATACTAGAGGGTTTTTTAAGATTTCCCAAAAGGTTTCTTAACCTCTCAATCTCTTCCTTGTTCAATTCTTTTGCTTTTCTACCATTAGAACTTGAAATATACAAACACGGTTAAACTGCCTGGAGGGGTGGGCGTGAATAGGTTTTTAAGCCTTTTTCAATCCTTTAGAAACAAACAAAAGTTTGTCCCTATAGATAGCTTGTATTACAACATATAATACATATTGAAGCACACATAAACTATTGTAATTACACTAAAACTAAAATCAATTAATTACTTGTATTAATATTGTTATCCGAAAATTATTGCGAGGACTTTCTATACAACATTTAGCTGAGAGGTACAGGTGCCCCCTTGTTGGGTCTCGATAGTAAGAAAAGGAGATGGGCACTTGCAACTCTGATACTGGTCTTTGGTTTTTGGTACTGGGTTTGTAGTCCCCAATACCCTGTCTGTCATTACTCGGTCTATGGTACCCTGTCTGTGGTCCTTGGTAGCCTGTCTGTCGTCCATAGTACTCTTTCTGTCGTCCCTTATACTCGGTCTGTTGTCCCTAGTACCCATCTCCGGTCTTCTTTATGGTTTTCCTATATAGTTCCCTAATACATGCGGCATACAAGGAGGAGGGATTGGTGCTCCTTAATGATATAGATGTAATTATGAAGGATGGGACCACCCGTTAGTGATTCTTCGTGCTCCGATCCTTCCGATAGGAGGGCGGAGCCTATCCCGATTCTTCTAACTGGTCTAAAGGCACTTTTAGTGCTACTTGGGTGTACTGGACCAGGCTCATTTAGTCATAGTGTCGATTCTTCAAGCAATGGTATCGGCCTCCCTTAGTGGGGTCGATCGGGCTTGGTTGGTCTCTGATGAGTCTAGCAGGGCTCCTCTTGTTTTTGGCATGGATTTGGCTTTGTCCCGCTAGATTTGGTGGTAGATCTTCAAGAAGGTTGCTCACTCCCATAGAAAAGGTACATGGGAGCTCATTGACTCTATAGTTCACAGCCTCTTTTCTAGTGGGTCCAAATGGTTTTTTCCCTTCTTTATGTGTGACTTGACATGTATATAGGTGGATATAATGGTGTAAATATGAGCTGGGCCTAGTGGATCCGCTTGAGGTGTGGATCAGGCCAAACACGACCCTCATACCTATCATGGGCCGGGTTTTGAATTGAGGCCTGCTGTGCCTGCTCGCCAGGCCGACGTGCTGAGCCCAACAGTCGACCTGGCAAGCCGACCTTTGGGCTTGCATTTTATTATTTGTTTTGAATTTTTCAACCATTTGTTGACGTCAGCAAATGGTCAAAATTTTAAAATGGGCTTGAAAATTACTATTTGCCCTCTCATCTCTTCTATTTTATATTTTTACCCACATTTCAATTTTTTCTATAAATACCCCTATCCATTCCAAGTTTCATACGCTTTCTCTCAATCTCTCATTCTCTCCATTCTCCATTACTCTCTCTAATCTCTATTCTCTACATCATTTTATATTTTCATAATTTCATTCTTACTCTCTCTCACTCTACTCTCACTCTCTCTCTAATCTTTACACTACTAATATACTATTCTAATACTATATTACTAATGTACTATTTTTTCCAATGGTCTTTACATGGACAATGATGATTTTGATCTTTCCGAATCGACCCAACCAACAACGGGACCTTTTGCCTCCACACAGACATCACATCCCTAAGCCATATAGTTGACATCTGTTGTATGACAGTGTTTTGACAAAGAAGAAATATAAAACCTAGACGGTAGGGTCACAATAAAATATCGTTATAAGTTTTGTAAACTCTTATATACTAGTTCTAAGTCGGTAACTTGTCATTTAAAAATGCATATAGACAAATGCATGGTTCGACACGGACAAGTAGGCAGTACAACCTAGACATAACTACAACGGAACCCAGATGGGCCCGTTACGATTATGCGTATGCTAGTGATTGCACTCTTTTTCCCTTACCAAGTTTTTATCCCACTGAGGTTTTTTTGGTAAGGTTTTTAATGAGATAATCATGTAATACTGAAAGACTGAAATAAATAAATAATTCTTCATTTCATATTTTCATAATTTCATGTATTTTTTATTTTCTTTAATATTTTATCTTTATTTATTCTTTGAATCATTTTATTAAATAAAATAATAAATCTATCTATTTTCTACATTTTTTTTATTAGACTAAAATAATAAATAAGGTAGACAAATTACTATTACAAATATAAAAGTTAAATTGTTAAAGCAATATTATATGTTAGTACAATCGAATTAAAATATTTAAATTCTAAAAAAAATTAATATATATTTTTTAAATTCTAGGCCTGCATGCCGGAACAGCTCGGCCCGCTGGCACGGCACATCTGGCTCGTGCCACCGGCACGTGTTGGGTCCCCTATTTTTGAAGATGGGTCGGGCCAGGCAGGGCCTGTTTTCAAAAACAAGCCTTATCCACCCCACAAATCGGCCCACATTTCACCACTAGGTGGATAACATAGCTAGGACCAGTAGGGGAGCTTAGCTCCGATACATGCATAATAAAGGAGATAGATGAGAGAATGACAATTCTTTTGATAGAATTGGACTGACCTAGGGGGGAAAAAGCATCACATGTGATAATATACTGAAAATTCCTAGGTAGTATCCAGTGGAGAGAGGGAGGCCATTTTTCATATATATTAACAAGGAGTGCTCCGGGGAGCTTACAATGGTAGCCAAGTATTACAACGCAAATGCTCCAGAGAGCTTACAATACCTCCCTAGAATTGATTTTAAGGGGCTTTAGTAGAAAAATAAATAAGTAGCATTGAGGGGGGGTGGAGTTGGTGGGGTTTTCTTTAGAAAACCAGTCATCCTATAGTAGCTTTTCTGTTTTATCAATGGGGGAAGCATATGGGCTGCTTATTGGAGAGGTACGTCTCTCTTGAAGGTAGAGGTGATGGAGAACACTCTCATATAGTGTAGAAGAATAATTTCTTGGAGGAGCAAAAACTCACTTAAGTGAGACCATTTTTCTCATTTATATAGTGAGCTTGAGTAGTGATATGGAGGGCATGTGTTTGTGAAAATACCTACAAGGTTATACTAAAGAATCTAAGGGGGGTGAATAGGTTGACACTCTAATTTTAAAACTCTTTCGATGCTTTTGTCAAATCTTTGGTGAGTACACAAATTAACCTTTAATATGATTGTTATAAAAAAACAATAATCACATGTATGCTTGATCACCACCCTTAGTCTACATAACATATAATAAGAGACAATGTATCTTATATAAAAGTATGATCAATGCAAAGCAAATTCCACAAGTTGTACTTTGAATATTACAATGTAAATTCACTAAGTAGAGCTTTACAACTTGATATAGAATATCACAAAATACAATGTTCAAGCACTTACAAAAATACAAGAGAAAAATATTGATTTAACAAATATCAAAGAAATAAGGAAAGAGAAACTTGACACACGATATTTTTAACACGGTAAACCTCCAAAGAGGAAACATCCACGGGTTGATTCCACAACCATCTGCCAAATGTTTTTTCACTAGTTAAACAAGAGTACACCCTCAAAAGTGACCAACTCACATGTATCACTATCTATTGGATATCCCTCTTATCTATTCTCACTAAAGAGAAACTTGCCTTACTTTCTATCCGAGACAAATCACAAGCCTCTAGAAAGTATCCTTGCTTGGTCTTACTTGAGGCCATATGCCACTTGCCAAGACTTCCTCAATTGCTTGGTTTTACTTGAAGCCTCTCACTCCTTGCCTCTCGCTCCTTGCCAAGACTTTCTTTGCTTGGCTAATCCGAGCCTCTTGCTCTTAACTAAGACTTCCCTTTCTTGGTCTTACTTGAGGCCTCACGCTCCTCGCCAAGACTTCCTTTGCTTGACTAATCAGAGCCCCTTGCTCTTAGTCAAGACTTCATTTGCTTGTTCTTACTTGAAACCTCAAGTTCCTTGCCAAGACTTCCCTTTGCTTGGTCTTACTTGAAGCTACATGCTTCTAGCCAAGACTTCCACCTTTTAGTAGGCAAGTGATCTATGTGATGCAAATGATGCAAGCACAATCAACATAGGATATATGATCAATATGAACTATGTAAACTAGAATTAAACAATAAGCACACAATTTATAATATTTTAGTTTATAATCCAAGAGATGCAATCACACAAGATGATGCATGAACATAAGAAATGTATGGTTTTTGTACACTTCATGTAGAACTAGACTTAGTCAACAAAGAACACAACAAAAATAGTCTAGGTCATAAACACATGAAAACCAAAATCTAGAATATATCAAATCACCAAACACACTTTAATTCTAGAATTGATTCATGCAACTAAAATTTGATATTAGACATTTTCATGAAGCACATATATAAGAATTTAGTATAAAAACTAAAATGCTAGAGAAATGATATTAGATCTACAAACTTCTCTAGAAATCAATTAGAGAATATATTCACAAATTAATTAAGTAAATCTAATCAATGCTCTAAACATACATAAACTTTTGCTATTTTTAAATATGATCAATCAAGGAAACATAGCACAACTAGAAATTATTAATCATTAGAATATTCATAATCAATGCACAAATAATCCTAGATTCAAAGCTAATCACAATACAACTCACAAACATGTGAAAACATAGGTTTAGAAAAACCTAACTCACATTCAAGATTCTAATTAACATCAAATTAGCTTTTAATTAAAGCCTACAAACCTAATAACATATGGTCAAGAACATACACATATATAAGAAGAAAACCCAAGGTAATTGAAGAACATTTAAGCTCAAGAACACAAAGGATTTGACAATTACCTTAGATGAAGGAGTGTAGTTTGAATTTGGTGTGAAACCAAATGAAAGCTTGATCAAATGACCTCAAGGTTGCTTAGGGTTTGTAGAGGACTCCAATACAAAGATTCTCCAACTTGAATCACTCAAATCGGATGAAAGATGAGAGAGATATGGTGTTTAGAAGTTGGAAAAATCTAAGAGAAAGTTTTGCACATTTCTCTCTTGAAAAATAGTTGGAGTGTGAATGTGAGAGAGAAGGAATATTTAAAGGAGAAAAGGAGGGAAAACAAAAGAGAGTGGGACCCACTTGAGAGGGGCTTCTTTTCCTTTCCCGTGGAGGCGCGTGGCTGCCACGGGGAGGCCAAGAGGCCTCCTTCCCAAGTGGCCACACGCCTTTACGGGAAGACCTCCCATGTTGGTCTTCTTTATTTCATTCTTCTTCTCGGCACCCCTCGCATTCTTCGATTGTTCTTTGGCCTCCGAACTCATAATTAAAATCCGTTTCTGGATTACAAACCGTAACTCACAACACACGAGGACGACTATGAAACTTTAACAAATGGATGTGAAATCAACTTGATATACGATGACGAATACAACGCATTGTAAGAGAACGTAAAGTTTCATAACTTCTTAGTTTGAACTCGAAATCTAATGAGTAAGTAACCGATACGACCGGTACTCAACAAGAAATTATATGAGATCATATTCAAGTCCAAATCACTAATGTAAAAACAAATAAACACATGACCACAGAAGTATACAATTTTCTAGAGATAGTTCTAGTACATGCATTTCTACAATGTTTGCCAATTTGAGATCAATGCATGAGCATACTAAAATATGTGTGACTGTGTTATACCAATTTGGCGCACGATGCAAGGACACAAATGTATACAATGTGTGTGTGCGCGCTTAAGCCTTGTAAGAGGAAAAAGGTATTATTACCTTTGTAGTTAATCACGCTTTCCTCACATGAAGGCTTCACTTTGCTTTAATCATTGTCCATCTTATTTGAAGCTTGATAAACCGAATCCTGGACAACTAAACAATATAAAGGAAATGATGTTTTGATATAGAATGATGCCAACATAAACCAAAATCCTAACAGTTTGGCACATGTGGGATCATGGTTCCCACATGTAAACACACTCCTCAAATGGTGTAGAACGTGCCATGTGGATGTAGGGCACATGTGACGATGACAAGGAAATGACGAGGCGATTATGTGTCATTTTGGTAACTTTTCATTGGAGGGAGGTACTTAGGTGGCTCTTGGACCAAATGACCATCACATGGGGATGTTAGAGAGCAATAAATGATGTTGGGAAGCTACTGAAAAGCTGCAGGTCGTGGGCCCCCCATGTTCTCCATAAATTGGTAAAAAACTCCCATGTGACCTTATTTGTTGCCCCTTACGCAAATCTGATGGGTCATGGTTCGTTTGACCCCTTTCTTCTCATGGAGAACAACTCATTTATCCTCTTATAAGTTAAGTTGGCGTAACCCCTCACCGTTGATCTGTTACTTGGTCAAAATGCTTCGATTCTAAGTCGTCAATTCGTCTTGATATGTACCGTTAGTCCCACCTATGCCTAGGCTAACTTTTCCAGCTTATGAGGTGTGATTTAACTCTAATTTATTCACATGTGAGAAGTCACTCCCTAGGAGAGATCCGATACCATGGTACCCCGTACCACGGTATCTTGGTACCATGGTATCTTTGATGGCCTTGATGGCCTAATATAGAGGATCTGCACTTGTGTAAACCAGCTGCTCAATCAAGGATTCGGTACTCTAGTATCATGGTACCATAGTACTTCGGTAGAGATTTGTTGTAGGAGGGATTCGGGTTGATATGGACCGGGTCCAGTCAGGGTCATGGTACTGAGTATTGGGAAAAATGCTTTTTTGATTTTATGGCCATTTTTGGCGGTTAACAAATATTAATGTACAATATATACAAGATAGAATGAAAGAATGACTATATACAAATAAGATATTGTTAGGATTTTGAGTATTAGTTGGCACTATTCTATATCAAAATGATATTTGCTTTGTATTGTGTTGTTTTCCTTAGTTACATGGTTTATCAAGCTTCAAGGAAACCGGACAACGTTTCAAGCAAAGTATTGCCTTCGTTCGAGGAAAACGCTAAATGTCTACAAAGGTAATTAGACCTTGTTCCTCTTACAAAGCTTAGGCGCACACATATAATTCATTCATAAGTGTCCCTACATGGTTATGCCAAATTAGTATAACACATTCACATGTTTTAGTATGCTCATGCATTGAACTCACATTGCCATACATTGTAGAAATGCATGTATTAGGACTATGTCTAGGAAATTGTATACTCATGTGATATTGTGTTTATTTGTTTAACTATAAGTGATTTGAACTTTAATATGTTCTTAAATTATTCCTTGTTAAGTTTTGGTCGTTTCGGTTACTCACTCATTTGATTTCGAGTTCAAACTAGAAAGTTACGAAACTTTACGTTTCTTAACAATGCTGTTACCAAAAAATCATCGCCGGTGTGAGTTTTCGAATAACGACTTTTAAAGAGACCACGATCACGATAGACCATGGCCCAGAGGGGTATCACGTAGCTCGATACCCGTACAATATCTGTAAAACAAACTAGACAAAATGGTGATTATAAGTCAGAATAAACCAACGTCTATACTCATATATTTATAGAAAGTGAAATACAACCCTTTGATCGATTCAAACTAGATACCAATGCAATGACGATTTATGATCTATTCTATAGGAGGATTCTGACACCATTGAAGATGGCGAAATCGTACGAGTCAATAAGTAGAAAAGTTCTTTATGGGTCTTTCTCTCTCTCCATTTCGGATCCTTTCTCTGGACATGGTCGTCCTCTTTTATTTTCTCCTTCTTGCCAATCAAATCCCCCTAATTTAGACCAAATTGATTGGTCGTGTTAGAGCAATTGACAGACGTTAATAGAGGGTATCAATTTACGCGGGAATGGATCCCTTCAATGACATCATGTTTTTGTTTATATTTGAAATGCGAATCAATTGTTTTATTAGGTCTCATTTATGGCGCTTTAACTGGTGAAGGAGTCAACCCTTTCCTTTCATGTTATTTGAAGGAGAATTCTAATCTTATACTTGTGTGGTATCCTTTATCTAGTTTATTTTTCTGACCTTCTCATCGTTTGGCGGATTGGTTTTAGGAGGGATTAGGGTACCAAGGGAGTACAACAACGGGGTACCAAGATGGTACAATGGTGGAATACTAAGATGGTATGGAAACAGAGTTCCCTGGATCTTGCAGTGACGAGGTAACCCGATGATGAAAGTAACAGGATACCTGGATATATAGTAGCTGGCTACCGGGACACTAATATGGCGGGGGTAATTAGGCATTGTGGCGATGCACCTGGACTAAGTAGGACATCCGAGTGTGGTAACAGGGTACCCTGATGTGGTAGTAATTTATCTGGTTGGGGTAGTGATAGGATGCTTAGGTGTGATAGTGGTGCACCCAACGGGATACCTGAATTTAGAAACTGGGTACCTTGTCATAGCAGAGAGGTACCCATACCGTTCGATATCGAGGTACCCAGATGTCATGGTGGGGTACCCAGGATCTTGTAGTAGCATGGTATATTATTCTAGCCTTCTCCTTTAAGGTAGCGGGATACTTCTTGCTGCCTCCCTCTACTTCTCATATTGGTGAAAAAATCTTCTTTGGACTCCTGCCATTTTTGACGGTTAACAAATGTGTTATCTTCATCTTCGTATATCAAGTCGAGTTCACATCTAATTGTCAAAGTTTCATAGTCGTCATCGTGTACAAGTGAGTTATGGTTCATAATCTGAAAACGGATTTGAATTCCAATTTCGGAGGCCAAATGACGGTCGAAAAACGCTAGGGGTACGCGAGGAGAAGAACGGAAGAGAGAAGACCCAAACTTGGGAGCTTTCTGTGGAGACGCGTGGTCACCATAGGAAGGAAGCCTCTAGGCCTCCCCATGGTGGCCACACTACTCTACAAGGACAGTCAAGAAGGCCCTCCCAAGTGGGTCCCACACTGTTTTAGTTTTCCCATCCAATCTCTTTTAAATACTCCCTCTCTTACTTGTTCATAAATTGAAGAAAATTGAAAATAGCAGTGCAAAATTTTCTCTCCAACTTTCATATCTTCTAAACACCATAACTTTCTTATTCGGACTCCGAATTGAGTGATTCAAGTTGGAGAATCTTCGTAATCAAGTACCCTACCCTTTATAAAAGAGTTTTTAGCTGCTTGATTGAGATTTAGTGCAGTTTCACTGTCAAAACCGAACTAGCTCGGGATTTCAAGGTATTTAGTCAAACTTTGTGATTTCATCTTTGATGATCCTCAATTGCCTTGGGTTTTCATCTTATATATGTGTATGTATGTTTGATGAAAGCTATTGAGAAGGATAGCTTCTTATCAAAGCTAATCAAGTCTAATTAGAGACAAATGTGAACTAGTTTTCTAGGATTCTAGAATTTCACATGTTTGAGAGTTGTATTGTGCTTAGCTTGATATCTAGGGTTATTTGTAACTTGATTGACTTATTCTAAGATCAATAACCTTGCTAGAATATTCATTGATCATATATTATGATTCTAGCATTTTTGGTGTATGTTTCTAATATTGAATTTGTGCTTTATGAATATAATTTATTCAAGGATTAGCTTTGTGAATGAAACAAGAAATTACATGTGTTAGGTGTTTCACATATTCTAGGTTTCAATTCATTGACTTTATGACTAGACAATATTTGACTTGTGTGCTTACATGATTAAGTTTATGTCTACATGATTTGTACTTGATCCATACATTTCATATGTTCATACATCATCTTGTATGATTGCATCACTTGGATTGTTAAACTAGAATATTATACATTGTGTGCTCATTGTCTAATTCCAGTTTACATAGTTCATATTGATCATATGTCCTATGTTGAATGTGCTTGCATCATTTACATCACATAGATCATAGCCTTGTAAAAGGTGGAAGACTTGGCTAAGAGTGTGAGGCTTTAAATAAGTCCAAGCAAATGAAGACTTGGTTAAGAGTGTGAGGCTCTAAGTGATTCCAAGCATGGAAGTCTTGGCTAAGAGGTGCGTGCCTCTAAATAAGTCTGAGTGAAGTCTTGTCAAGGGGTGTGAGGCTTTAGTTAGACAAGCATGGAAGACTTGGCAAGGGGTGTGGGGCTCCTATAGGTCCGAGCAAGAAAAGTCTCTTGTTGTTGAGTGATTTTTCAATATATAGCAAGGGGTGTGAGGCTCCTATAAGTCCAAGCAAGGATATTCTCTAGAGGCATGCGATGTGTCTCGGTTAAAGAATATGCAAGTTCTTCTCTAGTGGGAATAGATAGGGAGAAAACTAATACATTGTGATACATGAGAGTTGGTCACATTTGAGGGTGTATTTTTATTTAACTAGTGAAAAATATTTTGCCAGTGGTTGTGGATTCAACCAGTGGACGTTTCCTCTTCGGAGGTTTACCACGTTAAAAATATCGTATTTCAAGTTTCTCTTTCATTGTAACTTTGATATTTGTATTCTTTAATCAAATGGATCTTGAAGACATTGTAATCGATTACATTCTTGTGAGACGAGATCTTTGATTGTATTGGTATATTTTCTATGTACTTATACTATTGAGACATATATATTGAATATAAATATTTGGTAATATCTATATCTTTGGTATTCCCTCCACATGTATTCATAGGCTATGTTTGAACTAAGTTAAAAATGCCATTAATAGTCTATGCATGCTTATTTCCGTTTATTGTGATGTTATATAAGCTATCTAGAGGGACAAACTTTTGTTTGTTTCAAGAGATTGAAAAATGCGTTAAAAACCTATGCACCCCTTCTATAGGTTAGCTTAAGGCAATTTAACTATGATTGTATTTTCAGATATTTTACAAGAATAAAACATATGTATAACTTGATCAAAAGAGTGTTTGCATTCTTGATTTTATAAGGCATCTTGTTTACAAGGATATGAAAAGTGAGGATCCAAACAAGATACAATTGATAATACATACAAATATAAGAGATAAGGATAGAGACAGTTGACATATCATTTTTACATGGTAAACCTTCGAAGAGGAAACATCCACGGGTTGAATCCACAACCACCGGTAAACCGTATTCCACTATGATGAATAAAAGATTCACTCTCAAAAGTGACAAATCCCATGATACACTCTTTAAGATATCTCTTCTATTCTATCATCGGGCCTAGTGAAACGCATTGCCTACTTCCTATCCAAGATGTGACTATCACACCTCTAGAAAGTAACTTCCTATCCGAGATGCTCACACCTTTAGGAAGATTCCATGCATGACTATCTGGATCCACTCGATTCTAGCCAAGACCTTCTTGCTTGACTATCTGAATCCTTCCGATTCTAGTCAAGTCTTTCTCACTTAACTATCCAGATCGTCCAAATCCTAGTTAAGACTTCATGTTTTTTGCAAGGACTTCTTAATTGTGATCAATGAATGCAAAATACACACAAGCACTCAACATAGAATATGAGATCAACACATCCTATGGGAACTAGACATAATCATGGAAGTTCACATATCAAGTTGTCTAGTTACTGTACATGAATAAAAATCTAGAGCATGCCAAATCACCAAAACACACTTTAATCCTAGATTAATCCATGCCACTAAAACTTGAATCAAAGCATATACATTAAGTACCTATTTAAGTCTTTAGAACTAAAAACAAGTGTAAGGCTATTGATCATTCAAATACATTCAATTAAAACACAAATAGCCTTAGATTTATAGCCTTAGATTTAAAGCTAGCACAATACAATACACAATCATGTGAACATATAGGTTTTAAGAAAAACCTAACTCACATTCAAGTTTCTAATTAAGCACAACTAGCTAAAAATTGAAGCTCTAATTCTCAATAGCAATTTTTCAAGCAACATACGCATAAAGAAGAAGAAAACCCAAGGTAATTGAAGACTTTAAAAATCAAATCACAAAGAATAGATCAATACCTTGGAAAAATGTGTAGTCCTAAAATATGGTGTAGAATCACAACAAAACTTGAACAAAAGACTTCAAAATTGCTTCGAGAAGATAGAGAACTTCAATACGAAAATTCTCCAACTTAAATAACTCAAATCGGATGAGAAATGAGAGAGATATGGTGTTTAGAAGTTGAGAGAATTTTCTTGTGAAAATTCTACACTTTTCTTCTTAGAATAGAAAATGAGAGGGAGAGATATATTTAAAACAAATGAGAGGGTAAGTGAGGTAGAGATAAGTGGGCCACTAGCTGCCACAAGTGGCATGTCACATGGCCTCTCCGTGGAGGCGCATGGCCACAACAAGGGTAGAGGGGACCTCTTCCCGTGGTGGCCACGCGCCTCCACGGAGAGGCCATGTGACATGCCACTTGTGGCAGCTAGTGGCCCACTTATCTCTACCTCACTTACCCTCTCATTTGTTTTAAATATAAACCTATATAGGAAAGAGCCCATGTGGCCTCTTGGCCACTCCTCTCTTCCCTTCGCACACCACTCATGTTCTTCGCCCGTTCTCCGACCTTTGAACTTCAAATTTGAATCCGTTTTTGGATTACAAACTGTAACTCTCCCAAGCACATGGACAGCTACAAAATTTTGACCAAAAACTAGGAACTTGACTCGATACACGAAGACGAATGCCAAGCACGTTGAAATCTAATGAATGAGTAACCGAAACATTTGGAACTCAATGATGAAAAATATGAGAACATATTCAAGTTCGATAATAATAAAACACAAACAAATAAACACATGAACACACATGTATGTCATTTCCTAGATATAGTCCTAGAATATGTATTCTACAAAATTTATCAATTTTAGTCTAATGCATGTGCATACAATATCATGTGTGTGAATGTGTTACACCAATTAAACACAATGATGTGGGGATACATATGGATGCAATGTGTGTGTATGTGCCTAAACCCCTTGTAAGAGGATTGATATCTAATTATACCTTTGATATGCAACAATGCTTACACCTCTTGAATGCTTCACTTTGCTTGATGAGTTGTCCAACTTCCTTGAAGCTTGATAAATCGTGAATCTTAAATAACTAATCAATACAAAATAAATGTTTTTTTGATATAGAATAATGCCAACAAGACTCAAAATCCTAACAGAACTCCAGTACTTTGGGAGTATTCCTCACAATTGACCTAATTCGCTTTTCCTCTTTGCTGCCAATTTTGTTCTCCACCACGGTTTAAAATCTACGGTTTTCCATGAAGTTTCCAGCATGTATCTTTCATGTTTCGAGGCCTCTTACAATACAAACACCTCAATTCATCACGGTTTGAGTTGTTCGACAAATCTGATCTTCCTTGTTCAATAGAAGTAAGTGGGCTAAAATTATTTGGTTTTGCAGAAACCATAGCAGATCTGTCTACATGACGAGGGTCGAGCATAACACCTCGGAGACTTTCTTCTGCTCGAATGATTGAAAAAACTTCATTAATGAAGGGTAGCACTTCCTTATCAAGAACTTGCACTCGAACTCGATCAAATTCCACATTCAAACCAATAAGAAGTAAAAAATCTGCTCTCTTTCAACGAATTTTTGAAGCATCATAGCATCTTCAGTGCACTTCATCTGTTTATGTTGATAATAATCGATCTCTTGCCATAAATTCTTCATGATGTTGTAATATTCAATTATAGATCGAATTCCCTGTTTAGTGGCTAAAATCTTTACCTTCAATTCATAGATTTGAGCAGAATCATTCATCCTTGAGTATTTTTGGTGTACGGTTTTCCAAATGTCTCTAGCAGTTGTTAAGAACATACAAGTGCCACTTATTTCAGGAAACATGGAGTTCCATAACCATGACATGATTATGGAATCCTCCTCGTCCCAAGAAGTTACTTCGGATCAGTAGGGCTTGGTCACATCTATGTAAGATGGTTCAACTTTCCTTTGTCTTTCAGTAAAGTACGCACCGGTTGGAACTATTGAAGATAATTCTTCCCTGTCAAACTATACAGGACCTGGATATTGGGAAGATCTTTAGAATTCTGATTTGTTGTATCCAAGACATCGTTGGTAGGATTTACAGATTGAATCGAATCATAGATAATCGACATTATGAAGGGAATAAAGTGTCCAATCGATGAACAAACAGCAAGGACAAATAAACATTGTACAAATTTGACAGAAAACATCGATAGGATTGATTGATCAAGAATAACAAGGTATAATGAAACACAACAATGAAGGCTAGATTCAAAAATGGCTAATAAGGACAGAATTTTCCCATAGGTTCAAAAATGCTCTAATACCATGCCAATAATTGGGAAAAACTAAAATTCTATTACTAAGGAAAATGTACATATTTAAACATACAAAATCAGTTATACAAGAAAACTGCTACTAACAACTACCTATAATTATCCCCTAGATTTACAACTGTACAAAACTCTTATTTTCTAAGAATTATTCTTCAACTCTTCAATTACTTACCAACTAAGGAGAAATATATATATCGTTTTAAGTACGAACTATTTGGTAGTTCGAACCTGTACGAAGTCTTCTCTTTATCAAGTGGCATTTTTAAATGTTTAATATTATTGCATACTCATTTTTTTGGCAGTAGATTTTTTCTTCTTAGTACTCGCGGTTCTAAAGTGTGAAAGGAAAGTGTATAACCATTTTACTAAGGGGTTGTTTGTTTTTTTATCTGAACACTGAACAGTCCTGAATTTTTCTAAAGACTGAATAGAAACTGAAACTAAATAACATTTTTTTTTTCTTACCTCTGAAAATAATGTCAATTACTGTTAAAAAAAAGAGAAAAGAAATATAATGTCAATTTGTTTGTTTTTAAAGAAAAATTTATTTGAAAAAAAATGATATGACATTTAAACCCTTACTACTATTAATTGTTATGTATTTTAATTTGATATGATACAAATAACTATATAAAAATAATTTAACAAATACTAAACCATTTTTATACAAATATTGATAAGATATTATTCATTGTTATGATACGATAAATAATGATATTAAAATGGTTTTGATTTTTATATAACAAAAAAAAAATTTGAAGGTTCAACAATGGAGTTGAAAGTGACAGTGAGATTAATGTTTTTATTATTATTTAATTTTTTTTTATAGTTATTTATTATTAATAACTAGTTTTCCAACCCGAGCGTTGCACGGGCTTTGTATTAAAAACTGTTTGCAAAACATTGTGTTGTTTATACCGAAATTTTTAATGCGAACATGTTTATACATAATGAACATATAATTATACCTTTAGTTACCTAAGTCATGTTAACCTAGGTGGTAGGAATGCTCATCCATCCAACCGTTTGTAAATTTTTGAGAGTATATTCACCTCTATATAATATAAAGCATACAATTGGAATAAAATGAGCCAAGTTTAATTATATAACAAAGGAAAGAAAAAAGAAATTCAGCAAACCATTATAGTTTGAGAAGTTGATATTTTTGTAAAAATTGGAATGTGTTTATGAAGGTAGATGGAATAATCTAAATGTTGAGTTACGTACTTTGCTGTATATATGGATTACCGCCTCCCAAGCATTTCACTTATTTTCTTTCTTGATAGTGGTCATGTAAAAAAAAGTTAAATGATATTTTGTGTTGGTTATACGTTATAATGAATTTAAATTTAAACTAAATGTGCGATTTTTTGGCAAATAGCTTACTCTTGTATGCATATTCACTTATTCTTCGGTTGAAATTCTTCATAATGTCTACAATCTTCTAGGTGTGTTGTTGATGAGTAAGTTGATGAGTCTTGTGACTTGTAGTCTTTTGATACATCAGACTATATTTATTTTTTAATTGATGTCAAGCTGGTATCAAGTTTGTTTTTTTCCTGTATTATTTAAGGATTTAGTAATTTCACTGATATACAATCATTAGATTAATTTGTGATCTTTAAATTATATGGGTATACAAGAGCATCTCCAATGTTATTATCTAAGTTGAATATGGAGATAATGTGGCCAAAAAAAAGTTAGAGAATATGGAGTTGAGTTTCTAATTCTAGAAACTCTCCTAGAAATGCTGACTAGGATTTCTAACTCTTTCCACCAATAAGATTAAAGCTTTCAACTTTTTCCACCAATGAGATTAAACCTTATTTAATTGTAAAATAAAAGAGGAGAGAGAGTATAATAATTGTTTTATTATGATTAGACATAAAATGGATGCATATTTGACTTTAGATAATTGCATTGGAGATGTGAATATGCAATTCTTTAATTTTTTTTTCAAAAGTGGGCACATAATAAATAGAAATGCTGATGTTGCACTACTTAGAAATTCAAAAATACATATTTGCATTGGAGATGCTCTAACATTAATACAAAAAGAATTTTAACATTATGATAACTTTAATGACCAATATAAATAGAATTTAAAGCTAGAAAATCAAATGAATCTAAATATTAAAGCATCTCTAATGTAAATATATATTTTAAGTTTTTAAATAGGGTCACGTTAGTATTTCTATTAATCATAGACCCACTTTTCAAAAAAAAAAAATAAAAAAAAATAGAGAAATACAAATTCACATCTCCAATGTAATTATCTAAAGTCTATTTTATGACCAATCATAATAAAACAATTATTCCACTCTCCCTCCTATTTTATTTTACAATTAAATGAGCTTTAATATTATTGGTGGAAAGAGTTAAAAATCATAGTTAGCATTTCTAGGAGAGTTTCTAGAATTAGAAACCCAACTCCAGATTCTCTAATTTTTTTTTTGCCACATCATCTCCATATTGAAATTAGATAATTACATTGGAGAGATTTTTTCTAACCTTTTAACTATCTATCCTATGTGCCACTCAATTTTCTCCAAATGCATATTTGCATTGGAGATGCATTTGGATTGGAGATGCTCTTATCTATATATATATATATATATATATATATATATCAGTTCTTTTCTCTCTGTGCGTTCTGATATAACTCTATCAGTGCGTTGCATGTGTGCCATAGATTATGGAGAAGTTTTGGCAAGTACATACATTTTGAGTCAAAGCATGTAAATCTAATGGTCCACATTCAACGCACGGATGGAGTTATATTAGGACGCACTGATTTAAAAATTTTTCTATGTATATTTATGTAACCTAATGAACATATACATTAATTTTTTATTTGAATACTATGCCAAATTTTGAGGATAAGAGATAATTTATAAATATTGATAAAATCCATGAACCTATCTGTTAGGTTTGGGAATAATTTTGTTAGAGCATTTATGTTTCATTTGCAACATTATTTTTGTAAAAATACTTTATTATAGATATAACTTATAACATAACAATAATAATAATAATAATAATAATAATAATAATAATAAATGATACTATTTTTTTTTTAAAAGAAACTTTCATTAAAGATAAAGATTACACTTGGTGTTTCAATGTTTGGTGTTTATATGTACACATGGTATTTCAATGTATATATAATTGTTATTAAATGATAATATTACTAACAATTATATATACATTGAAATATTTTCAATGTTTGGTGTTTATATATTTAAAAGAATAAAATAAATGATTAAATAATTTGAAAGAGGGTAAGAAAACCTACACTAAATGTTAACCTTCATGGAAATGTCAACTTTTAACATTTGAATTTCATTATCTTATGAAACAAAAGAAAAATATTAAATTAGAAAAGATTTCCAAATATTTGATCTCCATTGTATTTCAAAACCTATTTTTAATATTTTTTTTTCCAGAAAAAAAAAAAAAAACACGAATATCCACCAAAGTTATAAAGTTGTGGAGATTAGAAGATGACGTTCTTTATTTTGATGATCCAAGTCTTCAAATTCTCCTCGAAATAAATATTTTTCGGACTAAAAATTACATGTGAATTAATAAAAATTCAACAATCTGATTTCAAACTTCAAACCCATAAATATATACATTTCTAATCGTTATTAAAAAAAATAAAAAAGGTTTTAATGATTTACATAATAAGTTAATAACTAATTAATTATGTAATACACACGGATATATGAACTCCATTATTGATACTTCATCTGGCTCTTGTCACTCACTCCCCTGAAAAAAGTATTAGAAAATGCCTGTAAAATAGACATGAGAAAATTAAAAAAATGTGATATCAAACTTCAAACCCATAAACATATACATTTTTGATAATTAATAAAACAAAAATGAAAGGAAACGGAGAGGGTTCGATGTATATTTATAGAATATAGAGACCTTTCATTTAACTTCTCTTATTTATGTGGATCATTAATACCATCATGCAATTAAATAAGTGGGTCATTAATTAAAATGAGTTCAATGGATAAACAAGATAGTCTTTCATTTAACTTCGATTAAATCTGTGGAACAATAATAAGAGAATTCAATGTAAAAGCTGTTATATAGAATTTAAGACAAAAATTAATGTTTAAAATTAAAAAAAATAACTTAAAAACAAGAGTGGTGCTATTGGCACACCCTCTACTAATCTATTTATGCCTCACTTGTTTAATTTTTAATTTAATTAAATAAAGATAAAATGTTTTTATTAATTTATTTTATTTGTTTTCTAAACTACTATTTTACTTATTTTTCAAACTTAATAAACTTCATCTCTAATATCTCTATCTATCTCAGATCGTTTTATCTTTGGTCTCGTCTTTCTCTCATCTCCCATGAACGAATTTTTTTTTTTTCATTTATTTTTTAGCATTTTTTTTATAAAAAAAAAAATTCAAGTTTTATAGAAAATGTCAGAAAGTCACAAGACAAAGAACAAGTAAACAGCCTCCAAAAAAGAGCAAAAAACAGAGCAATTCAAGCCAAAACACAGAAAAAGAAACGAAACAACTCACACACAAAACCAAAGAAGAAGCAAAAAGCAAATATTTGTTTTGGTTATCATCATTTCACTTTTAGATTCTAAAAGAGTAATGAGATTAAATAATAATCAATATCTAATCCTCTGTCTAATGCACCATGAGTATTTGATTTATTGCTTAAATAGGATCCAGTACAAGTATTTTTAGGGTTTGAGAGTTATGAAAAATATATATATATATATTTCAAGAAAATGATTAAAAGAACATTGGTTTTTTTTTTTTTTAGATTTACTTTATATAATTTTTTTTTTCTTCTTAAATTGTATATCTCTTTTAATAATTTTGATAAAGGAAAAAAAAAATACTAAATAATTAAAAAAGTAAGATATAAATAGATTAGTAGGAGGTGTGTCAATAGCACAATTTAAAAACAATCATTTCTCCTCCAAGTTCAACCGTAATAAATATAATAAATTTTAAAAAAATAAAAATAAAAAAAAAACTTAAAAACAATCCTTCCACCTCCGGACTCCACCGTACCCCAAGAGGAATTCTAAGGTCATTACCTTTTTATATCTGCATAAATACCTCTTAGGAGATTCATGTATCAAACATTAATTACATTAAAATAGATTATCATGTCTTTTAAACATTTATATATACATAACCGATTAATAATATTTTAAAAAATTGTTATGATCTATCTTTTGAACTTATTAAATATTATAATATATATATAACTTAAAAAATCTAATTAATAAAAATTTAAATATATATAATTAATTAATTAATTAATATTTAGAATAGAATAATAAAGCTCCCTCACGACGACATCCGTCATCGTGAGGTTTGGCTTTAATATATATATATATATATATATGTTTTTTTGAAAAGGAACAACTTTTTTAACCAAAAAGAGCAAGGGAATTATCAAAAACGACAGACTCCAAACAAGAAGGGGCAGCCCCCAACCAAAAACCACTATCAGTAGCCTTTAAGGCCAGCCTAGCTAAAGAATGAGCAGCAACATTCGCTGTTCTAGGGACAAAGGAAATACTAATGTTAAACCGGCTAGCAAGCAACACAATATCACTAACAAAAGTGTCAACATCAGCATTAGACATCTTCTAATTATTGATCAAGTCCACAAGCGATTTCACATCACTTTCCAGGATAGCAGGAAGGAAACCAGAGTCCATAGCAAAGTCTCAAGCCTCCCAAAATCGCAGAGGCCTCAGCAACCAGCGGAGAAAAACAAGCAACTACCCTTTGGGTAGAGGAAGCTAAAAGCTGACCCCCTAAATTGCGAATAATCAAACCAACACCAATCAGCTGCTTATCAGAACTGATAGCAGCATCAGAATTAATTTTAAAAATACCACCAAAATGAGAAGACCATTTCACCATAGAACCACTAGAAACAGAGGGGGGAGAAGGCGATTCAGGCAGAGGTTGCTTAGAACATAAGAACTCATCCATGAAGTTAGAAGCCCAAGCAACAACATCTTCCTTCCTTTTATCAGACGGGCAGTGAACCCTTTGATTTCTCCAGAACCCAGGCTCTCCACCATACCATACATAACAGGTCTAACAACTTCTCCTCCAGATTGTTAAAACAATACAAGAAAACATCCTGGAAGCTCAAATCATCTCTCCAATCAATACCCGCAAGGAAGAAGCAATAATTCCTAGATTCTTTCACAGCAACACAACCCCAAATAGCATGAACGATAGACTCAGACGCTTTAGAGCAAACAGGACAGGTACCATCCGAGGGAATACCACGTTTAGCAAGACGGGTCAAAGTAAGGAGCCAACCCTTACAAGCATTCCACATAAAATGTTTCACCTTTGGAGGGACACTCAACTTCCAAATTGACTTCCACCAGTCAGAATTAGAAGAACCAGAAGGGCAACCTCAATCAGCAAGGGAGACCTAGCATATAACCACTTTTAACATAAAACATACCATTTTTTTTTGAAATGCCAAAGAAGAGAATCCCTAGCCTGCGAAAACCCGAGTGGGATACTAAGAATGGCTTCAACCTCTTCAACAGAGAAAAAGGCTTTGATCAAAGGGATATTCCAACTACCAAAAGATGACATGATATCCTTAACCATAACACCATTACCAAGGACTAGAGGAGACTAGATCCTAAAGGAGTGCGGACGAGGGACCCATCTATCCCCATAAATAGAAATAGACAACATATACACCACACAGCATCTAGAGCCGGCTTCAAGAAGTTGACGACCCCAAAACAAACTCTTCCACACAAAAGACCCAGCTGAACAGCAACCGGCCTTCAAGAAGTCAGTGGTTAGGAAATATCTTCCCTTTAAAACTCTAGCGACCAAAGAATCAAGTCGTTTCACAAGCTACCAACATTGTTTAGCCAACATGGCCTGATTAAAGAGAGAGAGGTCTCTAAAACCAAGCCCACCATTTTTCTTCCCAACAAATAGCTTAGACCACGAACCCCAATGCAACTTCCTACCAGCATCCGAACTCCCCTACCAAAACCAAGAGCACATACGGTGAAGATCAACTATAAGAGCCTTTGGAAGGTGAAAAAGGTTCATCGTATACAACGGGATTGCTTGGATTATATCCTTCAACAAGACTTATTTACCCCTAGCCAAAAAAATTTTATGCCTCCACCCCTTAACCTTATTCCAGACCCTTTCCTTAAGATTGTCAAAGAGTTACCTTTTATTCCTTCTAGTTAAACTCGGAAGACTGAGATACCTCTCATGGCAATGAACTAAATTCACCATCAAAATCTGAGCTAGACGAACCCCTACCGACCTTGGAACAAATTTACTAGTACACATGGTTGATTTACTAAAATTAATGACTTGGCCTGAGGCATGAGCATACTCCCCAAGAATTATCCTAATCGCCTTACAATCTCTAGTATCAGCTCTGGCGAATAACACATCCAACTGTAGAAAATGCCGAAGGTGTTTATCGACCTCTATTGCCACGCTGACCCTTAAAAACTTTCACAGACAATCACCTGACGGGCCTGTATCTACTTTACAAACCTCTCCTAATATTCCTCCCAGGAATCGCCCAATATCTTTAGTCATACACGGCATCGAGATATTAGAGATTTAGACCCAGAACTCAGCCACATTAAATTTGAGGCGCTTAATAGCTCCCTTTCCGGCCGGTTCTTCAAGAGTGATCAGCGCCTCATCAAAACTTCAGTACCTTCCTCATATCATCCATAGATTGGAAGTGGAAGGCATAAATATTATTATAGATCACTTCAATCTCAGCCCCGTCATGAACCTTCCAAATCTTAGCAATCACATACCGGAAGGCAACTCGATTTACCAGATTTGGAGACATAATTCTCCCAACCAAGCAATGAGTCAACTTCTTTGCCCCATTTACCTTCAAATCATCCTGCAGCCTCCATACCGGGCCCTTCTTCCCCTTCAAGGACAAAGTTGAACAAAGCTTTGCAATCTCATCTGCTCCCATGATGAAAAGAGGAGACAGAAAAAAGCCATCAAGAAACCCAACCTCAATCTACTTTCACACTAGGTTATTAGAGAAAAACTAGAAGAGAGACTTACTTTAGTAAATTATTATTATTATTATTATTATTATATATATTATATGATATGATTTTTAAAAAAATAAAAATAAATAAATAATATTTATGATTGCCACGTATCGCAATCACATTGAAAGTAGAAATATTATATATGATATGATATATGATATGTTAAAGGAAAAAAAATTGTGTAATAGAATATCATGGTAATATTGGAAATATTTATCTTTGGAATGATAATCTTGAAATAAAATATTTTAAATGCAATACATTGGTTTGGAATAAAGTGAAAAGTCGGGATTTTTTACTTTTTATTTTAAGTTGTTTAGGGATGTTTTTATTTAAGTTGTTTAATCGTTTAAAACAAACAAACAAAACAACTTAATATGTTCACTTTAGACTCATTAAATGTTAAGTAGAAAAAAAAAATGACCCTTAAGAGTGGATATGCTATTTAAATTTCACAACTTTAATTTTGTTTGAGAGATGGAATTATTATGACGAGATGAGGTTGGTCTGATGGTAAAAGCTCTCACCCCTCCCGGATTTATGTAATAGTGTAATACTTAAAAAAAAAATAAAAAACAAAAAAAAAATAAAAAAAATAAAGATGGGATTATCATTATATTATGCGTTCAATATTTATTAATTTGGCTTTTATTATAAAAAAATATATATTCTGAATTTGAATTTATAAGCAACGATACACATTCTACCTCAATCTCAACTCTCAAGTCTTAACTTAGTACGACAGTTGACTTTTATAATATGTGGCAACTAGCAAGTGAATTAAATTATAGATATTGCTTGGGTATTGATTGATCAGTACCCAAGGTGCTGACCACACCATTCAGGTATTGTCACGTGGTTTTTTTCTTTTACTTTTTACATTTATCTACTTACATTCTAAGAAAAAAGTCACGTGGTAACACTTGAGTGGTGTGGTCAGCACCTTGGATACTAACCAGCAATGTTCTTAAATTATTATTGATAGAATGTGTATCCATTTACCCATTTTTACGTCATAAATTGAGATCATATAAAGGGTGGGATGTCTAGATTGTAATTTTATAGTCCTTGTCCACTTAACCTTACAAACATTTTTTTACCAAAAATTAGTATCAGATAGATCTATTGAAAGTAATTTTTTTTTTTGTTTTTTTGCTTTTGTTCGTAAGGTTATTTTGAGTAAAACAAGCTAATTCTAGGTTGTTAAAAATTTTCTATAAATTTATAGCCAGAGAGTGGATTGTCTATTGGAGCTAGCGTTATATATATAAAACTTTCAGTAAATAATAAGTAATAACCAACGGCAACACAAGATTATATACTGAACACTTGAAAACAATTAAAGAAAGTATAGGACTATAAGAGTTGGTTTTATTTTTCGTTTTATGATCTAAACATAACGCAAAGTGATGTAGCCTAAAACCCTGTGTTGGTTTAAAAAACCAAATGTAATTTGAAAAGGGTTAAACACTTGATAGGGTTTTTATTTTTATTTTTTATATTACAATAATTTAGGGTTTTGTGTGAGAAACTCGAACCACAACCTCATAATTATGTAGGAGCAGGGGACATCCGGACATACCACTTGACCAATCTCATAAACACTTGATAGTTATTAATTAGAATAACATACAATAGTTACAAATTTACAATTCATTTATCATGTCATTTAACCATAATTTTAGATTAATAATTTGTACAACGTTACTGCCTTGAATAACTAATCTTCTAGAATGACTATAAAGAAGATTTGGCAGTTAGCTATCTGGATTCTGAAGGGGTAAAGAGGCAAGTTTCTTTTTGTGTGGAGTCAAATCTAATTTGATATGCAAGTAGCCTTTTGTATATTTGTTTTATTTGATTTAATGACTACATTGTGGGGAAATTAAGACAAGAAATTAGGTATCTATTGATAGGTTAGTGAATCCATTCTTCTTTGTGTCTTTAGTGCACTGAACCTTCCACTTCCACCCAAATAATTATATCTAATACATCTTTAAATAATGTCATTGTTAAAATAATAATGTTAGGCTGTTTAAAATATTTGTCCGAAATCATACATAAATGATGTGGCATGTGAGTTGTCAAGATCGATCTTATCACTCCTATCATAGTCTCATGATTTATAGAATTTTTACAACTCACATACTACATCAATTGGACATGATTTTAGACAAATAATTTTGACAGCTTAACATTACCCTTATGATACCACCACCATGTTTGACCTTCCTCCAACAATTACAGGTCAGATTAATCAAAATTCCGTTTTAAATAATATTATTGTTGTTGTTATTTTTATTGCAGTAGGAGACCATTAAAATGTCACCGTAAGCAAACTATCAAGTTCAACGCCCAATTGCCCATATGTATTATCATAATTTAGAATTACAAAATTTAAAAATAAAAATAAATTGTTAAGAAATATCAAAATATCCGATATTATTCAAGCAATTAGAAATAATTGATATAAATACAAGGAATTGTAAACAATTTTGGGTAGAAAAAAAAAAGGAGAAGAAGATTTTTTATGTTTTGGTGTGGATCGGACTGTGTGGTTTTCCATTTTGTCATTGCCAATTAATTTAATCTCTATAAAAAAAATTGATATAGACAAGATGAATTATAAATAATGATTAAAGAAAAGTTATACATGAGTATATGTTATGATAATTTAAAAATTAAAAAAAAAAAAAAAAAGGATATATAGGTTGGGTGTATTGTGTTTGTTGTATTTAGGCCTAGTTTAGGAATGCTTCATGAACTGTTTTTGGAGCCAAAAGTGATTCCGAACTGGATCTAGGGTGTTTGGTAAAATTCTAAGGAAGTGTTTTTGGTCACTTTTAGCTTCCCCAACATCAGTTTTGAAAAGCTATTTTTTGTAGCTTTTAGAAAACTGTTTCCTAAGAAGCAGTAATGAAAATGCAATATATTATTGATATATACACAATATATGACAATAGATAAAAAAATAAAAATAATAATAATAATAAAATAAAAGAAGGTAACAGTGTGTTATGGCCACACAAAAATAAAATAAATTATTTATTTATTTATTTTATAACATGTTTATGGTTATACAAAAATAAAACAAATTATTTATTTTCAAAACATCTTTAATATTCTTTTATGTTCTCTCTAGTAATTTTACACAATCAATTTATTGAAATTGCTTTTGATTTTCACGCTATTTTTAAAAATCAATTTACCAAACACTTAGTTGATTCTTTTTATAGCAAATTCAAAAGAAATTATCCCCACAATAGAACCAAAAGCAATCCCCCCCATGGCCCCATCATAGCAATGCTAAACTAAGCCTTAGATTGACACCAGATGGTGCTCCATGTTTGGATAGTTAATCAAATCGTAAGCATATACCCTTATGGCGTCAGCGTATATGTGAATGGTGGATGAATTGAAGAATTACTACACACGTTATTAGAAATCAAACCAAAGTGAAAGTGAAAGTGAAAAGGGAGAAGATTTTTTTTTTTTTTTTCTTTCTCGGAGTGATTGACCTGTGCCAATGTCATCAACCACCAAGTATCTCTTAAGTCCTTCCTGTGGAGAAAATTTAATATAAATTGTCACTCTTCTATCAACAAAGCAAAGATTATGACATCTCAACCATTTCTAGCTAATTTCTTCCTAATATGTAATACCACTTCTTTTCTATTTTCTTTTTATTTTTCATTTAATTTCTCCTTCCCTCTTATATATATATATATATATTTATGTATGTATATATATAAGTACCAACCAATCAACCATCTAAATTTTGGTTATTGCTAATACAATTTTCCTTCTTTTCTCTGCTTAAACTTTGTCTTCCTCGATCGCCCCATCATATGACTGAATTACAAGCTCGAAAGAAGATGGTCGATTGATATATCCCATGGCAAGTAGTTTTATCATGCATGATCAGGTAAGTGAGAATTAAAAGAAAAACGGAGATTCGATGTTGGAACGGCTCAATCAAATCAAATCTCTCAAGAGTTGAGTCCTTTAATTTGATTGAGCCGTGCCAATATCGCATTCCGTTTGCTTCTGTGACATTACCTCTTGCATATATATATGATATATTGTTCATATGGAATTCTATTTTCTTTTCACTTTTTGACATGAAACTACTATCTATGCTGGATTGACTTCATTTAGGGTTATGATTAATTTATCAGCTACAAGCACAACTGATCATTTATGATGAATCGTATTCATGCCAAGTATATATTTATGCTTTTTAATTTATTTTTTCTTTTATATATAAGCCTATAATTTGCAGGAGATTAAAAATTGGATTTCCTTTTTATATATGCAAGATATATACTTTAATTTCGTCAGTGTATATATATATATATATATAGAGAGAGAGAGAGAGAGAGAGAGTTTTTGCTTGATTCAACAAGTAGATTCTTTAAAAGACAGCAAACATTCATGCAGATACGTACCATATAACAATCACTACTTACCCCTAGTTACTGCATGTACATATTTATGTGAAATCATATTGAAGTTAATTAACAGAAATATATAGTTTGAAAATCATGATCAAAGGAATTAAATTGTCTCGAAGTAGCAGGATGGATTGCTTTATCTCTCTAGTGGGTCTCAAAAGTGGTTTTGAAAGTTGGAGCAGGTATTCCATGCGCATTTAAGAAATATTATGGCTGTCCTTCATCTTGTTGTCAATATTATCACATGTGAAATTGAGTTATGTAGAGTCATATGAACTCTTAATTTGAATTCAACTTTGGATCTAAACTTGTGATGAGATAATTGATAATTAATGGAAACAATATCAATGATATATAGCTGACCTTATTTGCTACATAACATATAAATTAATTGTCTAAAGTAATGAGTTGAGAATTCAGCATATTATAATTGTATCCACATTTGATCAATCCCAAATGGTACTTTTATTCTTGCCATTCAAATCTTTTTTTTTTTCTAATTAATTGTTAATTAGTAATATTATAAGCTACCTTATATGAAATACCAACTAATATGCAAAAAACCAATATGCATGGCAGTTGAGTTGACATTGCATAACTCGACTACATAAACAGGTGAGTTGGCAAGTGATCGCGTTGACGGTGACAACTCAATTTGCCAAAACAAATGTGATGCTGTGATGGAATGAAAATGTTGATAGAGTATTTGAAAAATGCATAGTAACAATCATAAATCTTATGCTGGAAATTATACTTCTGCAAACTACCAATATATTGAATATCTGTAGTGTCCTCTTATAATAATAATAATAATAATAATAATAATAATAATAATATATGATGTGATAGAAATATGTTGAATTGAATTTGGCATGGAAATTATGTATAGCACCGGAAGGCTGAAGGTGGTTTAAAGGCCCTGTAGTTGTCAAGGACAAGCATATATTTTCTATCAGGACTAAGGAGATCTTCTTGTTAGAAATATCCATCTTCACACATCAGATTCACGTACATCTTTCAACTAGACACGTTTGTCTGTGTTTGTTTTTATGTATACGATGACATGATTCTATTGGGTATATATATATATATATATATATATAATAACTTTCCAGAATTTTCGATCGAGATTACCTATATCTACCGGTAGTTAATGGATTGTTACCTGTACTTATTGGATTACCACCGGTAGCAATCTAATAACTACCGGTAGCCAAGGCTGGCCTTGAGATTTTCATAGGTACATTTATATACCTATTTTAGGCTCCCTATTTCTAAATTGAGATGGCTTGTGAAGAATGTCTAACTTGCGGAAACCATATCTTCCTCTTCGGATTGAACTGGGTGTCGAGCTACATGTTTTCGGAAACCCCGGAAGTCTAGTTTTCAAGAAATTTTACGGATCATGATTCCAGGTTTTCTAGAAGAAGTTACGCCCATTTAAGCTGTTGGTGCGTGAAGCTGGAAAAATCTGCTAGATCGAAGTTGCAGATTGAAGTAACAGATCCATTCTAGGGTAATCCGCTAGAAAAATCTGCTAGATTAAAGTCGCAAATTGAAGTAGTAAATCCATTCTAGAGCAATCCGCTAGATGAATCTACTAGATCGAAGTAGCGGATTGAAGTAGCAGAAAAATCTTCTAGATGAATCTATGAGTTAGAAGTCACAGATTTATCTCGGTATGCCATATCCACTTGCAGATCACGTGATTTTGAAGGGTAAATTTGTCATTTCATGCCCAATAAATGCCCTAACCTTCAAACACTATAAATATCCCACTTTGTTGGTCTTTAAAACATACTGTTAACCGCCAAAAGTGGCTTAAGAAATCAAAGGGTTATTTTCCCCAGTAAACCACAAAAGGACCGGAACCGGGTCCAAAACCCCCTGGTTCGCCAAAGAAAGATATCCTGGCCCCAAGGTAACAGGGTCCACCACCTCTTCACCTCCACCTCCACCTCCAGGACCCTTGAAAAATCTGCTGTCCCCGATACAACCAAAGCCGAAACTGGGGCCAAGGAGTCAGTACTTGGCACAACATCGCTCCAAACACCACCATGTCCCCGAAAGACCATCAAGACTCACCAGTGCCTCATGGAGGAGCCATTTAGGTGGGATTCCCGATCCGCTCAATTAGACCAGCACGAGAACCATCCAACCCCCTTTACCTTCCCTCCACAATAGAGCTACTCTATAGTCACCATAACCATCAAGAACAACCATTGAAGTCAACAAGAGAACCCATGAAGAGCTGATGCAAGCCCTTATAGAAGAACCGGCTAAAATAGGGTAGAGACCCATCAGAGGTCAGGGGTAGGTGGGCATTAATTTCACCTGGTTGATAATCAAAAAGGGAAGAAGGAGGATCAAGGGCTCCGATCTGTCCCCATTGGCCAATTTCAACGACCCAATTGTGGTCCAGCTCAGTCTTATAAGGGGTGAACTATAATCATCACCAAAGAGGGATCTTGAGTTCCAATAGATATAAAGGACTCGAAAAGCACCTGGTAGAAAGAGAAAATCATAAGAGGAAGCGTCTGACAGTGGCAGCGCCTTTGTCCCCTAGCAGTCTCAACTTGTGAAAGTTACTTGTCTGTCTAGCTCAAACACCCCAGGCTAACCAGAACCAGGAAAAACACCACCTAACTGCCTACGAAGTGCCTACGTGGACACTAAGGCATATGTGGCACCATCCTGACCACTCGTGGTGTGTGTACCACCTGTGCTCAACAAGAACTAACGGTAGAGATCCCTTAGTAATTAGCCCGCTTAAAAAAGGGTCTCCACCTACCAGCCAGTCCTCCATGACAGCCTTAGGGCCTAATTGGAGAAATCTTGACCCTCCAAAGGGAGTGTTGTGGTAGGCCCAGACTAAAGAAGTGGTGCCTCACTCACCTACTAAATCTTAGACCCTCTATAAATACCTCCACTTCAAAAAAGAGAAGAAGGTTGGACCCAAGAGAAATAGAGAGGATTTGCTACTATAAAATGACTAGTCTCCAGCTGGAGACCAAGGAGTTTGTTTCTTCATTGTTCTACTAAAGATCGACTAGTCTCTCTTTTGAGACTCAAAAAGAGAGAAAATGTGTAACATTGTACTCCATACCCCTTTGTTATTCGAAAGTTGTAATTATACCATGAATAATAAGAAATGTCACTTCTTTTTCCTCCATATGAGAGCTCATTTATCCTTTACTTAGTGTCTTGCAAATAGAGTCCAACCCCTGTTGAAACTGGTTCAAGCACACTTAGGAACCAGTCCCGGCTAGCCTTTGAGGCAACCACCTAAAACAGTTGCAACCCCCCGGTTGTCCTCGCTTGATCTCCTCTACCTCTGCTCCTACAGTCCTACTATATCGCGGTAAAATAGGGACCATGCCATCTCAGACCACGCCTAGGCCCCATCCGACCATGAAACACCGCTCTGTCAAGTCCTGATGTTGTTAGAAGAACGACGATCGAGTTTTTGGATAACATTTTGACACCTTCTGTGGGAAGGATCCGCTAAACCATGGTGGTTCGCCTCCATTATCATACCTATACATTGTTCATCAGAATCTTGAAGAAATGAGGCTAAGGACTTCCCAAGGCCAGCTAGACCCATTTAGTCCCTATTCGTTTGTCTCCACTCATAAGACAAGGGCCAGAGATGACAGCTCCTCCCAGCCTGAGCAGACTTGTTCAGAGATGCTACCGATGCCACCATCACAGTCAATCCCGACGGCTTCCGTTTTCACTTCGCTGCCCGGCCTGACCACTCATGATTTAATTGAGTTCCAAGTCGTTGCATTGTTGAAGGGATATAAAGGAATATGTTTGGCCCACAAGATCAGATCTCTCATCCCGTCTCTTAAAATGATGGAGTCGGGCCCAGCACCAGAGTTTCAGTGTTCGACAGGCTCGGCTCTGCCTTGAGGCTAGTCGAGTTAGAACCACATCGGGTCCATTCCGCGGCAGAGATTCCCGAGAGAAAAGCGGCTCCTAGCCACCCAGCAGCAAAAGTCTGAAACCAGTAGCATAACTGAAACAGAGTGAACCAAATCACGGGAGAGGCAAGAGAGGAGCGCTAGAAAGAAGTCTATGCCCACTGCTGCATCCAGAACCGTCGGGGAGGAAGCAGGATAGAAGGCCTAATTTAGGGACCATTATTCAAAACACTTAAAGGACTGGATAGCGAAGCACCTATAGGAGCTGAAAAACGAGAAACATCGAGGGAAACCTAAGAACCCCCTGAAAAAATGCATGCGCCCTTATCAATGGAGGTCTAGAATGTGGAGCTCCCTCCGAAATTCAAAACGCCATACAAGAAGTATTCAAGCACGAAGGACCCTCTCAGCCACCTAGAATTACTGTTTCTCATGCCCTTCAATGACCGACGCTTCTAGCCCATTCATTCTTATTTATGAATGCCTTTGTCCACCAGATGGAGGTGCAGAATGCCTCAAAGAGAGCCATGTGCAAGATGTTCCCCTCTACATTGACTGACTTCGCCAACACCTGGTTCAGAAAGCTTCCCCCAACAGCGTGAACTCCTTCACTCACCTGTCTGGGGACTTTTGTGCTCAATTCTAAGGAGTAAATCCCCGATCAAAGGATCTCATCATGCTTCAATACATGGTCCAGGACAAGGGTGAGTCACTCAGATCATATGTGGAGAGATTCCGTAAAGAAGTGATCCATATGGGAGTCTTCGTTGAGGTGGAGACACTTACCAACTTCAAGAAAAACCTTTGGATCTTTCAGCAAGACCAAGCCCAAGACCTACCAAGAGGCATACACAAAGGCCATCGTGCAAGTAGAGATGGATAAACAGTTCCGGGTAAAATGGAGCACGATGAGGCCAAAACCTTGAAACGACCCAAGAAGAAATTCCTTAAGAACAACCTTCCACCAAGACACATTGATCGCCCCCCAAATAGTTCCTCATTCTACTTACCGTTGCTACCCCCGAACAGGAACCAGCTCTCCCTAGGAAATCACCAGTAAAGAGAGCCTCTTACCCTCGGGTAGTATCGCCCGCTAAAGAGATTGCAAGAATAAGTGACCAGGAGGAAGCGGCATACAAGCACTACACCCCCTTTAATGTTCCCATGGAGGTGGTGTACCTGGCCATCAGAGATAAAGGCCTCCTCAGGAAAATAGGCCATAACACCTCAAAGTGTTTCAGCCTCCACAATCAAATCGAGAGTTTGGCGAGAGGTGGACTTCTAGTGGAATTCTTGCAACAAGTAAGGGACAACATCAAAACCAGTAAGGAGGTATAGAAGGGACACGTAAAAAAGGAGGAGAGGAAGAAAGACAAAGGGAAGGATCTCATGTAATAAATTTAGATAATCAACACCATTATTGGAGGTTCGATCATGGCGAGAGCTTCCAACAACTCTAGGAAAAACTACGCTAGGAAGATGCCTCATCTCACCGAGGGAGAATAGATGTTTAGAATGGCCCAAGGAAGTGTGGGCTGGTCTGCAAGCAGCCAGATTATGTTCACAGAGGACGACGTCCACAACACCATCGTGCCTTATGATGACCCAATGGTAACAAACTGAGGAGCTAGAAACATTGATAGTCGGGGAAAGAGATCTCCTTAGGGCAGTAAAGGTCGGGACCACTATAGGACCAGAGGCACCGTGTCCTGATCGATACATGCAACATCGTCGATATCCTCTTTAAAAATATGCTTGACCGGTTCAACTTAAAGCACCATTATTGCTACAGCTGCACCCCTCCCCCCCTTTATGGATTCACCAGAGACTCCATTCTTCCCACTAGTTCAATAAGATTGTCGGTCATTATCGGATAAACCATTACGCAAGTGAACATAATGATAAAGTTCGTTATGGTGGACACCCCCAGTGCATACAACATTATCCTTGGGAGACCCTTCCTCTCGAGAGTCACGGGAATCCTATCCATTTACCACAACGTACTCAAATTCTCAGTAGGAGAGCAGATGGGAGAGCTAAGGGGAAACTAGCAGGTAGCAAGGAAATGCTACGCCATCTCCTCTAACCCCACCGCGTTGATGAAGCAATGCTCGCAAATCGAAATCGAAGGATCAGAGGAACTGGGACAGAACCAGGTGGAATAGCTAGAGATCAATGGAGAAGAACTGTACCCAGTGGAAGAAGAGGAAGACAGCAGCGATAGAGGATAACCAGCTGAGAAGCTGGAAACATTGATAGTCAGGGAAAGAGATCCCCCTAGGGCAGTAAAGGTCGGGACCACCTAGGACCAGAGCTAAGAGCAGCCTTAGAGCAGCTCTTATGCAAATACCAAGACGTTTTAACATGGAGCCACGAGAAGATGCTAGGTATCCCAATGAGCCTGATATATCACCGGCTCAGCATAGATCCCACCTTCAAACCAATCAAACAGAAGAAGAAGAACTTTAACCAAGAAAGAAATGTGGCGGTACAAGGAAATGTGGACAAGCTCCTTCGAGCTGACTTCATTAGGGAAGCAAGGTACCCGGAGTGGATTGCTAACGTGGTCATGGTGACCAAAACAAATGGAAAATGGCTCATGTGCATAGACTATACGGACCTGAACTACGCCTGCCCCAAAGACAGCTTCCCGCTGCCCAAGATAGACCAATTGGTGGATTCTACCATGGGGAACATACTTTTCATCTTTATGAATGCCTTCTCCGGCTATAACAAGATCGTGATGTACCCACTGGACCGGGAAAAGATAAGCTTCATCACCAGCTAGGGCCTTTATTGCTATAAGGTCATGCCATTCGGGTTAAAGAACGTCAGTGCCATATACCAAAGAATGGTGAACAAATTGTTCAAGGACCAGATCGAGAAGACCATGGAGGTCTATGTGGATGACATGACCACCAAGTCTCCACAGGTAGAGGACCATGCACGGCACCTTCGCTAGGCATTTGAGGTACTAAGGCAGAACCAAATGAAGCTTAATCCAGATAAGTGCGCTTTCGATGTGTCAGTAGGGAAATTCCTCAGTTTCATGGTTAATAGCCACGGGATTGAGGCAAACCAAGCAAAGATCAAGGCAATCATGGATTTAGAACTGCTAACCAACCTAAAACGAATGCAAGGGATGATTAGCCTGATAGTCGCTCTTAACCGATTCATATCAAGATCGACGGATAAGTGCATCCCCTTTTTAATTTCTTGAAAGAAAGGGAAGCAATTATCCATCGATCTTGAAATGAATCGGTTGAAAAGGACATAGCCTAGGGACTAGAGAGTGATCGCGTCTTTACCAAGCTCGAGGAATACCTCGCCAGCCCCCTATTATTGGTAATGCCCCTAACGGGAGATGTTTTACAGCTCTACCTTGCAATTTCAGCATCGACAATTAAGGTGGCGCTGGTAAAGAAGTGCAAGGCAGTAATCCAAAGATTAGTCTACGATGTCAATCGATCCTTTAACAAAGCAGAAAGCAACTATGCTCAGCTTGAGAAGTTGGCCATCTCCTTGGTCACAGCCTCTGGCAAACTACACCTCTATTTCTAGGCCCACACCACATCAGTCTTAACCGATCAGCCCTTTAGGCAGTTCTTGCAGTGACCCCGATGTATCCGATCGCTTGGTCTTATAGGCATTGGAGCTCACGCAGTATGACATCCAGTTAAAACCTACCACCGCCATCAAATGATATGCCCTAGTAGACTTTGTGGCTAAACACAGCTATAGTGAACAAGGAGACCAGCTCTTGATACCAAGCAATCAACCGGCATAAGAGAAAGAAGCACCTTAGGACTGGCCTGGACAGGCTAGAGTATGGACGTTGTACGTAGATGGAGCATCCATCCAGCAGGGATGCGAGGCTGGAATTGTCCTGACCGACCCTGCAGGAGTCGAATGTTGCCATTGATTTAGATTTGAATTCTGCGCCACTAACAATGAGGCAGAATATAAGGTGCTTCTAGTGGGTATGAGAGCCACTCTGGAACTTAGAGCAAGATTCCTGGTCAAAAGAAACGATTCTTTGCTAGTGGTCAACCAGGTCACAAGAGTATACTAGGCAAAAGGAGACAACATGGTGGCTTATCTAGGAGAAGCCAAGAAAATGATAAAAAAAATTTAAAGAGTCAAGGTCGAACGAAGAACCATCACTCTGGAACTTAGAGCAAGATTCCTGGTCAAAAGAAACGATTCTTTGCTAGTGGTCAACCAGGTCACAAGAGTATACTAGGCAAAAGGAGACAACATGGTGGCTTATCTAGGAGAAGCCAAGAAAATGATAAAAAAAATTTAAAGAGTCAAGGTCGAACGAAGAACCATCACTCTGGAACTTAGAGCAAGATTCCTGGTCAAAAGAAACGATTCTTTGCTAGTGGTCAACCAGGTCACAAGAGTATACTAGGCAAAAGGAGACAACATGGTGGCTTATCTAGGAGAAGCCAAGAAAATGATAAAAAAAATTTAAGGAGTCAAAATCGAACGAAGAACCATCGTGCGGACATGCTGGCAAAGCTTACCACCGGGAATGATCAAAATTTACCCAAAAGAATCCCCATGTATCTTGTCCTGATCCAATATCACAAAAAGGGTGAAAGCCTACCCGACGAAGAGGTTCCCATGCTGGATGGACCTCATTGCAAGTTATCTGCACGACGAATCATTGCCCCATGACCTGGTAGAAGCCAGAAAACTGAAAAGGAAGGTAGTAAGATATTGCTTAATCGAGGGGTACCTTTACCAGAAGGGGAAGTCCCTCTGGCTTTTGAAATGCCTCCACCCAAAGGATGCTAAGTGGGCGTTAAGGGAAGTCCATAGGGGGACTTGTGGCAACCACTCAGGTGGAGATACGCTGGCATACCGAGTTTTAAGAATGGACTACTTCTAGCTTAGCCTCTAAGAGGATGCAAAATTATTCGCCCAGTCTCTCACCCCCTACAAGAAAGTGGCAAACTTGATGCACCAACCCCCAAAAAAGCTTTCTTTAATCAATGCTCCTTATTCATTCGCTATGTGGGGGGTGGACCTGATTGGCCCATTACCAACCATACCCAGGCAGGCCAAGTATGTAGTAGTAGTAATCGATTACTTCACCCGCTAGGTGGAGGCGGAGCCATTGAGCCATATCACGGAAGCCAACACAACAACATTTAAAAGGAAGAATGTGGTGTGTCATTTTGGCACCCTAAAAATCATCATCACAGATTTAGGAAAGTAGTTTGACAACTACAACTTTAGAAACTTTTACAAGGATTTGGGAATCGAGTGCCGCTTCGCTTCGGTCTTGTCTCCCATCCCCAAACCAACGGGCTAGTCGAGTCAACCAACAAGACTATAAAGATGCTGCTAAAAAAGAAATTCCAGAAGAAGAGAGGTGGTTGGGCAGAAGAGCTGCCAATCATCCTTTAGACCTACCTATTAACCACCAAAAAAGGCAGAGGTCCAAAAAAGAATTTTTCACCAAGATGAGAAGTAAAGAGAGGCAGTAAGAAGTATCCCGCTACCTTAACGGAGAAGGTTAGAATGATATACCATACTATTGTAAGATCCAGGGTACCCCACCACAATATCTTGGTACCTCGATACCAGACGGTCTGGGTACCTCACTGCTATGACAAGGTACCCAGTTTCTAAATCCAAGTATCCCGTCGGGTACACTGCTACCAATTCTGGGCATCCTACCACTACCCCAACCGGATACGTTACTACCATATTAAGGTGCCCTGTTACCACACCCGGATGTCCTACTTGGTCTTGGTACATCGCCATAACACCAAACCCGGATGTTCTAATAGTATTATGTTATCCTATTATCTGGACACCTCACTACCATACCATCTTGTTTTGCTTGCTATTCTGTCATCGTGGTACCTTACCACTCCATTATTCGGGAACCGTGTCAGACCCCGTCAGGTTAGATCGGTGGCAGATATCCCTTCCAGGAGGAACCAACCAGCTATTCCACCAATAGCTGAGGAGCGAGCTCCACAGCCCGATACGGGCATGAGTACCAAGCCTAGAAGAAATCTCAGAGAGAACCCTTTTCAGAAGAAGGAGAGCAGGGAGGTGACCATTGAATCTGAAACCTTGAACAATGATGGCTCAGAAGCCCAATCCAGACATGACGGATCCAAGCGCCTAGAGGACCAGATGACCAAAATGGCGAGAGAACTTAAAGAATTGAGGAGGGTAAGCATCGGGGTACCCGAAAGAATCATCTAGAGGAAATGAACACGCCCTTCTCAATGAGAATCTAAGAGGCAGAGCTACCTCCTAAGTTCAAGATGCCATCTGAGAAATATTTGGGATCAGAAGACCTTGTAAGACACCTAGAAAGTTTTGTGCACCAGATGGAGATTCAAAATGCTATACAGTCAGCTATGTGCAAAATGTTTCTTTCGACCCTGACTGATCATGTCAAAACTTGGTTTAGGAAATTGCGCCAAGGTAGTGTAGATTCCTTCACTAAACTTACTACAGACTTCTGTACGCAATTCCAGGGAACAAGCCCCATTCAAAATACCCCATCCTACTACAATACGTAATCAGAGAGCGGAGTGAGACGTTGAGGTCTTATGTGGAGAAGTTCCACAAGGAAGTAATCTAGATTAAAGTGGTCGCCAAGAAAGGGACCCTAGCCAATTTTGGAAGGAACCTGTGGGTCGGGAGATTGTTTCGATTATTCACTAAGCATCCACCTGAAGCCTACCAGGAAGCCGATGACAGGGCTTTAGAACAGGTGAAGATAGAGGAACAACTCAAGATCAATATCAAGCATGATGAAGTCTGATCTGCCAAGCGCACTAAAAAGGAGGTTCTAAAAACCGTATCGACTAAGGGAGTGTAGAATCTTCCTCCCAACCGATCTAAATATAGGCCACCATATTTTACTCAACATCGGGATAGATATCCCGCGTGAAAGAGTTCTTTCCGAACAACCCTTCCATTAGTACAACCATTACACCTCTCTTAACGCCTCCCGGAAGATCAAATACCTCACAATCCGCAACAAAGGTCTGCTTAGAAAGCCAGGTCCTATGAAAGCTCCGACAGATAAAAGGAATCGTTACAAATACTGTGATTTCCACGAGGATGTAGGACACAATACATCGGAATGCTACAGCCTGCGTAACCAGATTGAGGGATTGGTAATAGGTGGACTTTTGATTGAATTCTTGCAACAAGTGTGGGATAGTATCAAGATAGGAAAAGAGGTACAAAGGGGAATGTAGGAAACAGAGGAGAGATGAAAGGATGAAGGAAAGGACTTGATGCAACAAATCCAAGTCATCCGTACTATCAGTGGGGGTCCTAGCCTGGCAGTAACTTACAACAACTCTAGGAAATATCATGTTAGGAAGATTTCTAGACTTTCTACCGGTAGCGACGTACTTAAGGTTACCAGGGAGTCCCAAAACCTTCCTCGTGCAAGCTAGATTATTTTCACAGAGGAAGACATATACAACACAGTTCAACCACATGATGACTCGATGGTGATTATGGTTCAGATAGCTAATTGTCAGGTCCATCGGGTCCTGATTGATACTGGGAGAAGTGTAAATATTCTATTCAAAGGGGCTCACAATAAGCTCAACCTGAAGAACCCCTGTTACAACAGTTGTACCACGCCTCTATATGGATTTACAGGGGACTCATTGATGTTGATTGGATCCCATAGGCTACCGGTGATAATCGAAAGGGCACCACTTCAGTAGAACATGATGACTAAATTCATTGTGGTCGACACCCTGTCTGCCTACAACACAATTATGGGGAGACCCTTCCTATCTAGCATAAGGAGGGTATTGTCTATTTATCACAACGTATTGAAGTTTCTAGTTAAGACCAAAGTAAGAGAGGTCTGCGGGGATCAACAGGCTGCACACAATTGTTACGCGGTACCCATAAACCCCACCGTGTTAGCAAAACAGTATGTACATGTCGCCAGCGAGCTACAAGATCCTTATGTCCAAGAAGAAGGCGAGGTACCAGATATGGTTGTAAAAGAATCAGAGGAAGAAGAACGAGGTTGGACCAGTGGGTACCCCGCTGAACAAATGGAAGAGATACCCATAAGGGAGAATGATCCAACCAAGATAGTAAAAATTGGTGGCGCATTAGATCATGAAGTCAAGAAACTTATAAAATTCCTCAAAGAATACAATGATATTTTTGCTTGGAGCCACGACAAGATGCCGGGTATTTCTCTCGGCTTGGCCGCCCACAGGTTAGCAGTAAATGCGACTTTTAAACCAATCAAACAGAAATTGAGGTATTTCAACGCCGAACGGAATACTGTGGTACATGAGGAAGTAGATAAACTCATGAAAGCCAGATTCATCAGAGAATCTCGGTACCCCGAGTGGATCGCTAATGTGGTCATGGTTACTAAGTCTAATGGAAAGTGGCGTATGTGCCTGGATTATACCGACCTTGATCTGGTTTTCCCCAAGGATAGTTTCCCCTACCTAAAACAGATTAGTTAATTGACTCTACTGTAGGAAACAAGCTCCTAAGCTTCATAGACGCCTACTCGGGGTACAATTAGATCATGATACACCCCGCCAACCAAGACAAAACTAGCTTCATCAATGGTCATGCCTTTATTGCTACAAGGTAATGTCATTCGGTCTTAAAAACTCAGGCGTTACATACCAACGTTTGGTGAACAAGCTGTTCAAGCCATTAATTAGAAGATCCATGGAAATGTACATAGATGACTTGATCACCAAGTCTCTGGCAAAGGATCAGCATCCGGAAAACCTATGCCAGACCTTCCAGATAATAAGAAAGAATCAGATGATGATAAACCCTACTAAGTGTGCTTCCGAGGTAGCAGTAGGAAAATTCATGGGATTCATGGTACATGAGAGGGGATTAAGGCTAATCCCAAAAAGATTAAAGCCATCTTAGACTTTGAATCTCTCACCATCCTCAAGCAAGCACAGGGGCTGACTAGTATGATAATAGCATTGAACCGCTTCATATCCTGGTCTACTGATAAATGTCATCCATTTTTCAAGATTATAACGTAGGGTAAGATGATGAAGTGTGAATAAGAAAGCAAGGAAGCCTTCCAGTCCTTAAAGAAGTACCTAGCTAGCCCACATTTATTAGTAAAACCTATTACGGGAGAAGAGCTACAACTTTACTTGGCAGTATCTGAAACCGCTACTAGCGGAGCTTTAGTGAAAGAATGTAGTGACGGGGTCCAGAGGCCAGTCTACTATGTGAGCCGCACTCTGACTAAGTCTGAAAAAAATTACACCATCCTGGAAAAGCTTACCTATGCTCTTATAACAACTGCCAGAAAACTATAACCGTATTTTTAGGCTTATACCATCGCAGTAGTCACAAACCAGCCGCTAAGGCAGTTCTTTCAAAGGCCGGACGTATCGGGAAGATTGGTCCTACAGGATCTGAAGCTCACCTAGTACGATATCAAATACAAATCCCTAATTACTATCAAAGCTCAGGCCTTAGCCGACTTCATAGCGGAATTCAGCATGATTTCCAACCAAGAAACCACCACAGATACAGTACCAGACCTAGCGTTAGAATCCCATGAGTGGCCAATTGATAGCAAGGTTTGGACCCTGTATATAGATGGAGCATCAAATCAATTGGGTTACGGAGCAAGAGTTGTCTTAACCGATCCAAAAGGGATCAAATGTAACCACTGCTTCAGGTTTGAGTTCAAAGCTACCAATAATGAGTCGGAATACGAAGCATTGCTAACAGGAATAAAGGTGGTACAAGAATTGGGGGCAGATTTTCTCCCTGTTAAGAGAGATTCGTAGCTAGTCGTCAACCAAATATCCGGGTTATACCAAGCGAAAGGTGATAACATGATAGCATACCTAAAACAAGTCCATGAGGCGATAACAAGATTAAAAGATGTGACAATGGAGCAGATTCCTAGAGAGAATAATCACCAAACAGATGTCTTGTCCAAAATTGCTGCAACTGGAGGACAGGCATTACCAAGAGGAGTACCACTCCATTTGATACCTCATCCTAGCATAGCTAGCGGGGCAAAGGTGAACCTGGTAGACTGGTTTCCTTGCTGAATGGAACCGATAGCGAGATAACTCCAGAACGCGGCCCTCTTAATTGATTCGGATCAAGCACGCAAACTTAAAAAGACTTCTACATGGTATTGCTTAGTAGATGGGTACCTATACCGCAAAGGAAAATCTCTTCCACTACTGAGATGCTTACATTCGGATGACGCACAGTGGGCCTTCACCGAGGCATACTCAGGGGAAAGCAGGAACCATGTGTCAGGTGAAACCCTGCCTACAAAGTACTCAGAATGGGTTACTGTTGGTTTACTTTACACTAGGATGCGAAGCAGTATGCACAATCATGTGAAGCTTGCCAGAAGACAGTAAATCTCCATCATCTACCGCCTAAAAGACTCTCTTCGATTAGTACACTCTATCCCTTTGCTATATAGGGACTAAACCTTATCAGGCCACTTCCAACTGCTCCTGGTCAAGCCAAGCATGTCATAGTTGCAATAAACTACTTTACCTGGCGGGTAGAAGCAAAGTCTCTCACCCAGATAACTAAGGCAAACACAATGAATTTTCTCAAAGAAAACATTGTCTGTCGATTTGGTACCCCAATAATCATAATCTCTGACCTTGGAAAGCAATTTGACAATGCCAAGTTCAAGGAGTTCTGCGAAAGGCGAGGCATCAACCTTTGTTTCACATCAGTAGCCTATCTGCAAACTAATGGATTGGTGGAGGCCACTAACAAGACCATCAAGAAACTCCTGAAGAAGAAACTTCAACAGAATAAGGGCAAGTGGGTTGAAAAACTCCTAAATATGTTGTGGGCGTATCGGACTACTAGGAGGACTGCAACCAGGAAAACCCCATACTCACAGGCTTTCGGAACGGAAACAGTTTCACCCATCGAGCATAGGCTGACCTCTTTCAGGGTCCAACATTTTGAGCTAGAAGAGAATGAAGCAAAGTTGAGAGCTAACCTAGACCTCCTTGAAGAGAAGCAAGACAAAGAAGCGGAATGAGTCGCAGCTTATCAAGGGAAAATAGCCCGTTGTTTTAATAAGAGAGTGAAGACCTGGAACTTTAAAGAATGAGACTTGGTCCTTAGGAAAGTAACTCAAAATACCAGGAATATGTTAGACGGGGTACTAGCTCTCAACTGGGAAGGTTCTTACTTAATAAAAATGGTGGTCCGAGGAGGAGCTTACAAGTTGGAGGATATGGATAATTACCCGGTAGATCACATCTGGAATGCTGACCACCTTAAGAGATTTTATCCTTAGGTTTTAAAGAAGTAGTTTATCTCGGCTCGTATATATATCTTTGAGTATGTACCCCGGTTTTGCTTTGTATTGATTTGAAATTCAAAAAAGAAGTTTGTCTTTCTTTTACTTGTTTCTCCTACATTCGTCTTGAAATTTTCGACATTCGCCTCAAGACCAGGAAAAGTCAAATGAGAGTATAGACATCATAACCCTGATGCGGAAGAGTGAGAGTAACAGCATCAGGAATTTGGTACTCCTTCCTCAAGCGGGCTAGGGTGTCAATCGTGTAGACGAAGTTGATGATAACTTGGTCTTTAGGAGGAAGACTGAGAGCACACCTTATTGGTATTCCAGTGGGAACTCCTTCCTTATCGTCGTCGTCATCTTCGTCCTCATCTACTTCTTCATCAGCAATCTTGACCAGGTTGTCAGATTTATTGTTGAATCCTGACCCAATCCTAGGATTCCTTGTAGATCAGCAACGCTGAACCGGGATAGAGCACTCTGTAGTGTCGCCTTCCTTGCGATGTCACTTCCTATGATCAAGAGGGTCACTCTCGACTGAGACCTCCTTCTCCACGTCAAACAGCTCATCAAGGCTGTCAGTAGGTTTCGACGGAGTCGCCATGAAAAAAGATAGAAATTGAAGAAAAAGAAGGCAAAAGAGTCTTGAATGAATGAAAGTTGATAGAAGGAAGCAAGTTTAAAATTTGAAAGTAAAATGAGAAGGAAAGAGGAAGGTTGGAATATATATATATAGCACGAAGAATGGACGGTTACCGGAGTAAAACGGGAAACTGTAATTAATGACTAGAGATGTGCTAAAGGCAGGTTCGAGAAAATCACGCTTAAAATGGTTCATTCAAATTAGTTTCCACTCCGGTTTAGACACGTGTGCGATTCATTAAATTCAAGGGTGCAGTAAGAAGATTTCTTCCTAGGTAATGGAATCCAGTCAAATAGGAGGAAAGAAAATCCTTCGAACGTTTCAAGTATCCTAACTCTAACCCCAACAAGGTGCCAGTGTCCAAGTCAGGGGGGACTTCTGTTAACCGCCAAAAAAGGTAGGGATCCAAAGAAGAATTTTCCACCAAGATGAGAAGTAGAGGGAGGCAGTAAGAAGTATCACGATACCTTAAAAGAGAAGGCTAGAATGATAAACCATGCTACTACAAGATCTAGGGTACCCTACCACGATATCTAGGCACCTCGATACCAGACAATCTGGGTACCTCACTACTATGACAAGGTACCCGGTTTCTAAATCCAAGTATCCCGCCGAGTACACTGCTACCAAATCTGGACATCCTACCACTACCCCAACCGGATACGTTACTACCACATCAAAGTGCCCTTTTACCATACCCGAATGTCCTACTTTGTCTGGGTACATCGCCACAACGCCTAAATACTATGTTTTCCTATTATCTTAACACCTCACTACCATACCATCATGTTTCCTTGTTATTCTGTCATCATAGTACCTTGTCTTTCCATCATCCGGGCACCTCACTGGAAGGAAGATTAGGGGATTCTACTATTAGGTCACCCTAAGTACCCATCTATATCATTGCCCTGGTACCTCGTTCTTTTTTGGAATTGGTACTCTGGTATCCCGATTTGCTAATAACATTGATCAATAAGAGGAGCGGGATAACTGGAAACCCCGATCTCTCCTAGAACCAATTTACCAAGCGGCAAGAGTATCATATGAATAAACTACAAGATAAGAATGCTATATCCGAGTTCCAATATTAAACTAGAAGAAGGATACTAAGCCAGTACAAAACTAGAATTCTCTTTCAAATAACGTGGAAGGAAATGTTGACTCCTTCACAAATTAAAGCACCATAAATGAGACCTAATAAATCAATTGATTCGCATTTCAAATATAAACGAAAACATGATGTCATTGAAATGAGCCATCTCCATGTAAATTGATACCCTCCATTAACGCCTATCAATCCCTCTAACACGGTCAATCAATTTAGTCTAAATTAGAGGGATTTGATTGGTAGGAAGATGGAAATAAAGGAGGACATCCATGTTCAGATAAAGGATCTGAAATTTTTGAAGAAAGAGACCCATAAAGAATTTTTCTACTTATCGACTCATACGAATTCACCATCTCCAACAATGTCAAAATCGTCCTATATAATAGATCATAAATCACCATTGTATTGGTGTCTAGTTGAAATAGATCAAAGAGTTGTATTTCACCTTTTGTAAATTTATGAGTATAGACGTTGGTTTCTCCCTACTTATAATAACCTCGGTGATGATTTTCTGTTTGTTTTACTGATATTATACAGGTATCAAGCTACGTGATACCCCTTCAGACCGTGGTCTATTACGATTGTGGTCCTTTTAAAAGTCATTATTTGGAAACTCACCCTGGTGATGATTTTCTAGTAACACTACCAAACCACAAGGAGAACCGCAACCGGGGAGACCCTATACTCCTTGGCATTTGGAGTAAAAATGATCATGCCCATCAAGCTGAAACTGCCCACTTTCCGAATCCATCGCTACAACCTGGAAAGCAATGAAGTAAAGCTAAGGGTGAGCTTTGATCTCTAGAAAGAGAAGCAAGCTAGAACCACAAAAAGGGTTGCAGCCTACCAACTAAAGATCACGAGGTGTTTCAAGCGAGTCAAGGTTAGAAGCTTCAAGGAAGGTAACCTGGTCCTCCAAAAAGTGACTCAAAACACTTGTGTCGATCGGATGGGGTATTGGCTCCCAACTAGGAAAGGTCATACCTAGTCAAAGCAGTAGTCAGCACCAGAGCATACAAGCTAGAAGACATAGAAGGATATCCGATCGACCACACTTGGAACGCGGATCACTTGAAGCATTTCTTCTCCTAAGAGACAGAGATAGAGATCAAGGTTTGAAGCCTTCCAGAGTCACCAAGGGACGCAGCTCAAGCTCCTGCTAGAAAATCCAAATGTTATCATTTCTTTTTCTCTTGATCAAGTGTAAGGAAGCTCGACCGGCTCTTAAGGGCCAGGGCGATCCAACCATGAAAGAGCAAGTTGTACCCCAACCCCCTACCCCCCACCAATGACTTTTTTATCCAAATGAAATGAAAATGAAGCTTGTTTAAAGTATCAAAGTGTGGCACCTCTTGTCACCTAACCGGGATTCCTAGTACAGGAAAGCCCATTACCTTGGACTGGGACTGGACCCCCTTCAAGAAGTGATTGTGGTGCTAAAGTGGCCCTAGTTGCCTACCATGGTTATCGCCTAACCGGGATTTCGGGTGTAAAAAGACCCGATGCCTTGGACTTGGACTTGGACTTGGACTACGACTAGACCCTCTCCAAGAAGTGATTATGGTGCTGAAGCAACCCTAGTTGCCTACCATAATCATCGCCTAACCAAGATTCCTTGTGTAGGAAAACCCGATGCTTTGGACTGGGACTAGACCCCCTTTAAAGAAGTGATTGTGTTGCTAAAGTGGCCTAAACTGCCTACCATGATCATCGCCTAACCGGGATTCCTGGTGTAGAAAGGTCTGATGCCTCTAACCAAGATTCCTGGTGCAGGAAGGCCCAATGCCTTGGACTGGGACTAGACCCTATCCAAAAAGTGATTGTGGTGCTAAACTGGCTCTAGTTGCCTACCATGATCATGGCCTAACTGAGATTCCTAGTGCAGGAAGGCCCGATGCCTTGGACTGGGACTAGACCCCCTCCAAGAAGTGAATGTGGTGCTAAAGTGGCCCAAGATGCCTACCATGATCATTGCCTAACCTGGATTCTTGGTGCAGGAAGGCTTGATGCCTAAGACTAGGACTATACCCCCTCCAAAAAGTTATTGTGGTGCTAAAGTGGCCTAAGCTGCCTACCATGATCATCGCCTAATCGGGATTCCTGGTGCAAGAAGGCCCGATGCCTTAGACTGGAACTAAACCCCCTCTAAGAAGTAATTGTGGTGCTAAAGTGGCCTTAGTTGCCTACCATAATCATCGCCTAACCAAGATTTCTGGTGCAGGAAGACCCAATGCCTTAGACTAGGATGGACCCCATCCAAGAAGTGATTGTTGTGCTAAAGTGGCCCTAGTTGCCTATCATGATCATCGCCTAACCGGGATTCCTGGTGCAAGAAGGCCTGATGCCTTAGATTGGGACTAAACCCCCTCTAAGAAGTGATTATGGTACTAAAGTGGTCCAAGATGTCTACCATGATCGTCTAACCGAGATTCTTGGTGCAGAAAGGCCTTATACCTTGGACTGGGACTAGACCCCCTCTAAAAAGTGATTGTTGTGCTAAAGTGACCTTAGTGCCTACCATGACCATTGCATAACCGGAATTCCTCCTGATGCCTTGAACGGGGATTGGACCCCTTTCAAAGAGAAAGTGTGAAGAAGACCCAACCCCTTTAGCATGCCATGAATAACGTCCAACCGGGGACCCCTGAAGCAGGGCCCTCTATGCAACCCAAACTTTAAGGGATCCTAACTTCACTGGGGTTTAAGCAAACTAGACTTGAAGGGATCCTAACTCTGTGAGAAGCTAAGCAAACTAGACTCATGGTGACCCTAACCTCAATGGAAGCCAAGTGAGCAGCGGGGAAAGGGGAAAAACAAGCATTGCAGCACAACCGAAAATAATCCATCAAGGCAAACAAGCAGCAATGATGCAAATCATGACACAATTCTCTTTTCAAAGAAAAACAACAAGCAGCAGTGATGAAAATAACACAATCCATATATCAAAAAAGCAGCATAAAAAGGGTGCAAAGGCACCGGTTCAAGACAACTGGCTTGGCCCTCCAAATCAATAAAATAAAAAAAAAGCAAGCATAAATGTGTAAAAACACCAGTTCAATATTACAATCCATAGGATCCAAGGCCCAATAGACTGATTTGGCATTGACTGAGTTGAATATTTCCTCATTAATTGGGTTATGAATGGCCATTAAAGATTTGACTAATCTCTCTTTAATGGCGTTGTGAATGGTTATTTAAAGAGTTGACTATCTTCATTAATACGGTTAATTGTCTCCGTTAATGGCATTATGAATGGCCGGAAAGGTCAACTTTCCTTGTATTCGAACATTACTGCATATTGTCCTTCTTGTAGCATGGTTCTTTCTTCTTTAGCAATCTGACAGATGGTGTATTAAGACCTCTCTTGTTGATGCCTTCTATGCTAGGTGGTCGAGAGGTGCTTTGAGGACCGGTACTAGGTACGAGGTACGAGGTACAGGGTACCGAGTACCGGGGTACCGGGTACAGGGTTCAAGGTAGTAGAGAGGTACCAGGATTATGTAATAGCGGGGTACCAAGACTATGCAGTAATGGGGTACTTAAAACATTGGCTTCTGTGTCTCCTGGTACTTTGGTATCCATGCATTCTTAATCTTAACCTGTATTTGTATATGGCATACCTTGACATACAATGGCGGGGCACCATGATGCTTTTCTGTGATGTCTTTCTACTTCAAATATGGATGGAAAATTCTTCTTCGGACCCTTACCATTTTTGGCGATTAACATCTTTTATCCTTGATCTTCTGTAAGATCTTGCTAGACTCATCTGGGAGACTCGGGTCGCCTCTTTTCTTCCAATCCACCACCCCAACAATGAAGTAATCTTGCCCTCACTCCCTTTCCACAACCATCCATTCGCTCTTCCAGTCCCCGTCCTTACCCTTAGTGTTGGGAACAGCGGGCCCCATCTTGTTTGAGCAACACAGGTAAAAGAACCCTATCGGATGGAGGTAAGAAGGGGACCTGAAAGAGATAACATAGCTTATAATGTCCCTACTCCTCGATACCCAGAATTTTCTCGTAGGCTTCCCTCCACATCATTAGGAAGTCGATCAGGTTATGCTCAGAACCAGAAGTTAGTTGCATTGGGGCAAGTTGGAAGGCATGAAGAGCACGCCGCATAGTAGGTTGGAGAGGGAGTCGGAGGCCACAACTGAAGGAAGATGTGGATAGGGAATTGGCCCTTTCCGGGAGTATAGGCGTCATATCCTTTGATGGGGAGCGACAAGATTACATCGATGGGGATCCCATAATCGCAGCGCAGCCTCTTTATGGTCTCCTCGGTGGTGGTTGAATCGGATAGACACCCAAACCCCTCTGGCATAGTTAGCATCGCCCCCATGGCGATTGAGACTCCCTTATTCCTAGCACCTTCATCCTCTTCCCCTTCGGATTCATCCTCCCTAGATAAAGAGAGAGGAGACTCAACGATGTTGGTGAAGCCTGACCCCACTCTCAACTAGCGGCTAGATTGTCAAAGTCGCAGAGATCCGCCTTCAGTATCGAAAAGAGAGTGATCCTTCTTCTTCTGTGAATGAAAAACAAGGCCGAAGCCTTCCTCTGACCCAAACCTTGACCCAAACCCTGACCCTGACCCTGACCCTGACCCAGAAGGGTAGTCATGAGCCTCCTTACTATTAGAGCCATTTGACATGTGGAAGACTGAGAGGAAGAAAGCTAGCTCAAAGAAAGACTGAGTTTGAGAATGGCGAGTGATAGAAATGGCTCAGAGAAGAGGAAATTTTTTTTATAAAAAACATCATAAGAGATGAAAATGGTGGGAGAAGTTGGCATAGTGACCTATTTATATGCGGGGAGATACCCTCACCACCGGTTGTGGAAGCTATTGTGATCAGACGAGAGATGACTGCTGATATAAGCTTTTTGACTATAGGTCTTGCCCATGCGCTCCACGTGGCAGTGAACGATGATGGCATACAAGCATTACAGCTTCATGTGCCCTAATTTTTATGCCATACTAGATAATGGTTACTGTAGCATTAAATGTAGGTCGTTTCAAACCCAGTCCTCGTACTGAGGCTAAACCGAAAAGGGATTAAGGAGAACTGAAGAAGTCCCTCGTGTGGCTTCATTTACAAGTCTCCAACACTTCAGAAGGAACCCTTAGCATTCAAGGCTAGGGGGGACTACTGTTAATCTCCAAAAGTGGCTCAAGAAATCAAAAGAGCACTTTTCCCGGTACACCGTAGGAGTACCAAAACCTAAGCCAAAACCACCTGATTCAGTAAAGAAAGATATCTCGGCCCAAAGGTAACCAAGTCCACCACGCCTCCACCTTCGCCTCCACCTCCACCTCCACCTCCACATTCACCCTCAAGACCCTTGAAAAATCTGATGTCCTCGACACAACTAGGATCGAAACAAGGGCCAAAGAGTCAATACTTGGCAAGTCCTCACTCCAAACACCACCCTACCCCCGGAAAACCACCAGGACTCACCAATGCCTCCCGGAGGAGCCGCTTAAGAGGGATTCCTGATTCACCTAATTAGACCAGCGCAAGAACCATCTGGCCTTCCTCGTCCTTCCCTCTACGATGTAGCTGCCATATAACTGGCAGAACCATCTATAACCACTGGTGAAATCAACAAGGGAAGCCGTGAAGAACGGATGCAAGCCCTTGCAGAGGAACCGGCTAAAACAAGGTAGAGACCCATCAGAAGTCAGGGGGTAGGTGGGCATTAATTTTGCCAAATTGACAATCAAAAAGGGTAGAGGAAAGATCAAGGGCTCCGATCAATCCCTGTCGATCAACTTCGATGGCCCGATTGCAGTTTAGCCTAGCCCTACAAAGAGTCAAATCTAATCATCACCAAAGAGGGAACCTATGTTCCAGTAGACATAGGGGACTTGAAAAGCACCTAAGCAAAAAGAGGAAATCATAGTAAGAAACGCTTGAGAGTTGCAGCGGGACAAATGCTGCCATTGTCCCTAGTAGTCTCAACTTGTGAAAGCTACTTGTCTGTCCAGCTCAAACACCCCCGGCCAACCAGAACCGGGGAAAAAACCATCTAACCGCTTACGAAGTGCCTACATGGACACTAGGGCATAAGTGGCACCATTCCGGGCGCCCGTGGCGTGTGTACTACCAGTGCTCAACAAGAACCAACGGTGGAGATCCCTTAGCAATTAGCCCGTCTAAAGAAGGGTCTCCCATTTACCAGTCAATCCTTTATGACAACCCTAGAGCCTAGCTAGAGAAATCCAGACCCTCCAAGTGCGTGTCGTGGTAGGCCCAAACTAAAGAAACGGTGGGGATCATGCCAAAGGCCTCCCTCACCTACTAAATCTTAGACCCACTATAAATACCTCCACTTCAATGAAGAGAAGAAGGTTGGACCCAAGAGAAATAGAGAGGATTTGCTACTATAAAACAACTAGTCTTCGGTTATAGACCAAGGAGTTTGTTCCTTCTTTGTGCTACTATAGAACGACTAGTCTCTCTTGTGAGACTCAAAAAGAGAGAAAGCATGTAACATTATACTCTATACCCCCCCCCCCCCCCCCCCCCCCCTTTTATACAAAAGTTGTAATTATACCATGAATAATGAGAAATGTCACTTTTTTTTTCTCCATATGAGAGCCCATTTATCATGCACTTAATGTCTTACAAATAGAGTCCAACCTCGATTGAAACTGGTACCAGCACACCTGGGAACCGATCCCGGCTAGCCTCTGGGGTAGCCAGGTCCACCTAAAACACCTGCAACCCCCGATTGTCCTCACTTGATCGCCTCTACCCTGGCTCATAATATACCGCGGTAAAAGCGGAACCAGGCCATCCCAAACCACGCCTAGGCCCCTCCGACCGTGGAGCAGCACTCTGTTCGGTCATGGTGTTGTCCGCAGAATGATGACAGATTTTTTGGATAACATATACCTTACACTTTATACACTTGACCAACCCAACACTTTCTTTTGTTCTTCAACACCAAATCAAGAGAGAGAAAAGCTTCAAAGGCTTCCCTAGAGGTTTTCTTCCATGGATGTCTTACCACCACCACCATTAAACTTCCTCCTTCCATCTTTGAGGTAGGTCCGAGGAGAAAGGAGATCAAAATGAAATAGAGATCTTGGTTATCTCTAAACTCTTCTCTTTGTTTTATTTTCTATTTCTTTGATGTTTAATCCCCATCAGGGAATATTTGTAAATCAATACTTAAGCTTGTTATCTATTGTATTTACTTAGATTCAACTTGGATCTTGATTCTATTCTTTGAGCTTAATGCTATATCTCTATTTTCTTGACATGTATGATGATGAATGAGTAGAAATTGATATGTTTTCATAAATGAGACTTTAGATTAAAACAATGATGTAGTGCAATGTAGTGTAAACAAATGATGTAGTTTGTGATGTTTGTTTTATTGTTTTTGTTTTTGTTTAATTCAAATGTATTTGATATTGTTTAAGTTATTTGTGCTAGGAAAAGAAAATTTTTAGGTCAGATCGACCACGCTACTCTTAAGAACGTTGGTGTTAATGCAACACACAACAACCCCACCGAGTGAAACGGTAGCACGTGAAAGCTTAATTGGTTTGAAAACCAAGGACGTAGGATGGACCGCGAAGGAGCTTAAGGAAGAAAAGAAGCCGAGCGCAGTTACAAGAGGTAAAACCTCTAAAACTTACCATCCCAAACATAAATTTTGCCAATTGACTTATCCGAATAGGTAACTGCTTTGAACATCTTTAATACCCTGCTTTAGATAGGGATTTAATGATATATGGGTATATTTGTGCATAATGAAATGTTGAAGCATGTTTGGAGTTGAGTTTGATTGTGGTTGAAATTTGTTAGCTACTAAAATGAAATGGGATGTGTTTGTTGTGAACTTGTGGGATATAGTTGTTGATTATGGCGGAACCGCCTAGTGCTTCAAAGATATAAGTGAATTGCTTATTGTAGTGATTTTTTATTTTTGTTTAAATCTAAGAGTGCGAATTGTATTGTGATTAAATCTTAGGATTTGTTTCTTTTTGTTTTATTTGTTAGTTTTTTGTGAATTATTTTGTTGTCCTTATTTCTGAACTCTAGCTTGCATTGTCCAATTTTTGAGTGGAGATGGTTCCACGGAATAACATTGAGGACAATGTTAGATTTAGGTTTGGGGGTGTGGACAACTTCGTTGTGTTTTGTGTCATTTTTGTAGTTTTGTTTTCTTCTAAAATCTCTACAAATTTTGGTCAAAATTGAAAATTTTGGAATTAAAGTCCATTTTTGTTGAGATAATATCTTTGCTTTCCAGTAGAGACATATCATGTATGCTTTTAGCTCTATGTTTTGAATAGCATTCATGCCATCTATAATTGTTGCATCACTTAAATTTGTGTGTACATTGCCTATCTTTTGATGTTAATGTAGATGAGACTCTATGCTTTTTTAGCTTAGGAGAATAGTTTAGACTACCCTGTGAGAATTTTGTGCTTTAACGTTCATTTTAGAGGGTGTATTTCGTTTCCATTCTTAAACACTTATCTTGTTCTTCATTGTATAGATTGATCTCTATAGGATTTTGCATTCGATATTAAAGAACAATCATTTATGATATGTTTGTTTGCTTTACTTTTTTGTTGGTTGATCCTTGAGAAGTGATGCTAAGCAATGCGTGCTTAAACTACAAAAATGGCTTAAACACTAATTCCTACCCTATGTGTGTGCTCCAATAGCCAATTTGAAACCAAACATAGAGCTTTTTCTTTCAATACCCAAACTTATAACCAAGATTCTATAAAGAAACTGCACCTATTTAGCTTGGGATTATATGGCGATTATGTTAGAGATTATTGGGGTGTGTTGTAACTACTACAAATTTTGGAAAGAAACCAATGAGTTTCTTGGGTTTGATTATAAAGTGTAGTTGCATGTACTAAGGCTTGAACGTAAGAATCAAAATTTTTATGTGTTTAGTCATTCAAAAGAAGAAAGAAAAGAAAAGAAATAAAAATGAATATCTACTCAAAAGAGGAAAAAAAAAAAAAAAGGAGTATAAAGAAGAAAACAAAAGGGAAGCCTAGGTGCATACTTGTAATAGATTGACTTAAGGGCTATGTTATTGCATTGTAGATGGCCAGTAGTCCTGTGATACAATCTATTGTTGGGATGTCGATATTACACAGAGTATGGTTAGTAATCCTAAGATAAGGTCTTAGGTATTTCGCTTTTCATTTTCCCATTCTTTCTTAGCCTACACCTATGGCCCCATTACAACCAGAAAAGACCCAGCGGATATCTTGGTGATGCTTGCTTAATTGTAAAGTTGCATGTGCTCTATCTATATTCTTAATGTTTAATTCATTCATGAGATCCTTTGCACTTATATGAGGGTTCTTTCTAATTATATGAATATGAGAATATATGTTGATTACATGTACCCCAACTCCATTTCACATAGGAGTGTGCATGATCCAATCCAATCCAATCCAATCCAATACCATCCATTGGATCGGATCCAGAGAGGTGATTGGATCCTAAATTCTAAAATCCATTGGATTGGATTGGATTGGATCGGATATTGGATTTCCTTTTGGAAATCTGCTGAATCTGCCTAAAATATTAGGCATTATTTTTATATTGGACAATTTATTTTATCCACTACTTTCTAATATAAAGGCTTAACCCAAATATAATTTGATTCTCTAAATATCCGTAAAGCCCAACCCATATACAATTTCTAATGTTATTATTTTGGGTTTTCTTTCTCAATTTCTCTACGGCCAACAACCCACCATCTTTTTTTTCTTCTACTCTTCTTCATCAATATCATGGCTTATTAGGTTTACATTTAGAGCTGATGTATAATGTTTATAAACTTTTTGAATTATATAAAGTATACAAGTTATGTCATGTATTTTTTCTAATGTTAATTTTATTTGAATTAATTAGTAATGTTTGAATAATTTATTTGATTTTATTTATTTCAGATTATAACTTTTATATATTAAGAACGAATTTATATTAATTCGATCCATCGGATCATATCGGCTTGGATCAATTAGTTATTGGATCGGATCCCGATATAAAATTGGATTGGATCTGATCTTGGATCATGGTACATCCATTGGATCTGATCCGCTGCACGCCCCTAATTTCGCATATGTTGATGAGTGTTATCGCCTAGGTTCTTAACGAAAATATGAGAGTAATCCGAAGAGGATTAAAAATTGAGGCGAATTCTAGCCCGGGCATTCGAGCTTTGTTTTTTTGTAAACTGAAAACATCTTTAGTATTGGCATACATGCATGACGTGGTGTATTGATTTAAACGGCGTATTTTTAGTCTTAATACAGAGATTTTAGCATGCATGAAATTTTTGCTTGGTATGTTTAGGCTGGCATCTTAACGTTTTGCTTTGTAGAGTTGCGTTTATGGGTACCGTATTGGTAAACACTCAGGAGACTATAACTCCTCCGACTAAGGACACCTAGGGGCTCAAAGACTTGTGGCACATACTAAGTGCCATCGTTTCTCCCACGAAAGCGGACTAATTGGCTTTTACTTGTTTACTGCTTATTTATTTTTTAGATTTTGTTATTTATTATTTGTTTTGTTTTAAGTTTTGCTCGAGAACAAGCAAATGTTAGGTTTGGTGGGATTTGATAGATGCTTTTATGTACCTATTATGGGCTCCCTATTCCTAGCTTTTGTGCTCACTTTTGAGCATTTTTTGTGTATATAAAATGTGTTTTAGCCTTGTGATAGTACATTTCCCATAAGCTAGGTGTTTGAGCTTAAAGTGAATGGAGACAAAGAGGAAGAAAAAGAGATGAAATTGAGATGGCTTGTAAAGGATGTCTAACTTGCAGAAGCCATATCTCGCACCTCGGATTGAACTGGGTGTCGTGCTAAATGTTTTGGGAAAGCCCTGAAAGTTTAGTTTTCAGGGAATTTTATGGATCACAATTCCGAGTTTTTTAGAAGAGGTTACACTCATTTCAGCGACTAGTGCGCGAAGTTGGAAAAATCTTCTAGATCGAAGTCGTAGATTGAAGTAGCAAATCCATTCCAGAGCAATCCACTAGAAAAATCTACTGGATTGAAGTAGCAAAAAAATCTGCTAGATCAAAGTCGCAGAAAAATCTGCTAGATCAAATTCGCAAATTGAAGTAAAATATCCATTCCAAAGTAATCTGCTAGATCGAAGTCGCATATTGATGTAGCAGATTCATTCTAGAGCAATCCGCTAAACAACAAATCAAGAGAGAGAAAAAGCTTCAAAGGCTTCCATGGAGGTTTTCCTCTATGGATGTCTCACCACCACCACCTCTAAACTTCCTCCATCCATTTTTGAAGTAGGTCCAAGGAGAAAGGAGAGCAAAAGGAAATAGAGATCTTGGTTATCTCTAGACTCTTCTCTTTGTTTTATTTTTATTTTTATTTTTTATTTGATGTGCAATCCCCATTAGGGAATATTTGTAAACCAAAACTTGAGCTTGTTATCTATTGTATTTACTTAGATTCGACTTGGATCTTGATTCTATTCTTTGAGCTTAATGCTATATCTCCATTTTCTTAACATGTATGTTAATGAATGAGTAGAAATTTGATATGTTTGCATAAGTGAGACTTTAGAATAAAACAATGATGTAATGTAAACAATGATGTAGTGTAATTTAGTGTAAACAAATGATGTAGTGTAAAAGTAGAGTCTCACTCTTGTTTGCATGTTGGTGACGAAAGGGAATCGATATGTATGAATTAATTTGAGTGACGAAAAGGAATCGATATGTATGAATTGATTTGAGTGAAAGAGAATTGTAGCGCTAGATTAGGTTTTGGTGTTTTGTTCTTGTGCTTAATGGGTCTTAGACTTTAAGACACAGTTGCTCACTCCATGGCTTTGGATGAGTGATGAATTGATTTTGGTGATTCCTTAATCAAGAGAACTAGCCCTTGAATCCGTATTGAATGGTGCTCGAATGTTTATAATCAACATGACTAGCTTATGTGTTTGGTGAACTTATATACCTATTGTAACCACTATCTTGCATCTCTCCGAGCCACATTTATTTTTGTAGCTAGGGTGTTTTGGCTTAAGGATTGCTTTGTAGTTTAATTGCTTTGCATCTTTAAATTGCTTTATAGTGTATTTGATTTCCCACTTTAGTTAGATTTAGAAAGACAAGCACCCGGTTACATTTCTATCATTAGTGTAAGTTAATCTAGTTTAGTTTTATTCACATTCTCACACACCATCCGCATTATGCATACACTTCACACACACCATTCTCACCACTTCTAAATTCTATTTAAATCACTTTAAATAATGCTTTAGCTAGAGATAGTTAGACGGATACCACATCTTTGTGGAAACAACCCTTGCTCATTCCTATACTTGTCTTTTGACTCATGTACTTGCGAGGTAGTTAAGTTAGATAAAACTTTTTGATAGGCTCAACGATGGCCTCATCATTGGGGTCAGTGGTGAACTATAAAAAATGAGGCCCTCGATACTCTATCTATGTTTACTTTTTTTTTTTTCTTTAGTAAATATTTGTAAAAATCAATATAATAACTCAAACTCAAGACTATAACACAACAAAATAGTAAATAAAAAGTTGCCAAAATAAAAATTTTATAATTACATCAAAAAATATATCATTTAAACCTTAATCATCCCACTTTTTTAGCAGAAAAAGTACTAATTAAGTTTACATTAAAAAAAATGGGGGCTTTCGAAAAAAAAAAAAAAATGTGTATTGATTTAATTACCTTCGAAACAACGTCTCTGAATATTCATATCAAGAGAGTTTCGAGTTATATATATATATATATATATATATATATAATAAGATAATTTGAGACAAACTGCTAGGGTTAAACCCACCACCACCCTTGATCCAATGTTGTTGTTGTAAAAATGATAAATGTGTTTCTATTTGTTGGCCTTTTAAAAAAAAAAAAAAATTATATGTATATGGTATGGCTTTTTAAAAGTCATTTTCTATTGGTGGACCTTTTTCAAAAAAAAAAATTATAGGGGTAATTTTACTGAAGTCCCTACTTTTTGGTGAAATGTCACATATTTAAACATCTTTATCATATTGACAACTTAAATCCCTTATTTTTTTCAAATTACATTAGTTTAGTCCATTTGACCAAAATATTAATGGTCAATTATAACTATAACTATATATATATATATATATATATATAAGTACAATTTTATCCTTGCCAAAATAATTTATTGAGTTTCAAAAATAAATAATATTAAAATGGTTTATAAAAATAAATTAACAAAAAAAAAATTATTTTCTTAAAAAACAAAAAAAAATATAATAATTTTAAAAACAGTAAAAAAAAAATAAAGGATTATGGAAAATATAAAGTTAAAATAAATAATAAATTTAAAGTATTTTCATAATTTTTAAAAAAAACATATATATATATATATATATATATATAAATTATTTCAAAAATAAAAAGAATTTTTTTAAAAAAAGAAAGTAATGGATGTCCACCATTTGATCGATCCAAATCCAATGGTGGGGATCCATTTACTTAAAAAAAATTAATTAAAAAAAATTCTTTTTAATTTTTGAAATACTTTTAATTTTTTTAAAATACTTTTGATTTATTATTTATTTTAACTTTACATTTTCCATAATCCATTAGTTTTTTTTTTTCTTTTTTTTTTAATTATTATTTTTTTGTTATTTTAGAAATTAATTTTTTGTTAATTTTTTTTATAAACCTTTTTAATGTATTTATTTTTGAAACTCAATAAATCATTTTGGCAAGGGTAAAATTATACTTATATATATCTATAGTTAGAGTTGACCGTTAGTATTTTGGTCAAATGAACTAAAATGATGTAGTTTGAAAAAATAAAGGACTTAAATTACTAATATGACAAAAACGTTTAAATATGTGACATTTCCTCAAAAAGTAAGGACTTTAGTGAAATTACCCCAAAATTATATGTGTATGGTTAGTCATTTTTAAAATCATTTATGGGCTTGTTTTGTTTAAAATCTTATATTGACTATATTTTAAAATCAATTTTTTTAACTACAATTTAAGGGGCTCTTTACAATTTGGGGCATATACGGTTGCCTCACTAGGCTCCCCCTAAGGCCAAGCCTGCTGGTAGCAATCAATGATTTCATACAGAAAATTTTAAACTGGTTAGCTTTTTGCCTCTTAACTCTATTTTACTCGTATTTGATTTGTTTGTTAAAACATAAATTGATTCTTTTTATTATTATATGGATGGATACTGCCTAGGGGTTTTTCAGTATATGATCGCTTGTGATGCTTTTTCCCTTTAGGTTAGTCTAATTTTACCAAAAAAAAGTTAAAACAAGAATTGAACCATTTCGTATCTATGATATTATATACCATTTGATTAACTAATATTACTATCAAGCATACAACCGTCCAATATAGTCTGGTTGTAAAAATACTCATTTAATCAGACAATGTCCCATATTCAAGTCGCCACCACCGCAAGTGATATATATATATATATATATATATATATATTCCTATCAGCACCCACTTATTTTAATACGATCAACACTTTTAATGAAATTACATGCAATTGAATGTTTTTCGATAAGATTTTCTGTATGCATCATAAGAAAATTAAAATACACATTTAGTAAAAATTTGAAAAAAATTTGGATTCAAGAACTATTTTTTCTAATGTTTCCCTATTTTTAAATGTTTTATCTTCAAAAAAGTCGAAAAAAATTAATTCTGATACTCGAAAATTTTTCAATTTTTTTCCACAGATGTAATTCATTTTTTTTTTTTTATCATCCATACAAAAAATCACATCAATATTCAAAAAAGTGTTTAAAGTGTACATTGTAAAAATTCCTCTTGGAGAATCTATATATATACGGTCCCGTACACATCAGTACCAATGCATGTGGATCACAGATTATGGAAAATCTTTGACAAGTGCATACACTTTAAGTCAAAGTATGTAAATCAAATGGTCCACATCCAACGCACTGATGAAATTATATCAGTATGCACTGACTTGAACATTTCTATATATATATACTGTACAAACATTTGAAAGATGGATAGTACACACTAAGGGCCCGTTTGGTGTGCGGGATTGGATTGGATTGGATTAAGATGGGACTGGGATTGGGATTGGGATTGGGATTGGGATTGGATGGGATTGGGATGGGACTGGACTGGACTGGATTTGACTAAATTAATACTATACTATGTTTGGAGAAACATGGGACTGGACTGAATTAATACCACGTTTTGTTTGGGTGTAGCATAGGATTGGATTAAATATAACAAATTTTTAAAAAGAAAAATCATTATTTTAATTTTCATCTCTATCTCTTTCTCTCCTCTATTAACTCTCTTCCTCTCTCCTTTTTACCAGACTCACTCTCTCCTCCATTGACTCAATTTCTTCACTCATCAAACTCCTTTCTTTCTCTCCTCTGTTCTCTAATTCGTTTTCACTCCTCTCTTTCTCTCCATCTCTTTCTCTCCTCTCTTCTCTAATTAGTTTTCACTCATCTCTTCTTTCTTTTCATTTTCTTTCATTTTCTTGGTAACCAAACACATGATGGCTGCCATGGAAATAATTTTTGTGGTGGTTTGGTAGGATGCGCCATCTCCGATAACGCACGATCTACTCTGTTCTTTGTTTTTTTTTTAATTTCTTTTTTATTTTCTTAATTGGGTGGTCTGGTTCAATTTTTTAAAAAAAAAAAATTTGTTTCATATTTTTTTTTTTTTTGCAATTTTTGGCGGCGGCGGCGGCGATGGTGCAAGGTGGCGGCGTGGTAGTGATGGTCTTGAAGATCTGGTCTATTTGTCGAAGGGATAAATACATTTGGTCCTTATCTTTTAAGGAAACATCACTTTTTTACCCGATTTAGGTGTATTAAAGCCTTTAATCCTCATCTTTTTGGAAATACATCAAAAAGGTCCCTCTGACCAAAATATGCATCAAATTATCATTAAGGAAATATCACATTGACTATTACATTTTTGGTCAAAAGGACCTTTTTGATATATTTCCTAAAATATGAGGACTAAAAACCCTAATCGGGTAAAAAAATGATGTTTCCTTAAAAGATAAAGACTAAACTGTATTTCCCCCTTTATTGAATGATGATGAGAAACCGGTGGTCAAATGAGTTGGCGTGGGTTGGTGAAAATAACCCCAAGACAAATAAAGACAGGGTGGGTGGTGGGTTTCTTTAGTCCCATAATCATGGGACTAAATTTGCTTCTGGGATTAGTAATCCCATATCCGAAACGATGCCAAACACTGGACTGAGACTAAAATAGTCCAATCCCAGTCCAGTCCTACACGTCAAACACGCCCTAATACAACTTGGTGACTATCATCTGTCTTAATAATATTCTTCAACAGTTTAGGATTATATTTTTCTAAGGCCTAACACTGTCGTATGGTCCCATTGAAATTACTGTATTGATAACATCGCAAGATCCTACAAACAAATCCCATCAAAATTGCATTTTTCGTTTTGTCTCAATAATAATTCATTGGGGGCAATTGATCAGACAAGAATACAACCCTCCACAGATTTGAAGCTTACAAACATCATGATTGTGAAAACATAATATATTTGCAATCCCAGCATTCGGCTTCAGTTGAGGTGTTTGTGGTACAGTACCTAAATACACGAATTATCAAATGGAGGAGTTATGACATGGTCTCATATCATCTTCAGCCTCTTCAACCAAGTTTCATCTGTGTTGCGCGAATTCTAGGCAAGGTCTAACGCTCTGAAGGTGCCGGTGTATACGACATCAGTAGATAAACTGTGCTATAGTAATGGAGACAGCAACGAACAGAGCTATCTTCTTGACTTTTTTGCCCCATCAAGCTTGAGGACCCACGTCCAATTTCCCCGGCACAATTTATTCCTGCCAACGGAGCCTCGGGAAAGTTCTCCAAGAATGGGGAACTGTCAACGTTTACACGTCCAAAGAATGAATCTCCACGGCCACAGCAGGAGAAAATAAAACCTCCTAAAACTTCTTGCCTATCAACCTTGTCACCAACACCCCTTGTGTGTAGACAATTTTTGGAACTGTTTAGCTTCAAATTTCTGAGGTGCGCAGAGACATTTTGGCATGCAGCCAGTGCGCTGTTTGGATCTGAATGGTAAAACTGGAAATAGTCACCACTTTTGATGCCATAACCATCTACATAAAGGTACTCCTCATCTCCTCTGTGAAAACAGAAGGACTTCAATTGACAAAACATATACTTCAAATATATATATAATAGTCTTGAGTGTTAGAAAGCACAACAATCATATTCCAAAACAAAACAAAAACAAAAAGAAAAAAAGCACCACAAACATCAAATACTCATCTAACAGTATTAAACAGTGTTAACTAAAAACATAAATAAAATACCACAACCTACATAACAATAGTCATATAGCCACTTTTAGTATGATACTAGATCCTATTATTTTCTCAGCACAAGTAATTGGTTACCAAGGGCAAGGTTTAAATGAAGTATAGTAGTATACAGACTTCAACATTACAAAAAAACCCTTGAAGTTAACTCAAAACAATGAAATTTCAGTTTCATGGGTTCTAATGCTTTTCTGTTGCATTATCAAATTCATTTGCACATATACACTCGGCCACAGTTAAAACTAAAATTTACATTGTAATACTTCTACCTGTAATTTTACCAGTTGACAGGGATGGTAAAAGTAGGGGTTGCAATGCGGGGAACTGAATTGTAAAAAACTAAATAGCCATTGATAATATGAACAAATCTTGTCAAAAATCAAATACATGGCAAGTTCCTTAACATTTAAAACCTTTTTAATCTAAAGTACATATAATTTCCGCCAAATATAGATGAGGGACTTCAATGTCTTACCTTGCAACTCCGTGGAATGCCAATGATGTTATCCGCCCTGTCTTTTCTGAGCCAATGGAGCACTTTCTACGTTTTGTGACCCCAATGTACAGTTCAGGACTTGCAACACGATTCTCCAACTGTCACATAGTTTCAGTTCAGGACATGAAAATACAGTCCTCTTAAATGCACCAGAAAGGCCTTTTAAGCATCAACTATGTTGGTTTTGCTACCAAAATCAAAATCCATCTTTATCATAACCAACAGCAAATACGCAACCAAAACGCACCAGAAAAGAATTTTCAGTATCTAATTGATTGGTTTTGATTAAAATCAAAATCCAACTTTTATCATCATCTATAATCCAACTATGCAATAGCCATAAATCAATTCTAAATGATGACACGCTGCATACAACTACAATTCTTGGAAACCAGTTAATCATATTTGGATCAGGGGCGGAGCCCCATGGAAGCCAGGGCCCCCCTGGGCCACTGAAAAAAATATATAATTTTTTTTTTAAAATGTGAATTTTACATTTTAGTACCATAACTTTTAAGTTTTTATCATTTGGCCCTCCAATTCCACAATTCCAGTTCCTCACCTGATTCGAATGATATTCAAGGGATATCATCAACCTAAACTTAAACTAACCATTCAATAAATGAACTTCTATAAAATAATTCTAGAAAGAGAGTTTTTTTTTTTTTTTTTTTGAAATAAAAGAGGGATATTTTGTAGATAGCATATAACAATTAATTCTAATTTGGTATAACAAAGAATTCTAATTTGCTACATTATGCAACCAAACCTGACTCACTACATTGTGAGAATTACAGGATAATGGGACTACTGATAGGAAAGGAAGAAAAAAAAAAAAATCCAGCTGTATATCCAAGGACACCAAAATGAGCAATACATAATCACCGACTCATTTATTGGTGATACATCATGAGACTAGTATATCCACACAAGAGCCAATATATTATGAACTGAAAGAAGCCAATACAGAACCCAAAGCTTATCAATCCATAAATTTTATTTGAAGGATAGAGGAAAGAGATCTTTAAGTAATCAGCATAAAAATAAACCACAAATTTACCTTTCCAGAAGACAGCATACCTCATCATAAATATTATCGAGAATTTGCTGACCATCAAGAACCTGTCCTCCTTCTCTTCTGGCAGTGAGCCATGTAACATAATCAGAGTTGTTCGTTCTAACAGAAACTGCCTTGTGTCTTGGACCTACCGCTGAAACACCTTTTGACAATGCAACATGGAATTGAATTTCCCCAGTACCTGCTCATTTGAAACAAATCAAACTAAAAATGTGATAACATATTATTAGTTATTACATTTGGCAAAAAGCGAGTGAACACAAAATAAAGACAGACGGAAATTGTAAACAATGGACTATTAGATATATTTCATGTTGACTTTAAATGATGAGAGAAAAGACTAATAAGTCACTGAAAAATGGGACACATGAGGCACATTATGTAGTAACCTTACATAATTTTTGCAAACTACAGAATGTGCCAAATGTAGTAGCTGATAGAAAGCAAGGAGCTGGAGCAAGGCCAATAAAAAATAGGAAGAAAAAAATGGGAACTTAAACAAATATGAAGCAAAAGTATTCGAATGAACAAAAGTTCTAAGAACACCCTAAAGGCCAATAAGGATTAAAAATATGAATTGCGAAATAAATAAAGAAAATGATAATGATAGGAGAATGCCAAAAAATAGGGAAACGAAACGATTATGAATAACTTTTTCTATTAAATCCATGTTTAAAAACATAGAAATGCCACCCAACATACAGTTAAATCATCAGAATCTGTCTTTCCACTAATATCAAGGGTTATTAGAAAAATTCAATAAGATCTAGAGAGAAGAACTCTAGAAAGAAAGTATCATGAGACCTTTACCATGACAAATGATATCAGAATCTGAAAGCATGGTGCCATTCAAACCCAAACCACTCTTCTACAATTTCAGAATAATGTTAAGAATGAACCAAAAAACAAGAAATGTGCAGTTATTCATGTCAACAAAATGATGCATCTGCAATTGCATAATTCAATTTATAGGAGCTTTGAATTATGCAAGGTTGAAGTTGAAAATTCTTAAGATATAGTGACAACTATCATTATTTCTAGACATTCTGTAAGACTTAAGAGGAAAATTCATTTAAAGTTAGCAATTTTTATTGTAATTCAGTTTTAGGGACATAAGAGAATGAAGAAAAAAACAACGTAAACAAATATATAAGAACCTTGAGGCTTGTCTCTATCGCTTGCAAATACAAGAGCAACAGCATCAACATAATGCTTTGGACTTTCACCTACATTTCTCAAATCATTCCTACTTCTGTACAAAAAGTGACTTCCCTCATCACCCACGATGACAGTTTCCCTAGACATGGCATAATCTGCAAAATACAGGATGTTAGCAACTACAACTAGATAGAAGCTTGCTACATAACAATTTATCAAAATTAACAAGAAAAGGTAAAAGTCTGGACCATAAAATAAATGAAGCCTGAGCAATTAATCACCACCTACATGTTCACTTCAATGTCTACACCACTTCATATCTTCCATACAGATACAATAAAACTAAGCCAGCCCCTGCTCTACACATATTTAATATCTATACAAAATTCTATTCCCACTTTAGATTGCAACACAGCTTCTACTGTGCACAGTTGCAAAGAATACCAATTAAAATTATAAAAATGGCATGTTTATATTGTTTATTTCAAGGAAGCAATGCTGAGAAAACTTAGAAAAACATACTAAATGTGAGAATGGTACAGTTTTTACTGTATGGATTTCAAGAATAATTCTTAAGTCAACTAGGCCATTTAGTTAAATAAGGCACGGTTTATTTCTTGGGACCCAAAGTTCCTAAATTTAACATGATCCCCTCATTTCCCACCTTTTCTAGACACAACCACGAGCATTGAATTCTTTACATAGGCAGAATTTTTTATTTTCTATTTTTTTTTTTTAAAAGGTGAAGAGTAGGATATGTTTTTCATATTCAGTCATACTCACCCAACTTTTCAACCATATTCCTCTGGTCAACACCTTGATCCTGCAGCATCAGTACACAAGCTATCAGTGCAAACAGAAAAATGAACTTTACTGTCACCAAAAGAGATAAGAGAACAAGAAAGCAAGCGGTAGAGCATTAGCTTACTCCAAACATTATTATCCCAATCGGCGATGTACAACCCGAAACAGAGATTGTGTAATTCCTAATATCCATCACAAATTGATCAATCATTGATACTTGAGGTACCTGATTTCAAAGAAGAATTTCTAAAGGTTAGATTTCTTTTATTAAACAGTACAAGCTGAAGAATTGAACTCCAGAAACTACATTTAAAACTGCAACTAGCCAATACCATACGATGTATCACACAATGACACATCTTATATTCCATCTAGAGGGACACGGTAATACAGTGAGCTGCTCATTTGTCGCAAATATGATGATTATATAGCCCCAATACTTTTAAATGGCTCCTACCAAATCATTCTAGATAGGCATTTAAGATGGAATATTTGTAAAGGAGAATTCATCCACAAAAAGGACCCATAATCAGCCTAACATGCAGAATTTGTTACCATTGCTGTTCGTAATATAGGAATAACGTCAACTTTTAATCCTGGCACAAAGCCTATAGTCAATACAATGCCAGAGTGCAGGTACACATCATCATTAATATACTCGTCTCGCCTAAACATGACCTGCAATTTTTATTTATCTTTTCAATAAACAGAAGTAACATTGCAAAAACACAAGAAAATAATAATAATAATAAAATACCAAATTCAAACCTCTCTAAATTCATCAGTAAGAGCATCTCTTCCCATTATTCCACTAACAGTGGATAAAATAATCGGAGTCTGGGATCCCAAAGTTTTTAATAGCTGCAATATAATGGTTCACAGATATAAAAACCAGGTTTCTAAAAAAAAATGAGAAACAAAAGCAGATGCTGAAACAGATTCAAATGCGGTGAGAATTCATACCAATGGAAGAATATTTTTTAAGCAAGATCCTGGTCCAACGTTAGCAATGGCAAAATGCGGTCGAATCGGCTCGGAAAGAACCTTATCAATAACCTCTTGCATAGCAATCTATCAATTAATAACATAAAAATACAAGATTCAGCTCCCATAACTATACTATGGTAAAAAAATAAAAAAATAAAAAAATAAAAAATTCAAAATCTGACACTAAAGTAATCAAATTTAACTACTTAAACTTTTCCTTCCCTTTCTATAGAATTTTCTTCATAAGTGAACAATGACCTAGCGATTTGAATAAATTGATTTAATCTTTACAAAAAGATAAATTTGTAGTCCCGATCAGTTGCACGAATTAAGTGCAGGCAATTGACAAGCAAATTAAGTGCAAACATTACAAATTAACTGTGTGCAGATTATTAACCTAAATAATTTCAGTTAAAATTGAAGAGAATGTATTAAAGTAAAAGAAAGGAATAGTATTATGTAATAACGTGAAGAGAAGAATTGAGGGAGACGGCGGTTGCGATTTTGGGGCGGCTGAGAATGCGACTGCAGACTTTGTTCCAAGAGTTGGTGACGCAGGCCGCCGATGCGAAGGACTTGGCTGGAAGTCGAGAGAGGATGTTTTGGAGGAGGTCTTCGTTCATCGGACCAAACCTGTTCTTTGATGATGACGACGATGACGGTTGCTTTTCATCCATTGACGACTGACCAAGGTTGCCAAGCAGACTACTCATTTTATCTAGACGATTCTTACAAAACGTCGTCGTTTGCTTGTTATTGAACTGTTTAATAGCCTCATCTTTGTTATTAAACTATTTGCATTTAAATAAATATCGATATGGATTATTTTTTTTTTTTGAATTACGACGTCAGTCGGGACCGGTGAAATTGACTCTATAAACTCATAAACTCAGTCTGAAACTCGACTCTTATAAGAGGGGAGACAACACCCACATATAGTGGGAAAGGCACCCACACAAAGGTGGGAAAATCAGCCCATAACTTGCACACACCCGGTCTCGAAACGTGGTGATTGGGAGTACCTCAGGGAAGGTCTACCACCAAAGCAAATGACCAGGTGTAAATATTGGTATGGATTAATATTTTGAATCTGAATTTAAAAAATAATTGTAAAATATCAAATATGGTGGATGGATTTTTGTCTTTTTTTATTTATTTATTTTTTTATTTATTTATTTATTTATTTATTTATTATATCAAGTCCTTTTATTAAAATAAAATAAAAAAACAAAACAAAACAAAACAAAACGAAAAGAAAAGAAAAGCGAAACAATAATCTAAAAATATATGCGGACATCAATATGAGGTAAGGAAACAAGAACCTTAAAAGGCATAATATTAATCATTCTCTTCTGCCTCAAACGGTGCCGCCTAATTAAACGATGTAATTATGCATCGGCAACACGATGTAACTTGGATTTTTGACTCGTTAAGTGCCCGTTTAGAAGAGCTTCTCTACTGGCTAAAATAGCTCTTTTTAAATATTTTTTGTCATTTGGTTATCAGTAGAGCTTTTGAATAATTAAAAAAGCTGTTTTATGTCTATTTTGAGAAGCTCAAATTTTAGGCTTTTCCAAGCATATCTTTTTGAGCTTTCTTAATAACACTAAAACGTCTAATATAACCCTATCATTTAAAATAGTTTTTGAATATTGGTAATCCTACCATTTAAAAAAGCTTTTTCTAATTGACAACCAAACAATTAACATCTTCTCATTAAAAGCTCTTTTTGTAGAATGTCTATTCTAAAAGATCTACTTGAAAAAACTCTTCCAAACGGTATCACCCACAACCTACACTATGATGTCGTATATTCGAATTCATGATTTAATTTAAATTGATTTTTCAATTTATAAATGAATGGAACAAACCCCGGACGTGTAGCTCTGTTGATAAATGAACAAAATTGGATAAACGAGTTCAGGGCTTGGATAGACGAGTTTGGGGTTTGAATAAATGACTCACAAATCAATGGCTTAAATCCTACCGATGACAAAAGGTTTAAAAAAAATACATTATATAGATAGATTGATAGATAGATACCATAAAATATATATATATGAATGGAACAAAATTCTTAAGTTATTTATAATCCAACAATGTATGAAATTTGAAAACTCGATGGCTCTTTTTCTTTCCAAAAAAAAAAACAAAAACAAAACATATAAAAAGCCAAAGGACTCAAATCAGCCAAAGCCAAAGCACTCCACCTCTACAAACTGTGCTCTCATGATGCAGGAAGCATCCAAAGGAGTTTTCCCTTTCTTCTTCTTCTCCATCAGTTACTTCTTCTTCAATTTCATCGTCTAGCGCAATTGAGCTTACTCCATCAATTTCTTCTCCTCCATTGATTTCTTCTTGTTCAATTTCATCGTCTAGCGCTATTAAGCTTGTAAAGACACGTGCAATTTCTCCAGCACAAAATACACCTGCCACTGGGATTCCAGGATAATTGATAGAGATAGGCCAGCTTTCATTATAGTGACATCCAGGAAGTGAGCCACCAGGACAAAAACTAGAGAAGATCAAACCTCCAATGATTTCATGGGGACTTGAGGCTGCTGTCTCTAGAATTTCCAGATCTTGAAAGGCATTCATATTTGAAGAATTTGCTGTTTCAGAATCCGAATGGTAGAATACAAACGAATCACCAGCTTTGATCCCAACACCATCTACAGCAAATATGTACTGACCTCTTGCTCTGTTTAATATAAGGCCAACGATAACATGTCAGCTAAACTAGCGCTCTTCACCACCAAACGGAATGTAGATGAAGATGTTAAAGAGAGAAAGACAGAATTTCATCATAGTGTAATATCTTACCCTAAAACTTTATGTAAGGCCACATGTGATCTTGATCCAAACTGTTGTAACTCAACTTTTTGATGCATGACCCCAACGTATAAATTGGGATTCTCATCCTAAATCTGCAAAATGCAACTTCAAAAATTAGAAAACTACCACCAAATAAAATGTTTTTAAAAAAATAAAAAATAAATAAAAAATAAATAAAAAATAAAAGAAAAATCGTTACCTCTTCAAGAATATCTTGAAAAGGTCCCAAGAATATCTGATGACAAGTTATCCTTTGTGAATACTAGAGCGACAGCATCAAACAAGTGTGATTTTCCCATGTAATGTTGTCGACGATTATCATCCCTACTTCGAAAACAGGAGGACCCACTTGCTTCACCAACTATGACTGTTTCCATAGGCATGTTGTTGTCTAATTAACATATGCAAATATGTCAAGAACTACTCTACATTCAGTCATTGACCCATGTAAAAATACAAGTAACATTGTACTAACCCATCTGCACAAGAACAGGTTTTATGTGGATACATTGATCCTGTTAGAGCATCAACATCATAACCATGAGATACATTAGAAAATTTCAAGAGATCGAGGACTTAATATATTGCGGTTAATTGATTGAAGAACAACGTAATTACGTACCCCGAACATTATAATCGCATCAGGGGATGTACAATCTGAAACAGATGCTGTATACTCCTTAATATCCATCAAAAACTTATCGATCATCTCCGCTTTAGGTTGCCGAGACTTCTTCAGAAATGTGTCACCCTACGAGTCAAACAGAATTATGTGAACAAGCAAGAGTTGTGTTGTATGGTAAAGGGAGTCGATAGTACTCGTACCTTGTTTGGTCCTAAGAGTGGGATGGCATCAACTTTGAGTCCAGGTACAAATCCAACAACCAAAACGATTCCACTATAGTTAAAATGGCCAAATAAAGTGTATTGACTCCCAATATTAACATTTCCAGGTGATTCCATCTTGGCCTACAATTAACATTTCCATGTGAAAGAATGAGATTTGCTTCATCATTTTAAACTGCAAGGACTTAATTTAATTCAATGCATTGATATATATATATATATATATATACACAATGATTTTCTAACCTCCTTGATTTCATTAGTATGAGCATCCATACCAATAATTCCAGTTGCAGCTTTTGTAATTATTGGGATTTGGGAGCCCAATTCCTTAGTGATCTGCAAACATAACAAAAAATCAAAAACACTATGTTACGATTTTGTTTATTTTAAATTTAAAATGTTTGTTTTTGTTTTAAATTCAAATAGGATAATAATATCTTATTTTAAATAAGATTATATAGGATTTGTTTAGATAGGATTTCTGTTATTTCTTTAGTTTGTAATCTCTATAAATAGAGACTTGTTTTCAATAAAATGTATGAATGAATTTTTAAGTATGATGTGTTAGTCTTTTATGACTTTTGGGAGGTTCTGGTTTCTCTCAAAGCAAACCAGGTTTCTATTTTTGGGGTCCATCAAATCGTGCTCGTATCACAAGAAAAAAGTCCTAGAAAATCGAAAAAAAAAATAAATAAATAAATAAAAGAGAAAACAAAAGTTGGCAAATAATCAATATAAGTTGGTGAGTGGTTTCCAAGTTGAATTTCAAACCAACATAGGCAATGGCGAAATGCAGACAAATTGGCTAAGAGAGAACCTTATCCAAAATCTCTTTTATGGCAACCTATTATTCATTACATAAGATTGAGTTAGCCTCCTCAAGGACATGGAAAGGAAAGGCTACCAATTCGAACATGAAATTAATTAATGAAGAAGATAAAGGAAATTAAGAGTTAATTAATGGATAGTGTATACATCGGTGATCAAGAATTCCACAAAACTTTTAAATGGACTTTGAAAGAAATTTCTCAACAACCAAAAAGTCCCTTAAATATGATAACAACTCTGCACTATCATACTAGGTTGTTGAAGACTTATAGCAGAAAACTTGCATGTAAAGAAGATAAAATAGAGAGAGCAGACACGAGTTTAGGCCGATTGAGAATCTGATTACAAACTATGTTCCAAGATTTACTAACGCGGGCAGCTGAAGCAAAAGATACCGCTGGTAGTCTACAGAGTATATTTTGGAGAAGATCTTCATTCCGTAAAGCAGCATCCATATTGTTTTTCAACAATGTGCTCTCCTTCTATGGCTATGAAAAAAATTGAATGAAATGAGAAGAGATGATGATATTGGTCCTTTTATAATACAAAATAAATTTAAAGTTTTTTTTTTTTTTTATATATATGAAAGATCTTTTATACAGAATCCTGAAGATGTTAATAATCCGTTATGGTCATTAAGAGTTGTGATTTGTTTCCTTTCTTATATAAAATAAATATCTGGATTTGATACCTTGAATTAATTTGCTCTTGGTGTTTTCCTTTACCAATTAAGATTTTTTTTTTTTCTTAATTGTGCATAACCACCATATTTATTGATATTGTAATTTTTTTTTTTTTTTCATAGAATACAAGGTAAGTTAAGTTATTTACTTCTCTCTTTTTCAAAAGACATGTTTATCTTTAGGGTTTGGTTATGATACTCAAGAAAAAATAGAGGTATGATACCAACCACTTTTTGGGAATAATTTTATGGTTCACTCCAACGTGAAAATGATTTCTAAATATTAAAGTTGTTCCTAAAATTAACTTAGAACTAACCTTGAATTGTGTCCAAAACCTATTGCTATCATACTCATGTGGGTAGTATAGCCAAACTCTTATCTTTAATATCGAGTTTATATCACGTCATGTGATGTGAATGATTAATCATATAAAACGTTCACTCTATACGGTCTAATATCATCGGCCGCACTACTAAAAATAAAAGGTTTTATAATGGCTAAAAGCCGTCATTACTTCACAATGGTTTAAAAGCATTAATGAATCCATTGTCAAGAACTACTTCATGACAATTTTAATTTGTTGACTTTATTAACATATGATTGTTATTAATCATAGTCAAATATTGACGGTATTTAAATGTCTTATAATGGCTTTTAACCATTATAACTTGTATTATTTTAGACAATTTGAGGCTTTCCGGTGGTTTTGCTTACTTCTCACACCAATATTATGATGTTATGGATTCGAGTCTGTTCCTCTCCCCAAAATCCTGAATTTTTTTTTTTTTTTTTTAAATGAGATATTTCCAGTCAGTATTCAAGTATGATTTGAAGCTTGTAGTTGTTTTTTGCAGGCAGTGTTCAATCATTTATAGATTGCAGATAAAATGTAGATGTTCAAGCATCAAGAAGATGTTGTAAAGAGAGAAAATTCAATTTAAAAGATTTTTTTTTAAGAACAAAAAGTTGGTGGAGATGAATTTGGTGGTGGTGATTTGGTGGAGAAGATGATGATCCCATCGTTGATCAAGAAGATGTTGTAAAGAGAGAAAATTCAATTCAATTTTTTTTTTTTTATGTTTTGTTTTATTTTTTATTTTTTTTCAGTTTTATTTTTAATTACTGCCCACAAGGTAAATGTCGTTAATGCCCTTGTAAGCTAACAGTCAACGTCCAAAATGGACGGTAAAGGTGACAGAAGGGGGCCTTTTACCATTAGTTTGATTTTAGGGGGGAAATCGATTAATATGTTGAAACCATGTTCTTGTTTTAACAATATAGTAAACCTCAGGGAGAAAAATGGCAATATCCTTTAAAAAATATATAGTTTTTCTATTTATCTACAATCATATTTATACACATACTGGATGATTGAAAATTTAGGATGCATTAGCACCTCATTACCTGATAAGGCAGTAATAAAGTTAAAAAAGTTAAAACCGTTAACAATTGAAGCCAGCAAAAAATAATAAACAACTCAACACAAAATTAAATAAATTAAAAATAATAACAATAGTAAACGGTCTTCATTATCTACCCAATGTCATTCAACACCATCAAAAGCAAACAAAAATCATTTCAATAAAAACCTTTTCAAGAAACCACTACACAATACATGAATTACAGGTTTTGTAGAAGAAACAGTTGAAAAAAAGAATTCGGTTTTGCGGAAGAAACAATAAGCTCAATTCACTAACATGAATTACAGGTTTCTTAAGCGGAAATCCGGCCATCCAAGTCTCCATTAACATATCTCAACCAAATATCAAACATTCAATTTTTCTACTTTCATCACTTATTATTACATTTTAACATTTGCTTTTCATCAACATGATCAAAGGCAATGGTCCAGTGACATCATTAAAGCTTTTCTTAAATAATAAATAGTGTTTTATAATATTACATGCAATTTTGAAAAATAAATAACAACAGTTCTCTTTAAGGCTAATAGCACAAACATCCCTTAAGTTTTGATAAAATGTCACGAATATAACAGCTTTGACCATATATATACTCACAAACTTCCCCTGACTTTTGAAATATAATACATAAGTATCCCCTACCGTTAGTTAGGATCTTTTAACTCCTAATAGTCAATGGTCAAAGGTGTGAAAAGTCTAAACTACCATTTATTTTAATTTAATTATAAAAAATATATATAAGATAACTAATTTTTAAAAAACTGATCTTCATCTAATGAAATCTGGAAATCTGGAAAAATAAAAATCCATCTTCATCTTCATCAAGTAAAATTTTGAAAACAAATCTCCATCATTTAAATTTTCACCAAACTTCATTCAACAAATTTCATCCACAACAAAATTCCAACTACACAAACACAACAAATTCCAAAAATTATTTATTCCACAAAAAAAATAATAAAATAAAATAAAAAGTACATCTCTGAAAATGGAGCTCCATCTCTAACTAGACCCGACACAGTTTCAATTCGAATTGAGATACCGAACCAACACCAAACCGTAGAAACCGAAACCAGAACCGGCATCCTCCGGTTCGGGTTCTAATTTTCTTGGAACCTTCCGGTTCAAACCGGACTAGAACCGACGGTTCCTATATTATTATTTATTTCTTTTTTCTTTTATTCAAATGTCGGGCTGACCGTTGGAGGCCCAACGGTCGGCTGACGTCAGCCAACCATCCTCCAACGGTTCCTTTTTTTTTTTCTTTTTTTTTTTTTTCCTTATCTATAAATACACCACAATTTCCCCACTCCAATTTCCTCCCAATTCTCTGTAATTCTAATTTATCTCTCAATTCTCCAACTCTCCAAGTTTCCAGTTCATTCTCAATTATTAAGTTTTTAATATTTATTTGATTTGCAATTATTTATTTGCAATTTATCTTATTTCCAAATTATTTAATTTGCAATTAGTCAATTACTAAGTTTTCAATTTCATTTATTTGCAATTACTACGTACTAAGTTTCTAATTCTCTCCTAAATTTATTTCTAACCATTTATTTCCATTAATTTTTAACATTTTTTATTCAAGGAATTTTACAATTCAATTTTTAAATGGCAAGTGGAAGTGGAAGGGGAAGGGGAAGGGGTGACAGTCCTAGGCATTCCATTTCAATGAAAGGTAAGGGTCAAATGACTGATAATATCAGTTATGACGACACCGCCTATCACAAATATCTGCAACGCCGAGCTTATACTGAAGACCTAAGCATAAACTCTCCCACTCCCCCTCTAAAAATTTCAGAACCCGATCTCAATGACAACACCTCCCCCCCCCCCCCAATAGTCAGAAAATATGCCTAACAGTGATCCCCCTCCAGATTTTGAATTTGATCCACCGGAACCAGAAGAGCAAGAAGATGTGTTACAAAAGCAGAGCAAAATCTGATCTCTTCGTAAAACATATGAAGAGAATTAGACAAGAAGATGGAAGCTATGCAGTGGTTTACAATTACTGTAAAATATATATATATATATATATATATATATATGTGGCACAAATTTAGAGGATATAACACTTATCGGAAGCATATTTTAACCAAACATCTAGAAGCAGAGAACACTTATTATTTAGTTTTGGTGAAAATATTGGTTTTATTAATTATTTTCGACGAGCATTAAATCATAATGCATGTCGTGTTCCTAGGGCCATGCTCACAGCAACACTTGAAAAGATTTTTGAAAAAGGAAAAAGAAAGTTGGAAAAATATTTTGAAAATTATAACGATCTTGTTTCCGTATGTGAGTGACCATTGGTGATCGCATTCATACTTATGTGTCACTTTCCATTATATGGATGATGCATGGAATATCCATAATAGAATTCTTGCATCTAGAGTTTTTGATGAATCACATAATGCTCATAATATTTTTAGACAATTTAGAATTATTTTTGCAGGGTATAAAATTGAAAACAAAATTTTTGCAATTGGTTTTGATAATGCTTCTAGCAATACCACTGCTATCCTTACATTACTTGATTTATGTAAACCTTATCTTTATGATAAATTTTTTTCATTAAATATATGCATACCATGTTTTAAATTTATGTGTTCAAAAAGAATTAAACAATCTTGAACATTTTATTCAAACTATTAAAAAGCCCTAAATTTTTGTGTGGAGACATCTTTCTACAATGAAAGCATGGACAACATATTGTAAACAAAATAGTAGGCGTGTCGTTAGATTTCCTCGTGATGTTCCAACACGTTGGAATTCTACTTATAAATTATTTGCTATAAATTATTATTATAGGAATTTATTAGTTTCTTTTATTCAATTTTATATTAGTCACATTAATCTTTATCAAACTCATTGGGATACTTATTACAACATTTTTAATTTGTTAAAAGTCTTTTATAATATTACTAACAATTTATCTGGTGTTTATTATCTTATAACTTATTTATTTATTATTGCGAGTCTTAATATTGCTAGTGCATTTGCTCATTATGAATCTGATCTAGAATTAGCAGAGTTCGTTAATGCTATGAAGGAAAAATGGTTAGAATATTATAAGGAGTTTCCAAATATTTATTTGATTTCCATGTGTTTTAATCCACGTTGTAAATTAGAAAGTTTGTCTTATATTATCTAACTAGTTATTATTTTATTTTTTTGAAAGAAATATAACTGGTTATTATTCACAAGGTTTAAAAATAGAATATTATGTTGATGCGTGTTGTGATAGAGTTAAGAAATTATTGTATGAGTTATACGATGAATATGTTACACGAACACAAAATGTATCTCAGTCCTTATCATCCTCTGGATTTATGAATTTAGAGTATAATCTGTTATCAAAAAAAGCCAAAAAATTACGAGGTTCTTCTTTATCAAGCTTCAACAAGTATTCCAAACTTGAATCTTATCTAAGTAACTTTTTTGAGTTTATAGAAGAAACGGAAGATAAAAAAAAATTACTATCTTACAATGGTGGAAAGAGTATGAAAAGTACTTTCCAATCATGACTATGATATCCAAAAATATTTTTTCAAAACCAGTTTCTACAGTGGCAGTGGAATAAGAGTTCAACACCGGGATGGATATCCTGGATGCAAAGCGTTCATGCTTGAGTCTGAAATCACTACAAATGCAAGTTTGTGTAGATGACTGGACTAAGACGCAATACCGACAACAAGAAATCAAAAAAAAAAATCAAAATCAAAATAAAGAAAGAAAAAGAAAAAGATTCTTTTTTCCTTTTTTTATTATTTTTTTTCCTTTTGTTTCTTTTTTTCTTTTTGTTTTTTTATAAATCTATTTATATATATTATTATTAAATATGAGTTTATTTTAAATTATATATATATATATATGAATTTATTTTAAATTATATATATAAGTTTATTTTAAATTATATAAACATATTTAAATTATTTTAAACAAATTATATAAATATATATATATATATATATATATATATAAATATCAAAAATCCTCCAACAACGAGCTGGAGTAGCTCATTAGGTTAGAGAGTGTGTCTCTTAACCACAAGGTCGAATGTTCAACCCTTGATGGAAGTGTTTTTATTTTTTAATTAACTGCCAAAGGGCTTTTTGGATGGAAAACCTGACGGAAGAGGTAAAATGACCAATATTTAGGGTTTCAGAGGATTGACTGACCATTATTGAAACTAGAAGGACCAATCTTTCTGATATGGCAAACCTCAGAGGGGGAAATGTTAATTTCCCTTAAAATATTAGTTTGAAGAAATGTTAAAATATTAAAATGTTAAGTGATGATTTGTTTGTTTGAGTTATTAAATATTTCTTTTTTTTTTCTCTTTTTTTTTTTTGAAACTCGAATGTTTTACAAGGATGAAGCTAATATGAATATCATGAAGATGAAACTTTTTTTATTTATTAATATTCATTTTTTATTTAATTAATTGTTTAGTTTTAATTAATTTTAAATTTTTAGGGCTAACATGGTGAGATAAAATTGTATACATTTTTTTTTCATTTATTAATAATACTAAAAAAGATAAAATTGCCCCTCTCCCATTGCTAGCTAACGGTGGTTAACCGTTGACCACCGTTAGTCAACAGTATAGAGAATATGTATTTGTTATTATGAAAAGATTGTCATTTTTGGTGCAATTAAGTATATAATCAGGATAAATTCATGTAATTTTGCCATATATTTGTTGTTTAAACTTTTAATAGGATTAGACCAAAATAATTATTTTGCTGTTAAGTTGACAAATAGATGTTTGACTTTAGGGGCTAATTTGGTCAAACATGGAAAGGTCGCACAAACTAGTTGAGATAAAGAAAAAAGTCTGATACTTATTTGGTAATTGCCCTAACAAAAAAAAAGATGAAAAGATGGTTTAATCACAGCATTTTATGTTAAAACAAAAACAAAAAAACAAAACAAAAAATCACTACATAGAAACTTGTTACAAATTACAATTATACACTAAATATTATCTTAATGTTTTTTTTGTTTGTTTGTTTGTTGGAATATGCACAAATGGTTCCAATACTTATCAGGTAATTATTCAGTAAAACCACCTTATATTTTGAATTTAAATTAAGAGATAGTAATAATTAAGTTAAATTAAAACTAATTAGATAAAAGGAATATATGGGACCCTAAAAATAGCGGAGTGTGCTATTCATTTGGATATTTCACTTGAGTTTATCAGAGTGTGCAAAACCAGTTTACAATATCAGAGATTGATATACAATATGTTTCTATGTGGAAATATGGGGGTGGTGGTGGTTTCACTCTTTTAAGTTGTTTCATAAGTGTCACCATTTTAATAACTTAAGTTTTAAATGCATTTAAGTAAGTGAACTTCAAAAAATGCACTTTACATATATTTTTTATTTACTTTTCAGTTTTTTAATTATTTATTTATTTTTTCATCTTCTTCATCGGCTTCCATTGGACAGACATCGATTGGAGGTCGATGAAGAAGAAGATGAAAAAAAATTGGAAAATTTTATTTTTGTCCAATAAGTCTTAGGAATTTTTGAGACTTTTCAGGTAATTCCGAGACTTTTCATATTTTTTTAAGACTTTTTAGATAATTTTCGAGACTTTTCATATAGTTTCCGAGACGTTTTGGTAATTTTCGAGACTTTCTGGGTAAGAATGAAAATTTTCAAGACTTTCTGGATAAGAATGAAATTTTCCGAGACTTTTGATAATTTATGAGATTTTTTGATAATTTCCGAGAATTTTAGTAATTTTCAACTTTCTAAATAAAAATGAAATTTTCCAAAATTTTTTTTTTTCATCTTCTTCCTTGAAACCTCCATTGGAGATAGTTCAACCTCTATTGGAGGCCGATTTTGACCTCCAATGGAGGTCGAACTGATCTCCAATGGAGGTCTTTCACTTCCATTGATAGAGGATTTTGAAAAGAAAAAAAATTAAAATAGTGAAGAAAGTTATTGTGATGGGCACTTTTGGAAGGAACCTATTTTAAGTGCATTTTAAACTCAACTTATTAAAATAGTGATAGTCTTAAAATACCACCTCAAAAAAGTGCTATATAATTTAGAAACACGTGTTTCAATAGTCCTACTTTTGCTAGTCTTTACCGATGAACAACAAATTGAACGGTGAATTGATGGAACTATCCGGAATCTATGATTGGAATCTGTGATTGTTCTCCGACTAGTGATACAACCCGCAGACGATTCCGCTTCCATCGTGTAAATTCAAATTTCTAACGGTGTATGATATGAATCCAAATACTTTTATTTATTATTTATTATTTATTATTTAATGATATTCAACATTTTGTTTTTAGAAACTATTTGTTCTGTGATGCATATAAATGTGAAGCATATTAAACTGCATTTCCGCGTTATTTTTTTTTTAAATGAGAAATATATATTAACAGGAAAAAACAAACCACAAGACTAACAGACTAAACTCGATGTCCTACCAAGACTAATTTTGGCTAGACCATGAGCGAGCAACTCTATTGGCCTTACGCAGAGCTAAGGAAAACTCAACAGACTCGACGCGATTTTGCAAATCAAGAATATCAGCTAGCACCAAACCAATTTCAGCAGGAGGAATCGACTTGGAGTGGAGGAAACTGATCACAGAAGAAGCATATGATCCGACAACGTCTAGAGAAATACCTGACTCAGCTGCCAGAACCATCCCATAACGAATCACCATGGCTTCAGCCACAACAGGTGTAACACAAGCATTTAAATGATGACAACCAGAAAGCAAAACCAAACCGGCATGGTCACGGATCACCACACCAAAACCAACAAGATTGTTAACTGTACACAGCGCAGCATCTGTGTTCAGTAATATTAAACACTTGAAATCACTACCTTTCCAATTTAACTATCACACTTTATATAATCATATAGGAAATTGGAAATGCTTTATGGCTTATCAACTCTTTATTGTTTATTTAAGTTTTTGGGTCAGTTGGTCACTAACATGATAGCAGAGCTTTGGTTATCCCAAAAGTCCTGGTTTCAAATTCGAGTCCCCCCTCGTGCATTTGTTTCTTTACTTGTTCTGCAATCTGTATATGTATTTTAGTTTGGTCCAGGTGCCAAGCCCATCGGCCTGGCACGTGCCGGGTGTGTGTATAGGAATGTTTAAGTACTATTGTTGGTCATTTTCTATCAACTTAAACTTTTAGGTTTATTGGTTACTAACAAGTTTACTACATATCCTCGGTTTTAAATATAGCTTGATTTTCCTATGTTGTATTCTGAATCCAAATTGAATTTGATTTTATTGCCGAGAAAATTTAACAAAGCTATAAATTCAAAAATACTAGGAGTTGCACAATTATTTAATATATTATGTAGCTAACAGGAAGGACTAATTACTAAACAAAGGATTAGAAGCAATAACTTGACTTGCATTTTCTTAACACATCGCAATATCACAATGAAGAAGCTGAAAGAGAACAATGTGCTCGAGGAAAGAAAAACTTTAATGAGGCAACATTCCAGTTTTAGGGAGAAAAAAAGATATTGCAGCAGAGAATCCAGGATTTTATATGAAAAGAGAACAAGCATGTAGAGACTTACTACTCCCATTGAAAGGGAATGGTGGTTTGATGGGCTTCACTTGCCGAAGACTCATCTGACTCGATGGGAAACATTCCCGGACAATGATGAACATTGTTGGCATCCCTACCACTGGTGACCAGAACTGATTCCATGGAATCCAAACTGTGATTGTGTAGGCTTGGGCCTAAGGACTGCACCAGGGATATCGAACTAGGCTGCACCATGTGGCTTAAGCTGATCCCAGATGTCTGTGTCTGTGGTGATGACAGAAGAGAGAGAGCACAATCCGAGTCTCGAGAGGTTAACCTGTCACGGAACATGTTGTGGCTACTTCCACTTCTTTCTAACAGAGAAACGGTCCTGAGAAGCGGCTGGCAGACTGAAGCTTCGGGAGATGGTTGATTGGTAAGACCGGGGTTGTCGCCTTGCAGAAACGCGAATTGCTTGCCTCCTTTGTAGTTACTTGCAGAGGGTCCAAGAAATAGGTTCTGTTTGTCAGGCAAATTTGAATGTTGGAGCTGGTTATAGTGCCTAGCTTCTGCCTCAGTATTGACAACTCCGGCCCAGGTGGGGTTAACCACATTGGTGGATGGATATACATGTGAACTAGAGAATGGAATCAGCTGGGTACCTAATCAATAAAGAGAAAAATTAAAGAAAAAGACCGAGTAAAATTTTTGTTGTGTCAGGAACAAACTAGTATTATGTTCTATTAAGAATTATTCTCAAGTTTGACACCCGATTTCGTTCGGTGTCAAAGTAGGCATCACTTGCCATTCAAGGGTGTTTCAAAGTGGCTACATGGAAACTGATAGAAAAGGTATCCAAACCACATAACAACTCTAAATGCTTCTATAAATTAACATTTGAGAGAAAGCGTACTTATTGGCCACTAGATGATCATATATGTCATAATAACGCAGTCAAATTCATAAAGCACTCGGCTGCATTCTTGTCCACTATAGAGTTTATAGGAATCATTACTGTCAAATTTATCATTTGAATTTGTGTGCATGCACATTCAAGCTTCAGGAATGAACTTGATTCGATTCAAACAATTTTGCAACTCACCTTGATAACCAGCCAAAAACCTCCCAGAGCGTGCAAGAGGATCTGGCTGAGGCTTCCGTCGCCTTCGGTTGTGCCCATCTAGACGTTTCCTGCAACTTCTCTTTCCCTCATCAAATTCCTCCAGGCAATGAAATCTACAAAAGGAAAAAAGTCACTGAGGAAGTTCTGGATTTCTAGTGGCAAAAGACACAGAACTAATGCTTTTGAAATCAGAGAACTAAATGCAACAGAGATATAAATTAACATTTGAAGCCGGTTATGTTAACATGAAAAAATGATTAAGTTCAGATTGAGTGGTCATCAGCAAGAAACTATGAAGAACTAAAGTTTACACTACTTTAGTTTTTTCCCCTGGTCTGCCACTTCATCACTTTGATTTCAACTTTCATTGTCAGTGCCTTTTTCTTACAAAGTTAAAGTATTTGCATAGTAATAATGCTAAACTTACGAAGAAATCAACAAAAGGAGTAAAACAGAGAACTGAAAAATATGTGAGAGGCTAGAAAATTCTAGAATTCAATGTCCTTGAAATAGGACAACAAAGAAGAAATCAGCAGAGAGAGTATCTAATCAATTTCCAAAGATAATGTCTTTTCCCCTGATAACATATATTTATATATATATGAACTTTAGTATATCAGTGCAAGACTTGGACACTATGTAATAAACTCCCTTCAATGTTTTTCATTTTTGCATAAGATAATGTTTCCTTATCAAGCAATTAGACCCAAAAGAATAATATGCTTCTATCAGTTTTTGTGTAGCCTAATCAGTTAAACATCTTTGGAAACTAGTAGTTCCATGGATATGCACAGCAGCAGAATTCCGAAAAGATGAAAGAGTTCACACACTGAAATCTACAATATCGCGATTAAAATAATCAAGAAGAAGAGATAGGAATACACAATTGAGATCATGTAAGCATCACAATAACGAAAGCAGAAGACATTTCTGCTATGAAATTCAAGAGAAATAGTATGCAACCGAATAAAATTGCACCTGCTGCATTGCTGACAGAACCGTTGCTTCTGTCCACTGATCGTAACTTCTGGTGTCTTTGAGTGGAGCTCACAAACTTTATGGCGCCTATGGTATTCCCTACAGTTACTAAGGTCTGAGTTGCACCCATCAACTAGACATGAGGCTGTCTGAGTTCCATTATTGGCTCCTCTGGCCCTCTTGGATGACCCTGAAGGTGAAGACTCCATTTTCAAGGGCTCCTTCCACTTATTCGATGAACTATCGGCAGAATTATTGACATGACCAAGCTTCAAATCAACCGAAAAATTCCCTTTACCCCTGTTTCCTCCAAAGCTACTTGACCCATCAACTGCATCTATGTTGGGAATAGCTTCTTGCTCAAATTCAGAAAAATCCCAAGAAGTTGCTTTCAAGTTCCAGTCCATAAAATCTATCAGTTCCAGAGTTAAATTTATTCTTCCCCTCCCTCAACACCTTAAATAACACAGTCAATTATGCTTCTCTTTCACTGTTCATACCACCATCAAATAAAAATCTATTTTGCAATTACATCAAAACAAATGCAATTAGTTAAGAACAGTAAAAAAGTTTACAACAAACAAGAGCTGTAATTAGAAAAACACATTTAAATCAAACTAACAAAAACTACAATCCAATCTGCATAAACATTTTGTTAGCTTAAAAGGGCCCAATATCCTATTAACAAGAATAATTAAGAGTAATCACAGATACAAGTAAAACAAATTGACAAAGCTAGTAAAGCAACAATTGACATCTTGGATACACATTGCAATTTTTTTCCTTTATTAAGAGAGAATGATAAAACAAAAAGCAAGAAACCCCATATCAGAAAGTCCTTTCTATTTAATAATCAACTAGCTAGAAATATAGTTGCAGAGTTAGTTCCAAAAAGATTGGAAGCTAAAAATAAGAAGAGTACTAACTAGAAATAAAGAAATAATAAAGAAACAGAAGAAAGACATGAGAGAGTACTTACAGACAGGTTGAACATAAGGAGACTGGTTGCTCTTTCCAGCCATTTATTCACTGACATGGATTCCATTACTAACCAATAAAGTAGCTAGAGAAGAAAAGAAAAAATAAGATTTAAATATATATATATACATAGGCTTTTAATGTATAAGGTTAAGAAAACCCATTTAGTATAACCATCACATTAGTTTAATGCCAACAAGAGCAAAGGGAGAGGGAGAGAGAGAGAGAGAGAGAATGTGTGCAAGTGAAGTGAGTTGCTGTTGCTGGAATGAATGGCCCAAAAGAGGCAGATTTTGTTTTGTTTTCTTAACACTTACTCCATTATTTTATTGTTTTATTTTTTCCATATTTAGGGTTTTGGTTTTGAAATGGTATATGTGGAGAAAGGTAGGATTATAGGGACAGGCTGTTTGTTCCTTTCAACTTTTATAAGCTAATAAAAATAAAAATAAAAAACAAGTACAAGGATGGATGCTTCATGCTTATGACAAAGCATGTGGTATTATGTTTCACATTTCATGGCATGTCTTTCTTTTAGGTTTCTTATGTTTTCAATATTCAAATTCACACGCTCCTCTAAAGAGAGTGATTAACAAACACTCTTAATATTAATATATACATTTCTTGCTTCCAAGTGAGGGTCACATATACATTCATTTCTCTAACATTTAACAGGGCTTTGGAGGACCACATATGAATTTTGGGCCTAACACTACTAAGAATATTCCATCTTATTTTTAAAGATAATTCTTGTTCGATCGTGATCTTTTAATTTTTAAATAATAAAAATTTTAAATAAATATTCAACGATATCTTTATATAGAAATTAAATTAAAATCTCTTAATTCATTTCATTTAGATTTTCAACCACAATAATGGTCTTTGAGTTCTCTCATATGTATTACTGTCCAATAGGGTTTGATGGTAAAAGTATTTATCAAGTCAGTCAATTTTTCATATTTGAGTCTCATGGGCCCAGTCACTAGTAGGCTTATAATTACAGAGAAAAAAAAAAACATTTATAGCTTCTTAGTTAGTTCAATTATTTTACGAGTTTTATAAATGGACAATGCTTGTGTACTGACTGATCAGTACTCAGTAAACAAGGTACTGACCATACTAATGAGAAGTTGACACGTGATTTATTTTAAAAGAATGTAAGGAGATAAATGTAAAAAGTGAAAAAAAAAATACCACGTGCCAACACTCCATTGGTGGGTAAGTATCTTGGGTACTGACCAGAACCCAAACATTTTCCTTTATAAATTATTAAATTTGATCCAATTCAATTCTTTCAAACCCAGTAAAAAATTTTCATTTTTGATTTAAGTTATATATTATAACCTAATTAGTTAATTACAATCCCACCAGACCATCTAATAAAAATAATTCCATAATTCAAATTTAAACACTTAGTTTAACCCACCCCAATAAAAATTAATGGCTAATGGTATAATTGTTGAAATTTAAGGCGTCATCGTGGTATCAATGATGTTTTTTTATGGGTCTTCAAGAAAAAAAGAAAATAGAGCTAACAAGAGAAATGATTCAATATCTCTGACTCCAAGTTACTATTTAAAACTCTTTTATACTCCAAACAACCCTAAACATTTTTTAACTATTAATAATTAAGATATTAGACTTTCACTTCAAAATATTCAATTGGAAAAAACCTAGCTGAACGTGAAAAATGTAATGCCAACTTAATCTGTAGTCAAATATGTTATGTCGGCTACGCATATTGCCACATTTTCATCCCAATCAAATGTATAGCTGAATGATGACAGACGTCACTAGAGTATATGATCATAATGCATAAAGAATTGTTACATTATCCTATCCCTTCTTTTTAAAAAAAAAAAAAAAAAAAAAAAAAAAAAGAAAAAGAGAGAAGGAAACCATATCCCTTCTATATGGTTAGCGCGTGATGGAGAGTAGAGTGGGGATTGTGGTTGAAATTATGAGTAAAAAACTTATGTTTAGGGTTTGTAGGAGAGGGGCCCTCCACTGCCCTGATTTCAAAATTTGTAATTAGTGATTTAGTATAGGTTTATAGTCGCATTAAGCAAAGGTGGTATTGAGGAGGGGTAAAATGGGGATGCTACAGGAATAAGAGACAAGGCTTTTAAATCAGCAACTACCAAAGTCAGGATGGCAGCTCAGAAGTGGGACCCACTATAGTTTTGTTTTCAATTTTTCCTTGGTTTGTTGGATTATGTCTGTTTCATAGATACCACGTGTCCTCCTCCTCACCAGGCAGATTGTGTAATGTAATGTCCCACTCTGATGCTGTTGCTAAAGATCCCAGATTTTGTTGTCGGCGCCCCTTTTTCTGGGTCTCCTGCTCTGCTTTTTTTTTTTTCTTTTGGTTTCCTCTAATTGAAACAATACCCCCGAATTTAGGTCTAATTCTACATATATAGACCATTACTCAAACATTATACAAACATCCCATACCTTTAGTTTTTAACGGTCAAAGGGTAAAAGGGTCTATTTATCATTTCAAATTGAATATTATAGTATTAGTTATTTAAAATTATTAAATAAAAAAAAATGAACGAAGGAGATTTTATCTCCTACTTTAAAAAAAGAATTTTAAAAATTAAAAATAACTTCATCGTTAGTGGAGCAACTAGTGGTAAATCTCCTTCATCATAAAGTATTATATCACAACTCCATAAGAGAAGTGATCTGCACAACTAGAGCAAAATTTCTCTTTCCATGGAGGAGCGCATCGCTCATTGAAGGAATTGTGTTTTAATGGAAGAAACCTCGATCGATTAGATGGTTAAGAATTCTCATTCATTTGTCCTGGTTAGATAATATGGTGGAGATCACATCTACCATTTCATTTTAAAAATAATTATATTTATATGTTGTGAAAATTGTCAAGACACAAAATAATTAGATAAAATAAAAATAAAGCGAAATAAGAGAAATTTATGTTGTTCTACGTAAAGCCTACATCCACGAGCAGAGATGAAATGAAATTCACTATGATCAATAGAGATTATAAAAGAGTGCCCTATAATCACTCACAAAACCCAAAAAACTCTATTACATCCAAAGAACTCTCTAACGGCTCAAAAGAGACTTTTACACTAAAAGATCTTATAACCACTTATTTATAATATGGGTAGAGATAAAATATAAATATATATCAAATAAGGTTAATGACTAATTTAAACCACATATTAACAAATCTCCACATTGGTTTAAATTTGTACCAATGTCTATTGAGTAGAATTTCAGTCGGTCATCTCCTCCAACAAACCTAGGTAACTCACAAATTGCAAACACAAAACAAGTCCAAGCAGTGCTTGAACTTGAGCACAAAAATAGGCTTGTTCAACAAATCAACTGAATTTTCTGTAGCAATTTTCTTAACTATAATTGCTTCATCCTTCATAAGATACAATCTCCAAATTAAAGTGATATATGACATCAATATGTTTGGTCATATCATGATATACAAGATTTTTCGTCAAATGCATTGCACTCTGACTATCACAAAATACAACTGTAGAATCATGTTGTAAACCTAGATTACAAACCAAACCTCTAAGCCAACTAGCTTATTTCACTACTTCAATCGTTGCTATATACTCTACCTCTGTAGTAGACAAAGCAACTGTAGATTGTAAATTAGTCTTCTAACTAATGGTACAACCCAAAAGTGTAAAGTCATAACTAGTCAGAAATTGTCTTTTTTTTTTTATCTAAATCACTAGCATAATCAAAATCCACATAACCAATAATATTATTGGTTGTATTATTTTTTTCCAAATACCAAACCCAAATCTACAACACCTTTCTAATATTAAAAAGTCAACTTCACTATTTCCCAATGAATTATTCCTAGAGAAATATCAGGACAAGTGCAAACCATAGCATACATCATACCCCCAACATCGCTAGCATAAGTAACTCGACACATTTTCTCCTCCTCATCATCCTTAGATTTTGGTGACAAAGCTGATGAAAGTTTAAAATGTCCAGCAAACGAAATAGTCATAGGTTTAGAATTTTTCATACCAAAGCGTTCAAGAATATTTTTTATATATTTTTCTACAACAAAATTAACTTGCCTGCTTTTCTATCCCTGTGAATTTCCATACCCAAAATTTTCTTCATAGCACCAAAATCTTTCATCTCAAATTTACCACTGAGCCGAGATTCAATTTCTTCACTCGTTACAATAGCCCATTGAGAAGATTTAGTATTACTGACAGATTCTTGATAAATGGAGAGTTCTTGAATTTCAATAGTTTCTCCAACATTCAATTCAAAAGAAGCTAAATATGCATATCCATACTGTCGAGGTGGCCAAATTTGTCTTCTTTCCATCCATGTGGTTATACTGTATTGATGTTTTTCTTTTTCTGTATTATCAACAGAGTCATGCATATCACTCAAAGTTGGTTTAACTAAAGTTTCATCTTGCACTTTATTAAAAACTTCAACTTTAAACTCCACATGCTTACTATCACCATGATTTGTATCTGCAATTACAAACTCATTTTTCTCATGCAGCATGGCTTCATCAAATTTCACATCTATGCTAATTATAATTTTTTCTGACTCGGGTTCAACACACCACAAAATATAACATTTCACACTAGTCTCAAATCTTAGAAATACACATTTTATAGCTCTATGCTCAAGTTTACTATTACTTAAATGAGCATATACAGGACAACCAAATATTTTAAAATCAGAATAATTAGTAGGAGTATCAAACAATCCTCAATATGAGTCATCAATTCAAATGTAGTTGATAGAGATCTATTCACCAAATAGCATGCATAGTTAATAGCTTTAGTCCATTTTTTTTTTCCAAACTAGAATTTGAAAGCAAGCAACATGCTTTCTCCAATAGGGTTCTATTCATACATTATGCAATTCCAGTTTGTTGTGGCATTTTTCTGACAGTGCGGCGTCTCACTATCCCTTCATTTTCGTAGAATTCATTAAATTGACCCTCACAAAATTCCAAACCGTTATCAGTTCTAAAACATTTCTTTTCTTGTCTGATTTTCAATTAGAACTTTCCACTTCTTGAATCTAGAAAAGTCATCATTTTTCTTTTACAAGAAATACACCCAAACACATCTAGAAAAATCATCAATAAGTTTCAGAATATACATGGATCACCTTTTGACTCAACAAGAGCAGGACCCTAAAGATCTGAATGGATATAATCAAATGTGCTCTTCATCCTATGAATAACTGTTGTCAAATTAACTCTGCATTGTTTTCCATAAATACAATGCTCACAAAAGTCAAGTTTGCATGTTTTCTGACCATCTAACAAACCTCATTTACGAAAATAGTCATATCAGCCTCACTCATATGTTCTAAACGTATATGCCATAAATGAGTAATATCTGAATCTGGATCTAATGAAGACGAAATAGTTGCAGCACCAATAACAGTGATTCTTTGAAGTACATAAAGGCTATTAGATAAATTTCCTTTTATTGCAACAAAAGCACCCTTACTAACTCTCAAAACTCCACCTTCAGATGAATGCTTATAACCTTGGGAGTCACTCTTACCCAAAGAGAAAAGATTTTTCTTTAAATTATGTACATGCCGAACATCAGACAAAGTTATAATAACACCATTAAACATCTTAATTTGAATTGTGCTAATACCAAAAATCATGCATGATATATTATTCCCAATTAAAACAACACCACCATCAATAGATATATAAGTAGCAAACCACTCCCTGTTGGGATTGGGGGTGGGCACAAAAATCGAAACCAAATTGAACTGAATCAAGCCGAGCCAAAAAAGGGTATTATGTTCGGTTCGGTTTATAGCTTATATTCAGTTCAAACCGATTTGAAATTTAAAAACTGATTTGAATTCGGTTCGGTTTCGGTTTTGAATATACAAAACTGAACCGAACCGAATAAACCGAATTATCTTAATGAGTCATTTTGTAAAGTTTAAGTTTGTTATGAACTGTTTATTGATGATGTTTTATTTTGTACTACATTATGTACTGCATTTTTGGACTTCTATTTCATATGAAGATTTTATATTTTGATTGAATATATAGACTGGATATGATTGAAATTATAGATTTGGATTAAAAATTATGTTTTTTATTATTTTTAAATTATTTTTTACAGATGATATTTTCTTAAAAAAGTTTAAGCCCAAATGGCAAAAAAAAAAAAAAAAAAAAAAGCAGCTTAAAGACCTAAAAAAATAAAAATTAAAAATTAAAAACCTTCAAAGCCTAATAGGCCTAAAACCGAATTGAACTATATCGAACTGAACAGAGATAATGGTGTTCAGTTCAATTCAGTTTTTAGGTTCAAACCGATTTACATTTTCAAAAACCAAAAATATATCGATTTAATACGGTTTTGGTCAAAACCAAAGCGAATCTATCCGTGCCCACTCCTAGTTGGGAAACATGTGGTATGAACAACTCAAATCTATAATCAAAGCATTGTATAAACAACAAGTAGCTGTATCTTTTTTTCTTCAAGTATCAGACATTCAATTTTCTAGTGCCTTTCTTTTTTGCAATTATTACAACTTCCTTTTCTACTTCTAGACTTGGATCTAGATTTGTTTTTATTACCATTGAAATATTTTTTTTGTCTCAGCCTCTAGCCATCAAATCATTAGCCTGGTTTTCATTCATATTTTTAGACACATTTTTATTTAATTCTTTCGAATTCAAAGATGATTTAACATGAGCACTTACAAATCCAAGCTGTCTCAACATGAGCACTTACAAATCCACTCGCTCAAGCGAGCAAAGGAATCCGGTACTAGCACTAAAGTTAGTAAATAATTGGACAAGACAAATGTAGGAAAATACATGACTCATAAAGAAGAATATTCATTAGTTGGAAAAATCACCTAAACACCCTAACACTCGCTCAATGGAGCACTAATAGGCAGAGACAACTTTGTAGCGCTAAAACCGTTTCAGTATGGTGAAAGCACCTGATAAACGTTAAAGACTGAGATAACCCAGTAAAAAACAATGCTGACCTAATTTTGGCAAAAATAATATCAATAATCCGATCATTCCCTGCAACGTAAAATATTGATCACATATTCGATAACACTCCAAGAAAGCACTCGACGGAAAGTCATGGCTCGCCAAGACTAAGTGCCTAAAGTATCACCCATATCGATAAAAGTGAGTTCATCTCAAGATAATACATCCAATGTAAACTCGACGACGTGATCTGTGTCCAAGAGACACTTACACATATAAATCAAAAGCATCTCAGCGGCATGGTCTACATCCAAAAGGGTGCTTACAGGTAGAGACCTGAAATTAGCCCATGATTAGTGTTCAGGAAACACCTATATATGAAAATTCGAAGAAATCTCGGTGACGTGGTCTATGTTCGAGGAACACTTTTATATAAAGATCCAATATACATATATATATATATATATATATATCGGTGACATAACCTGTGCTCAAAGCTTATGAGCTCACAGGGATAAAAAAAAAAGGTTGTTAGGTCGATAAATATTTGTATTTTAGACCACTGATTCCTATGTTTTATGTGATGTTCTTGGGTGAAATTTGATATTTTAATGTGTTTGTTGAAATTGTGTAGAAGATAGTTCTTGAAGTGAGTTTGAAGATAAAATGGTGATTTTTACTGAAGTTTGGAAAAATAACTTTGCAGAACGTCCAAGTTGTGAAGACTATATCCTCATTCTCAGATCGAACTAGATGGAGATCTATATATTTTCGGAAAGCCTCAAATGTCTAGTTTCCGGCGCATAACCACTCCTAAGTAGCACTTGCAACTGTACAAGGCCAGGAGTATAGTACAATAACAAGTAAAGTTCGTTCCCACAAAAACTAAGTGATTGATTAGCAAGATTGATTAGCCTAATTGCTATTCAAACAAGCAGTAAGGGATGATTTTCATATTTAAAACCTATGATTAAACTAAATTATACTATTCAAGTACTTTTAAGCTAATATGGTAAAATAGTGACAAGTAATGAAATCAAATGTAACAATGAGAGATAATATGCTAAAACTATAATCTAGCTAACCCTTTCCAATTAAAGTCCTAGATTCACCTAAATACCCAAATTGTGCAAATGTGAATTGTAGACTCGTACACTCAACATTAATCTCTACTATCGATCGAGTAATAGAAATTACATCCACATATACCCAAAGTCTATCGGTTGATGACCCCAGAATATATGCGTGAATTCATTAAGAACTTTGGTACACTCAAAAGAGCCCTATACACTAGCCAGAGTAGGTCTACCTTACTAGACATGCATAGAGGACATTTATTCAAACACATTGTGTTCATCTCCGGTCGGTTCACAACACACAACCAAAAACCATTCAAAAGGAGATCAATCTAATGAAAGCATTAAGTATTCAAAAACATCTTTACAAAACATAAGCACACATGGATAAATTCGGTGGTCTATATATATAAAGTCAATGGTTGCGTTTCATCAAGCCTAAGTACTAGAAATTTAGCTCATATTATAATATAAAGCCATGCAACATATATAAGCAAATAAATACATGGCTTTACAATAATATTGAAAGAGAAAGAGTTGTAGAGAAAACTATATGGAGAGCTTTCTTTTCTACTTGGATCTTCTTCTCCTTCGAATATCTTCAACTTCCTATTGCCCAAAAATAAAAAGTCATGGTGGATGTGTAGGATTTCTTTAGAAAGGTGGAATCTTTGGTGAGAAATGGTGATGTAAGATGAATATGGAAAAATGATGTCTTGGTGAATATTTTTAGGTAGAAAGTTGATTGTTTTGGTATAAAAATATCAAAGGTTATATAGGGGAATGAATTAGGTCAGGGGTAAGTAGAAAAATTCTTGAATTTAACCATTTTTTGGGCAAAAACCTGAGAGGAACCTTGGGGGCGACCTTGGGTTGGGGTCGCATCTCTCTCAGGTGAAGTTTTTCAGCTTCGCGCATCGTGTTGAAAACGACAATAACTTCCTCTAGAGAACTCGGAATCGTGATCTGTTAAAAGCGTTAGAAAGTAACTCATGGTGCTTTCTAGAAATAGGTTACACGAAATGTAGTTTGATCTGAAAAGAGATATATGGCCCCCGAAAGTTGAATGTTCTACACAAAGATTTCCAATTTCATCCTTTTAACCTCCGAAACTCTTCAATTATGCTCAATACCTTATTTTAGGGCAATTAACCTACACAAGGCTCACAAAATTATATTCAAAAACATGCTTGAAAACGAGTATAAAATCTAGGAAATAGGGACCTCAAATAGGTATGTAAATCGTCCGATCAGGGCACTTTACGGTTTGTCAATCCAAAATTTCTAAAGGAAGCTATGGCTATTTTAGTGACTAACGGTTAGAGTTGAAAAGTCTTCCGCAGGTCCTGATGGGGAACAATTTAGAATTTTACAAGAATTAAGAGAAAACTTCCCCAATCGACTTTAGAAGACCAAGATATGTTTGGGAAACTTCCTAAATTCAAATTAAGAGTCAATCATCAAAAGAGGAAATTCAAGTTAGGAAAGAAATCTTATTCCTTTATTCATTCTACTTTCTTACTTGGTGGATTTCCTAAACCTAAGAAGAATTGAGAATCTACAAGGAGAAGTTACCTATAAATACCAAGAGTTTTTTGTAAGAGAAAAAGTGTGGATGATTGAAGATTGTAGATTGAAGATTGAAGACTCTATCAACATTCTCTTCTTATACCTTTCTTTAGAGTAGATGTTTTTATTTATTTTACTAGTTTTTATTTCTAGCTAATTTTCTTATTAGTTAGGGCTAACTTGAATCCCTAGACATGATTTCAATTCCATAGGCAAGTTTTGTGTTTTAATGAAGTATTTTTTTTTTTTTTTACATGATGAGTTCAATTTCTCTATAAGAATTGTTTTTCTATTATTTATGTTTCTTTGATTAGCCATCTTAGGAGCATGATTTTAGGATCTATGTTGTAGGATAGAGTTCGAATACCTGATGAACATATTCTGGCATGTAACAATTAATTGAATTACAACCCAATTAAGGGAAATTGATTCATGAATAACCTAGAATAGATACCATGTTTTAGGGTTCATGCGATATTCATATTCTCTTAGTTCTTAATGAGTTCCGATTATTAAATCTAGTAAATGCCCATGTTAGATTATAATTTGGAATACATGTATTTATGCAAATACCATGCAATCTACATACTAACTAATAGAGTATCGATACAATTTGTGTGGAATATCCACCGCCTTGTTGTGAATATCTTCAACATGTTTGACATCTTTATCTTCATTATTGTCTATGGATTAGATAATTGTTTAATGGTGGATAGAAGGTCCTAACTAGTGTTTTTCCATATGTTTTTCCTCATTAAAATTCTGCTGAGTTTTATTTATTGTTATTTTATTTTCTTTAGTTTTAATAATCAAATAAAAACACCTATTTCTGTGGGTGCGTTTAGTGTCTTTGTTTTTCTTATTTTAGTTAGATTAGAGCCCTAAAGTGTCTTAGATTTAAACTCATTATTTTCGTAAGTAATTAATTCTCTGTGGGAATGATCGTTGATTTTCCACTGTGCTATTTCTCACGATTTGTGCACTTGCAATGTTTTTATTATTTTTGGTGTCCATTTAGACACCAACAAGTTCTTGGACTTTAACAAGACCAACTGAAGTATCTAAAAGCTAGAAAGCATCTCAGAATAAATACACTTAAAAGTATAAAAGCACAAAAACTTGAGTGCTAGCCCATTCAGCTCACAGAGGGTATTTAGCATGCTGAGGACATTGGCCTAGCAGTAGCAACTCAGCTTGGCGGAACATCTCAGCTCACTATAGTAATTCAGCTCGACGAATCTAATTTAGCTTATCAGAGGTATTCAGCTCGCCAAAGCAACTCAGCTTGTCGAAGCTATTTAGCTATTTAGCTATTTAGCTCTTCAAGAAATACCAATCCCGTCTCGATGCGTGACGAGATAAAAAAAAAAGGATCTCAAAAATCATGCATCGTGAAGACAAGACAACTCGTCAAAACACAATCGAAGTCTAATGCAAGTAAGTCATAATTCAAAATTAAATTTATACAAAAAAAGAGCTTTTTAATTACAGGAATATTGCCTAGAAGGCCTTGTAGAAAAAGCACAATACAAGAGAAGAGAAAGCTAAAATCTTCAACAACCCTTTCGACTCAACCAATTATTCCTTTTGTTGCCTTATTTGTTTTGGTGATATTATACTCTCCACAGCCAATCACATTGGTCAAGATGAAATCGTCACTCAGCCATCATAGATCCACTTCGTCATCAGATAGATCACAATGACACCTGGCAAACATCAAAATCTGCATTGGAATAGTGTTGATGGTGCCCTCGAGATACTCATTCGTGGAACGCTAAAGCCACATTCATTTTATTTTTCAACAGTACATCCATTGGCTAAATAGAACTTATGTGCCAACTTTGTTCTATCTCCGGATTCACGAAGGCATCATATGCAAGAGACTTCTCGAAATGCTCAACAAAACCAAAGCTCCAATTTAGCCTTGGCACTTTCGAGCATCGCATGTTGAGTAGCCATCTGATTCGTCAAATCTCGAGCTAAGTACTTTGCCTTCTTGGCTCTTTGTTTAGCAGTGAGCTGGACATCTGTGGCCCTCTAGATCGGCTTCTTGAAGGAATTAATTACCTGAGCACACTCGTACAGAATAAAGAACTTATCAGACTCATAACATGCAATCCTATTCTAAAGATTGATCACATGAAAGCCCAAATAGACCATTTTTTTTTCAACGGCTTCAAGATCAGTCATCGTTAAATAAAAGTTAGATCAGAGGATTGTGGTGAGAACATATGCTTTATCTTGCGAGCAGAATGGTGTAGATAACCCATGTATCCCCATATCAACCAGAGACTCAACAAACACCTGATAGTTGTTCAATATCAGTTGGGAAGACAATCATTTGGACTTAGTCAGAATACGAGCAACAAGAGTTGAAAAGTATGGTGACTTCGCACATAGACATCAACTCATAAATGACAACAATGTTAGGGGATGGATTCCAAATAACATCAACCCTTGAGAGAAAGACCCTTTAGCTCGGCATATACTTATATGTATATATAGCAGTGGCTTTAGGGGTTGGCTACCAAGTAGCGCAATCTCCATGGAACATGAGCCCCACAAGAAAGGGGGCCTGAAAGTAATCAACATACTTCGCCAGAGCAGCAGCATTGACCACACTTGTCTCGTAGTCAATGATGCAAAACAACTATAAGAGAAATATTAATCTGCTTCTCTTATGGTTCTCGGCCTCGAAATTATCAAACCACCTTAAGCATTCAGCTTCAAAAAAACCTTATAAGATTCTGCCATTTGACTTCGAGAAATCTATAAGGTAAGGCAAGAAAAAAGAAGTGTAAAATGGCAAAGAGAAATGTGCATAATCAAAGCATTAAAAATTAAAGAAGTATTCAAATCCCCTTTGTCGAGTGAATGCGTTTTTTCTGTCGTTAGAAAATTGCGATTCAAAAGATATTTATAAAGAGTCCTAACAATGTGCTTTAAAGTCTTGAAAACTAGTAAGGCAGTAAGTAAGGGTATTGTCTACAAGGGGGTGTCATCCGTCGATTGTTTCACGTTTAGTGTTTATTAAAGCAATGTAAATGAGAACATGACAAGGGTGAGAGTGGTGTGTGTGATGTGTAAGCATGGTCGAGTGTGTGTGTGTGTGTGTGTGTGTGTGTGTGTGAGAGAGAGAGAGAGAGAGAGAGAGAGAACATGCAAAAGGAACATAAGGAAGATAAGAGAATATGGAGAGATGAGAATGGTGATTAAAAAGATAAATGTAACCAGGTGCTTGTCTTTCTAAATTAAAATACTGTTAATTAAATTAATCTTCTCCTAACGGCAAACATTACGAAGATAAGTGGCTAGGAGAGATGTAGACAATGTACACACAAGGTACTCATGACCACCAAATCATTCATACCACCTACAATAATCAACTGCATAAAACACTCCTAGATTGGGTTCAACCTACTTCCATATGACTTCCCTCGTATGGTGGCAGTGTTAATTGTCTAATTCATGATCGCTACTCACCATTGGTATGCCGAGTAAGTAACAACCATGGATAATATTAAGCATAAATATGAAAGGATCAACCATCGATCGCTACTCATCTGTCACGTGTAAGTAATAACCAATGATAACATTAAGCATAAAAACAGGCCCTTGACCACTACTCATCGAGGGTATATCGCGTGAGCAACTTCTAATGGCCAAAAGCATAAGGTTAGAGAACCAAAATCCATTCAGGCATGACGTGTACTCTTTCATGAATTCCACCCAATCAATTAAAAGCATAATCAAAACCAAGTGTGATGTTCACCTCTCCCTAATTCTCAAATACTCATATTGACAAGCTCGTCGGAAACGTAAGTCAAAGATTTATATTTAAAGTTCAACCTCGCTAGTGCTAGTGACTAGTATAGTAGCAATCAAGGGTATTGTTCCGTAGGAAGGTATTTTCGTTAACCGTTAATCGTTTCAAGTTCTAGTGTTTATTATAAGCATGTAAATAGAATGTGGAAGTGGTGAGAATGATGTGTGTGAAGTGTATGTACAATGAGGTGTGTGTGTGTGTGTGTGTGTGTGTGTGTGTGTGTGTGTGTGTGTGTGTAAAGAATGAAAATGAAAATAAATAAAAACAAAGAGAATATGAAAGGGTGAGAATGGTGTTCAAAGAGATAAATTAAATGGTGGATAGGAGAGATGTAGGTTCACCATACATAAGTGCACAAATAGTTTGTTGTTGGGCATTAAGTGTATCCAATTCAAGTTAAGGGTTCATTCTTGTCTCAATCCGATTTATACCCATTCATAGAGCCAACGGTCGAAGAGTGTGTTAAAAGCCTTTCAAACACGAAACCGCCAACATATGTGAACCGATTCTACATACAAAACTACATTGAGCCCCAATGGTAGCTTCGTAATGTAAAATGACAATGTGAAAGTTTAATGAATGTGGAAATAGTGATTGTATCTCCAACTATAATTCACCTAGAGCCCCTAGAATGAGAAACAGCCTAAGACCAATAATTGTAACTCTAACCATGACTCACTTAGAGCCGCTATAGTGAGAAATAGCTAAAGTTCAATTGTTAACAAAAAACATATAACCAAACCTCATCTAATATGACAATTAATAGGTTCATTCATTTTTCCTAGCTAATTAGTCAAGACTATGCCCGGAAAGCCCCTCCAAAGACACAATCCTAACTCTAAGTCACTCAAACCCATTCATGACATGCTCTTTCGACCTTCCAAAGACATACACATACAAATGAGATATTTGATTACAACTACCCCTACAATTAAGTTAACCTACTCCTAATCACATCCATGAACACATATAAATTTCCAATCATCCATAAATATGTATTTCAAGACAAGAGATATATCAATTAATAACAAGAGTGAATCAAAACACAAATTAGATATAAAAACAACCAACATATATATTGAGCACAAATTAGGTTTACAAATATTCCCAAGTGAGGATTACATATTCAAGAAAACAAGAAATACATAGAGAGTGAGAAATAGATACAACCATTGAAGAAAACCTCCTCCAAGAGCTCCTTCCTTTGTCTAGCTTGAATTTGGCCCAAGTCCACTCCCATCTTCGTGTAATCTACTCCTAAATATGGTGGATGATGGGTAAAAGATGAAATGGAAGGCATCCATGGAGAAAAAACCTTCATGGATGCCCTTGAAAGCTTCTCTTTCTTATTTAGATGGAAGAAAATGAAGAAGAAGAAGGGTTGCTCGCTGTTAGTGTAAAGAGAAGAGAAGAAAATGTGTAGTTGGGAAGTTAAGGCATGATTTTGGGGTGAAAGAGTAAGTTTGCCCTTGTCAGGCTTCAAGGCTACCAACAAAGCTACCAATTTGGTTGCCTTGGCTTATGTGAATTTTAGGCAAAGGTTGAGGTGACCAGCAAGGCTACCAAATTTGGTCGCCACGTTGGTCGCCATGCACACTAGTAGAATTTTCAGCTTCACCCACCAGCTAGCCACAGATGGGCTTAGATCACGCCGTAGTCGGTGTCAATGGTGAGGCGCGACACTCTTCGTAATATCATATTCTTCACGTTTTTTTGCTTATTTTTACCTCCCAATCATTCCTTTACGCTCAAAACCTATTGTAGAGAAGATTTACCTACATATGGCTTGAAACAAACATTATATACAAAAATATGCTTGAATACAAGCACAAAAGATAAGAAAGGGGATTATGGGTGGGAGAGGAGGGCGGGGAAGCTCAAATATGTGTAAAATAGTCTGATCACATATCAATCCAAAACATGCATTTTGAATTATCAATCAACATACATACAATCATGAGATGTTTAATTAAACTATTCCTAAATTATGTTATTCTACTCCTAATCTGAAATCATGAACACATATCAATTTCTAATCGACATGAACATGAATGTAAAACCAAGAGCTATCCTTAATCATGCATCAAGAAGGGTTGTCATGCTTACTTAATACAAATCAAGAATCAATAAAGTAATTGAATGAGACAATACTTGAAGATATTAAATACAAGTCAATTAAATAAATGGCACTAGTGTTAGGTTTACACATTTTCCAAATGGGAATACACATCAAAGAAGAAAATACAAGAGAAGAGTAAAAGAGAAGAACCAATTGTCATCTCGGATCTCCAAGCTTAGAGGAAGCCCGATTATCATCTTGGATCTCTAAGCTCCATTGAAGTTCCTTATCCTCGTAGACAAGAAAGGATGGCTCTTTCCTCTTGAATCTCCTCCAAGGATGGGTGGTTGCAAGTAAAAGGTGGCGGTGGTGAGGCATCCATGGAGGAAAATCTTTATAGATGCCTTTGAAGCTTTCTCTCTCTTTTGTTGGTGAAACAGATGAAGTGTATAGAGGATTTAGTTTAGGTTATGGATTAGATATTTGCTCTTGAAGAAAGTGGTGTATTTATAGGTTTGAAAGATTATAGCACGAATTAGGCATGAAAGGACAACTTTGCCACTCTAAAAATGGTTGAAACCCGTCTTTGAGCTAAGCTAGAACTAGTTCTCACCCGATATGCACGGGTAGTGCGCGAGTATAGACCTGCGTAGTAGACTAACGCACTACAACTTGATGACTTCTGGCTCTCTGTTGCTCGGTTGATGTGCTGGTGTGGACCAGTGAGGTCATGGAAGTGTACGAGTAAGGTCACTCGTGCAGGACCCACGCACTACGCACTTTCTGGAATCTTCATTTATGCACTTTATGCTCATTTTTGCCTCTGAATCTTCATTTAAAGCTCAAACACCTTGCTTAGGGAATATAACCTACATAAGGCTCAACAAACACACTTGAAACCGAGCATAAAAGCTAAGGACCTCAAATTGGTACAAAAATGTGACCATCATTGAGTCGCTGGGAATTCATCTTGTGGATTTAGAAGGTATTGTTATAGGGATTTTTCAATAGCATGAAACATCAACAAAGATAACAGATAATGCAGAAATATAGTAGGACATGTCGCCAAAAGTCAAGTAGGAGACTCGTTATCAAATGGTCAACAGGAACACGTGGCAGCACCACATGAGAGACAATCTGCAAGTATAATCCATTCGGCAGATAAGATCTACTCGGCAGAATTAGCCTACTCGGCTAAGGAATCTTATTCAGCTAGAGTCTTACTTGCCAAAAATCTCTATTCAACAAGATCTCCTCAGTAGACCAGGAAACACAATCTCATCAAGATACACTGTATCAAGTGGAGATTCACTCAGATACAAAATCTTAGAATCACACTCCAACAAGGAAATATCACTATTCCCTCAAAAGTATTAGAGAGTCCTAAATGAGTTACGCACCAGAATCCTACAAGGATTCTAACTATGCAGATGTTACTTACATGACAAGGATTAGGGCAACACCCTATCAACCTATATAAATACCAGTGGAAATCATTGTATTACGACATAAGTAGTTATTCGAGAGAATGAGAGTATTGAGTGTGTAATCTTCAAAGATAGCGATATTTTCTTCACCATCTCTGGCAACTATGGTTTTTTCCCTACTTTAGGGTTTTCCACGTAAAACTCGTGTTATTACTTTACTATTTTATTTCATATTACTTCATAAACCATCGTTCTCGCCAAATTAACCACGTGTGTTGGAATGAAAATGGTGGGATTGTAGGTGGGATGTATAGCATTACTGTTACGTTAGTCAATACTGTTGCTATTAGCGGAGTTGAAGTACCTTCACGGCTTTACGTTGATTTCTAGAAACACATTTGGCCCTTAGAACAACTCCAACCAACACATCAAACATACCAAACACATCAAAATATCCTCTCCAACCAACACACCAAACAAAAAAAATAATAAAAAAAAGAATTTAGTATAGCTACAATGCATGCCAAATTTGGTGAGCATCGTAGCTACACCAAATCCCCTTATTTTTTTTATTAAATGTCACATCAGCAATTATGATTTGTTAAAATTACTAATTTAACATTCCTATACTTAATTATAACAATATGTATTCCTAAAAAATCTACCGTTAGAAAGATCTTATTGAGATTTTAAAATGATACAAATATTGATATACATATTTAATTTATTAAATTTAATTATTAATCAATACATTTGACCAATATAGTAATTATTTTTTTTTGACATTATATGAGTAATAATTTACGAATAATATTGTTATGTCAAAAAAAAAAATTATTATTATACAAGTTAATTAATAAAAATTAATTAGTATCGTATAAATATATATTAAAAGAATATTCTTTAAAGATATTCATTTGGTATAAAATTTGATACGAATAAATTAGACAGTAGAAAAAAATTTATTGTAAAGAAGATGTTTTTATTTTTTTTTATTTTTTTATTTTTACGACAAATTGGTGTAATAACCCGGCTTTCAAAACGACCGTGTAGTAGGACGTTCAAAAGTCGTCTTCGTTTCTACTCTTGTTTTCTGTTTATTGTTCACAGTTGAAACAGCACAAGTTGGGGATTTGTTATAGTCAGTTTGTAGGTGCTGGATAGGTTGACGTTTGAAAATGGACGGAGAAGAGTTGACGGAGCAGGAAACTGCATTGTATGATCGCCAAATTACGGTTTGGGGGGCCGATGCTCAACGGAGGTACATTTTTTCTTTAACAAAAATTATCTAATAATTTAGGCATGTAGCTTTTTTGAACTTAAATTGTATTTAGTTATTACTGAAATTTGTTATTTAAACTTGAAATAGGTTGAGCAAATCTCATATTTTAGTCTGTGGAATGAAAGGGACTATTGCTGAGGTGAATTTTTAGTAATTAATCAATTTATTTTCAATTGAATTGTTATTTGTTGAATGACAACTTTATTGTAATTGCTATGCTTTGTTTACATTCTTTTTATTTATTTATTTTTTTTTGGGGGGGATGGTGGAGTTTCAGATGTGTTTATGGTTTGAAGTTGTTGTTATTGTGGTTAGTTTTGCAAGAATATAGTGCTGGCCGGAGTTGGTAGTTTGACATTAGTAGATGATCGGATGGTGACCGAAGAAGCATTGCCTGATGAGTATGTGAATGGTGGGAAAACAATTGCAGAGGTTTAATTTGTTGCGATTCCTTGAAAGAATTCAATGCAATGATTCGCGTTTCAGTTGAAAAAGGTTTGCCTCTCTTTTCAATGTAGTTGTTATTTGTATGATTATTGCTGAAAATTTTGATGAGCTGTATAATGTGTATTAAAAACAATTAAGACCTTGAGCCCTTTGTTTACTGCTTCACATTCATTAGTGGAACCAATGAAGTGAATATGGTTAGGTCTTAATTGTTGGTCTTGCAGGTGATTTGTCAAGCTTTGGTGGAGAATTTTATGATAAATTTGATGTCGTTGTTGCCAGCTGCTGCTTCTTCACAACAAAAGTAATTGAAAAAATCTTCTATTTCTTTAATAAACGATTATGGCTTGTAAATATTGCCTTTTATGATAAGATCTTAAATACAATATTAATTCCCTTGTTTATGCTTTACCCCCAGAAATTGATCAATGAGAAATGCCGAAAATTGTCAAAGCGTGTAGCTTTTTACACAGTTGACTGTAGAGAATCATGTGGTGAAATATTTGTTGATTTACAGAACCATAACTACTCAAAGGTGACCATCCTATCCCTAATAATTTAACCTTTTCCAGTTCTTCTGTTTCCAGGACGATCCTTTGCCAGTTCTTTTATATTCATCTTACATTTGTGTTGTGTGTGATGCATAAAGTTCTGTTCCGAGCAAAGCTAAAGGGAAAAAAAAAAAATATGCATATATTTCTGTTGATTCTACATACATAACAACTATGGCTAATAGAAATTACACGCAGGGCGCGGAATTCTTATTTGGAATGGTAGACCATGACTTTTTAAGCACTTATAATTTTTTTCTGCCGTATCTTCTTTTACTTGGATGCTGAATTTGTAAACTTATGATATTAACTGTTTTATGTTTCGATCTGCTTCCATTTCCTATATGCCCATATTCATTTTATTTATAAGGTATATGATGCAAAATTGCCTGAATAATATGTCAGTGTGCATGTAACTTTATTATGAAATCAAGACTGTTGTTTTTCTACTCATCTGACAGAAATGGAAATGTTGCCAGGATGGCGAAACCAAATTTTCATTTGTAACTTTAAGGTTAACAATTTATCCTTTTTGGTATTATTGTAACTTTTAAAATAATTACCATTAATTGTGTTGAAAAATTAATCAGCCATGAAATTAATCGAGTGGGTGTTTGATTTATTTTAATTTAAAAGCTATATGCATATGTTTGGTTTGTACTGCAGAAGTGTTGTGATTTGTTACAAACTTAAAATAACTAAAATAGACATGGTTTTTGAATATATATATATATATATATATGTATGTATGTGTGATACAAATCAAATCAATATATAAGCAAAATATATAAATTAGAAAAAAAGAAGAAGAAGAAATTAGGTAGTCTATTTTGTATATTTTTTAAATTTTATAAAAAAAAATATTAATGTTATGACATATATTTATAATTTTGATAAAAAAAAAATAAAATAAAATAATTTTGGTGGTGCTTGCTTCTTTCCACCAGTTTACAATTTTTTTTTTAAGAAACAGCATTCTTTTTCTTAAATTCAATTATTTATTTTTTTTTTTTTAAAGTTTCAATGTTCTTTTTATATTTTTATATAATTATCAAGAAATGAGGATATAAATGTTTTTATCTATCTTGATTTCGTAAGGACATTATGGACACTTTAAAAGATCCATTAAATGTTCTAGTAGATTATTCACTTAAAAAAATTAACTTCTTACCTTCTTCTCAAAATAGTTGCCAAAAGAAGTTAAATTATCAATTAATCACTTTTTAAAGTTTTACCAATCATCTTTTTATACCAAAATCAAAGAAGAAGAAGAAAAAGAAGAAGATTTTAACTTTTTCAAAAGTAATACCAATATGACCCTAAGAACTAATTTTATGAGTTTCTAATGAACTACTCTCGAGCTTCAACTTATGTTGGATTGGTTATCTGCATATAATTTTCATATGTTATTTCCTCAGCCTTTTATACCATAAAACTACAACTTGTACATATGTGTATTTGTAGCGTTCAAGCACATGCTACTTTTTGTTGACAAGAGGTAGTAATTTATATTTTCTTGCATGACAGCAAAGGCTTGAAGAAACAATTGAGTGCCAATTACAGTATCCAAGTTTTGAGGTATGACTTGGCTTTTACGGTTTTTTGAATGACATTATGTGATTTTTGCATCTCTCTCTCGCTCTCTCTCTCCCTTACTTTTTTTTAGAGTTTTCTTAAGGTCTTTCCTTCCGAAGGAGAGATCCAAGCTGAGAAACCAGAGCTATGCTGTTGACCAACTGTTTTGTGGTGAATTCGAATTAATATGTCTCTACCCATTTATAAACCTTGCTTATATACTTTGCCTCCTGTTTTTTGTCACGGTGTGGTCTACCTGAGTGCATTATCCTGTCATTTAGTCCCCCATATTTACATTGTATCAGTACACCCCTTGAACCGACATACATAATATTCAAACATCCTAATTTACATGGTATCACTGTGTCAACTACGTTTTGCTGGCACTATCTTCCTTTAGAACTTAAACATGATTGCTTCCTGGACTTGTACACGTACATTCTCTCATGTAACATGCTTCCTGTACCGGTACACATTCTCTTAGAGTCTTAGTCAAGTTAGCATCTGTTTTGAAACTAAATTTTGTTGCTTTTTATTAAGGTATTGGACTGATTTTTTGACTTCCTAATGATGATATGTATGTACCAGCTTGTTGACGATTTGTGTATGTTGTCTTTGAGTGCTTCCTAGGAAAGTATCAAAGCTCTACTTTGCTATGCGAGGTGTGGTGATTTATGCAGTTATTAATTTCTTAATTCTAAAAGAAAAAAGGATTGAGGATTTGAAAAATGACAGGGGTTAATATTTATTGGGAGATAACTCGAAAGAGCAGATGGTTTTTTTTTTTTTTTTTTTTCTTTTCTGACTGAGGTTTAATTTAGTGAGAACTGTAAGGTAGATGTACAATTGTACATAGCTCCTTTTCATTGGATCAATAACTGTGCCATGTTTCAAGCTCATTGAGTAGCATTGATAAGATGCAATTTCTTTTATGAGATTTGTATGGTGATAACTTTGTGGGGAGATAATAAAAATCTGCTATGCAAAATAGAAATAACATTAATTATATTTTCTTTTGCAGTAATAGAAAGATTTGAAGAGGCTGAAGGACGTAGTGTTGGCGAAATCTCAATTGAAGATCTTCCTGGTGTCTTGTCTTGAATCTTAAAAAGTAACTTTCGATTGTGTTTGTTGTTTAATTTTTAATATTTATTATAATGTTGTGCATTGTCTAAACTCTAACCCTCTATGACAGTCGCGTAATGTATCTCATATTCTTGACACCCTTTTGGAAAGATTGGTCATGAGCCATCATTGGAGGAATTTTAGGGCAGGTTAATTTCCAGCTATATGTGTTTTTTATTCTGCTTTTCATTTTTTGGAATAACTACTCTGAACTTTGATACCGTTGACTTTCAAAACCTTTTAGGAGGTTATCAAAGCAATATCAGGCAAAGGAGTTCCTCTCAAGAATTTCATCTTATTTGATGTTTATGGACGTGAAAGGCGGCAAGTATTGAAGTAGAGAAGTTTAATTTATTTTGGGATCGTTTTCTACTTTTAATGTTAATGTCACTTAATGGCAATGGATTATTACTTATCCAATTTCATAAGTTTAAATCTATTAATTTTGTGTTTCAGAAATAGAAAGGTCAAATGGTCAATTATCTAGAATGTAATGGTGGTGACTGGTCACAAGAAATAAAAAGGTCCAAGTGGTAGTGGTGTGGCCCGGAAGGAAAATGAGGAGCCGATTATTAAAGTGCTTAAAGCTGATACAGCTGTTTGATCGGGTGGTTGCCGGTGGGACACAATAAATTAGTGTCTGCTAAGTTGGTAGAAAGATTAAAGAACCATCAATGGTTAAAACTGCAGGGCAATATGGAATCTGAGCAGTGAAAAGTAAAAAAAAAAAAGCCATATTTTTGGGAAATATCTTCTCGTAACTAGAAAATCAAATTTAAATATGAACGTGGGCAGTTGTTATCCCGCAATAATCTCATCTACTAATTGATAGTCAAAATTAAATCAAAACAATTTAAAAGTTAAAAGGCATGATACGATTACAAGGCGTACAAAAGAGAGCCCACCATGCAAAGATGATCAACCATACCATTAGAAAAGAAAGTGAAGACAAGTTGGACCAGCTGTTGAATGATTTGGAACAAGAATGGGACTCCATGAAACAATCAAAGCGCAGATATTCAAGTATCATAGTTGATGAGATTTTTCAATTGATGGACAAGTCTCCCAGAAGCCTTATGTCCTCGCTTCAGCAAGAGTGGAAGGTGATGAACAATGGCTTGGCTGTTATGGAGATCCTCAGGGAGAGAAGAGCAGCCATTGAGAGTGGCAAGTTGAAGGGAAGGCGGCTTTTCAACGAACCAGCTGAGGCGCAAAGAGAGTCTCTATGCATTGATAGTGAAGTAAGGTCTGTGTGTTCTTATGGTTCTGATGATGATGATGATCCTGATCAGGAGGAGGAAAGTGTTGGTGAGAGTGAGCAGGAGGTTTCTAATTCTACTGATATTGCAGATCAGATAGAACAAGCAGCTGTAGAGGAAGGAGAGAAGGAAGTAGCAGAGAAAACTACAAGCTTTAGCGGGGGAAAATGGATTGTTTTGGTCTTGTTGATTACATGTGCACTAGTAGTCTCAATGAGGAGCTTTTTTGGATATAAAGATCATGAAGATGATCAGGTGATTCTAGTTCCAACTTGAAATATAAATCTTTTTTCTTTTAATTAATTACTTTCTACTTTATAATACACTATATTCATGATCACTGCATGCATCTGATTTCAATATGGAACTCATCAACTCATCAAAGATGTTTCAACTTGATTATATTTCTATTGATTGCCATTTATTATATATAGATCATCATTTGTTAAGGAATTAATTAATAATGATGTCTTCTTCATGTATGGTTTTTTTATTTTTATTTTTATTTATTACTATCAAATTTAAAAAAGTATCTCTTAACTTTTAATGATCAAACACCATAATTGAGAATTTGACGGATTTTTGAAACATTGACCAAGGCCTATGAATGCCAGTAGAGAAGGCCAAAACAATTTTAAATGATAAAAGTGACTTTAATTAATTTTACACATATTATTATATTATTGAATCCAAACTATGCTTTGAACCTCTTTCTTCGTGAAAGCAATAATTAATTAATTAACTTCCTTTGTTATTTTCTTAATGATACCACCTTCACAAAAGACATATGCTACCTTTATATCATCCATAAGAAAAAAAAAAAAAAACTAAAATTATAGTCCCTAAATATGTTCTATTTGACTCTGAATTCTGAAATGTTAAAAAAAAAAATAAATAAATAAAAAAATACATATTTTGTAAAAAGAAAATACCTATAGATATATATTTAATATCATCAAATGACATGCAATTCAAATACCAAATTAGTAGTTTCATGTACGCAAAAAGCAACTGTTAAAACGATTGAAGACTTTAAGTCACATTACATACAGTATCACTATCAATTAAAAACAAAAATAAAAGTCTCATTACAATACAAAAGTTTAACAAATCTGAACAAAACTCAAATCACCGAACAACGAGAGCAAATTCAGACACGTTTCTAGTCTTTTAAGGTAAGAAACTAATTAACAAATGATAAAGACGAATAGTTAAATAAGCTAGCAAAGATAGGACGATGACAACATATTAATAATGATAATCACATTCTTTTCAAAAAAACAAAAAATAATGATAATCACACGCCAAAAGATCACCCGAGATTTCTTAAAACTCAGAAGTAGTTTGTCCAAAAAAACATGCATGTTATCAATTTCAATATATACACGTAGATATATTTTATTATTATTTTTTTAAGTATTATATAAATTCAGAGTTTTGGAAAGGCGGATGATTTAAATGTACAACCTCATGGTATAGTTGTAAAGGATATACTGTTTGGACCAACCTCTTCTCGTCTACATAGATACATCCTATAATTAACAAAGGTCAATTCCATAAATAGTCATAAAATTATGGTAGTTTCTAAATTTGTCTTCTAAATCTGTCAGTTTCTAACAGTTTGATTGTTTTTAGCAAACAAACCAAAACATTTTTTTTTTATTAAACATGCTAAGATTTTTTTTTTTTTTTTTTTTTTTTTTTTGAATTAAACAAGTTATACTATTCCTTCCTCTTGTTCTTCGATGATTATTTTTTTTTATTTTTATTTTTTTCTCTTCTGAGGTTACACAATCTATTTCTTTTATTAAACATATTAGGGCATAACTTATTTTCTTCCACATGGAGGTCTGTTGAATGTCTTTTTTTTTTCTTTTTTTTTTTTTTTTTTAAAGTTGTATATCTTTTTTTTTAATTTTTATAAATATAAGTAAAATAAGGTTGACGATAATTTTGTCGGTTTATAAAAAATGTTGATAAAAACAATGAAAATAATGATTTATGATAAAAATAGAACATCCTTTTTTTAAAAAAAATAAAAAAAAATAAAAAAGGCTAAAAATGTGTGTTTCCTCTGTCAAGGGTATAAAGTTACACAGCCTGAAAAAAAATAGTATTGTATTGGTTATTCAATCATATAATATTACTAATCTTGTATATAGCTTTTTCATGCAAGATTGGTTATGTAACATTATAAAGTGGGACTTTATAACGTTACATAATCGATTAAGTAAAAAAAAAAAACGTATGAAATTTTGTATCAGATCATATATATATATATATATATATATATATCATTTCTTTATTTTTATTTAGACTCCTACTACATTGGATAGAAAACCCTTTACACATAATTGTAAAATGAGTATGATAAAACTCGAATCTTCCATTGCAAACATGAGCTAAAAGGGAATGTGTGTACTTTTAAAATTAGTTTAAGGAAGTTTTACATGATTCTTGATTTTACAAAACTACACAAACCTCGTAACAATATCGTTTTTAAGAATATTAAAAAACGAGCTAAAATCATTCTTTAGATTGAATAAATTCCCTATATCTGATGAGATCGAGTACTAGGTAATCAATGGTAAAGATAATAGCAAAAACAGTTTCAATTAAAGTTAGATTTGATGTGATAAGAAGAAGACACAATGAGAGAAGAAAAAGAAGAAAAGATCACCTTAAAAAAGAGAAAATTGTATGTTATAATTGACAAGGAGGAATATAAGGACATTATATGATCATTATCAGTATACAGTTCTCATATCAATATTCAATGTATCAGCAAATCAATCTTTTTCAGTTTGACATGAATCTGTCATATTTGCATTTGATCTACAACAGTAATTAAAGATAAAATTTCAACTCTTTCGAAATTAAATGCAGAAGGATATGTGACATCATATATACAAGCAGAAAGATTCAGTTCAGTCATGCACAGTACTGCAACTTAAGAGACAAAAAACCATTCTTCCAAAACTCATACTAGTTTTATTTTTTAACTGAAATCAAACAAAAGGAGCATTATCAATCTTCATTGCTAAGGAGAAGAGTACCACATATATATGTTGGAGACTTGGAGATACATTGCCAAATTGGTTGTTCACCACCTTCTTTTTTTTTCTTTTTTTTTTTTTATCTCATCTCTCATATATTATGTTGTAGAAACAGGTTAAGGAAACTGGGGCATTGAAATAAATGTCTTTACAAAGCAGTAGTATGTGTGTGCATCTGAGCGAAGATGTGTTCAAAGCTGTCAGTGAACTTGTCGGTTGGATGTGTGTGCATACCTTCATAGGTTGTCACCACAATCTCTTCATTTCTGGAATTGCGTTGGATTTGCTTCTTCACATTGCACCCTTTATGAGTACATTTGTAGTAACTTCTGCCACAAGTGAAAATGGAAAAAAAAAAAAAAAGCAAGAAAATTAATAATATAAATAAAGATAAATTAATTGAATTCATCAAACATATATAGTGCTAAAGGGTGGCCTAAAATGTCTAAAATGTATGTATGAAGACAAAACCCCATTAATTAAGTCAATGTCATCACTGCCTTTTCTTTAATTTGACAACGATCTTGTAAACATTTTGCAATTGTTGGTTATATTCTATGATGATGTACTGAAGTAGAAGAAAAAAAAAAAAAAAAAAAAAAAAAAAAAAACAGATAAATTATATCAAATTCAACTCCAAATCCCTTTAAGACGAAGAAACATCCATGGATGTCAGTCCTAAATGCCTTATAATGAAATGAGCCTTTGATTATGGTCTGAATAAAATTCTCTAGATCGAACATAACAAGGAGTGTAGTTTTTTTTTTATAAAATAAATTCAGACTTGTTTGGTTAGATCCACGAGGTTGTGGTTCGAGTTATACCCCCTCCCCCAATCCCGAAATAATAATATTGTAATAATTCAAAAAAAAAAAAAAAAAAACTTGTTTGGTTAGATCCAAAATTGAAATAAATTTTTAAATAAAAATATTAAAAAAGTTCAAAATTTTAAAATCAAAGTAATCTTTTCTGCTTTCAAGAAATAATGTCTAAATCATTTTACAAAGTTCAAAATTTATCCTAATTTTTAAAAACTATTTTCAAAGCTACACAATATGATCACACACGGTTATAAATACCAAAAATCATTCAAAGTGATGCTCCTGGGTCTACACAATATGCATCCATGCAGAAGCAAACTCCAACAAATTATAAAAATTAAAAATTAAAAATTAAAAAAAAAAAATTCATGAGAAGAAATCAATATAAATTCTGTAAAAAGCATCGTTGAAAACCATAAATAAATATTTTTTCAATTTAAGTAAAGAAGCAGAGAAAGATACTGACCTAGGGAATTTACTGTTCTTAACAATTTTTTGGCCATATTTCCTCCATCGATAGCCATCATCAAGTATGTCAACCTGGCTCCTTGTTTGAAATGCATATCTCTGCTTTTTGTTCATCTCTTTCTTCCCTCCTTTCTTATCTGATTTCGCCTGATCATTCTCACCAGAATTGTAAGAATTTGCTTTATCATAAACGCTATTAGGATGATCAGAATGTTGAATTTGATTGTGATCTGCTGCCTTCATCTCATGATTAACATTATGGGAATGAAACTGAGTTTGAAGATCTGTAACCATATTTAATGTGAAATTAGGAGAAGCTGAAACTCTTGATGATGAACTTGGGAGAAGCATATGTAAGTCATCCATGGGAGATGATCAGATAGATTTGATATTAAATAATATCAATTTGTAATACAATGAAGGAGAATAAAAAGAGATTATATATAAAATAAAAAATATGAGGGGTAGAAGGGGAAGAGAAATACTTCAGTATTGTTGTTGGTCTCTCGCTACATGTTACATGACATATATACTGATATTTATCGTTACGTCAAATCACACGTGATTTTCATAACACGTTGCATATTGTGAGTAGGTATAGCGGATTGGACATAATACGCTCGTCGCATCCGATGATTTTTGTAAAAGATTAAGAAGAGAGAGACATTTAATCTGTGATGAAATTGGAAAAAGGAGAAACAAGATGAAGAAAAAAGGTGGGCGGCTTAATGGGCAACGTCCAACTTCACTGACTACAGAGAAAATTGAAAGATAGAGAGGTTGACGTTCATGTATGCACTCCTCAATCCTCATGAAAAGAAAACTAAAATCAAGCTGAGTCGTAAACGGCACGTAAAGTCAAGGTGTGAAAAGCTAGTGTTTAGGTTAAAAATGACCAAATATGTATACAGAGGTTGGAGTGTGGAAATCAAACATTACCAAGAAGGATATATTGGCCTCAACTAGCAGTTTAATTCCTTCTATTATTGTCTTGGTGACTCACATACAGCCTAGCTCCATGCATCCATCACATATATAAAATTCTATAGGATCTATTAACTCGTAATTACTATTTGAGTTTAATATTTAGTCTTCACGGATGGATTTACTTACCCAAAATGTTTCAATGAAATATCATTTATGTATTCATTTTTAAATGCCTAGCTTTTTTTTAACACATTTCCGGTATTTTCTTAACAAAATAAAAAAAAAGAAGGTTTTTTTTTCCTTCTCTCTTTCTTTTAGTAATTGAAATGAATTGTAACGGTTTAAACAAGATGATTATTTTTTGTTTGGTATTTTGTGTTTTTCTTTTCTAAAACAAAGGAAATAGACCCGAATATATTAATATCGGTTACTGGGTTGAAATGATTTAGCGGTTGTTATAAGTAATATATATACAGGGACGGGTGGAAGAGAGGGATGTCCCGGGCCGGGCAACCCTCTTTCAAAAGAAAAAAAAAATGTATTATGAAGAATCACAAAAACACTCCTAATATTAGATCTAATTGTATTTATATGTAAATTTGTTTATAATTACACTAACATCCCTATCATTAGTATAAGTTATTTCATTTAGTTATTCTAATTAAAATCAAAAGACAATAATAAAAATTACAAATAATCAATCACAATTGAAAAAAGTAATATTTTATGCTTTTTTTTACATATAATATTTCCTTGTTTTTATTTCAATTTTTTGATTGCACAATTTAGATTCATTTCATTTTGTTCTATTTGTTAATTTAAACAATTATTAATAGTAAATTTCATAATATGTAGAATCTATTTAAAAACAAGATATATATTGACAAACAAATTAATGTGAGGGTCTATGAGTAATTAATTAAACATTCAAATGTATTGACTAAACAATTCAATGTGAGAGTTTGTGAGCCACTAAGTAAATATTAGAACATATTGACTAAACAAAAATAGATAAATTCAACAATTGATATCTAATGAATTGACTATATACTTTTAGTGTGTATTGAGGAAAAAAAAAATTTGCATATATAATTTAGCCTAGCCTGTAAATATTTCCAGGGTCCGCCCCTGTTTATATATATATATATATATATATCTGTGTGCGTTTTTTTTTTTTATTTTTTTTTTTTTATTTTTTTATTTTTATTTTTTTATATTTTTTTTATAGCAAAAATGGCCTATTCTAGGTGGTCAACTGCAAAACTGCCCTAAAATCAAAATCAATTGTATAACAACCCTATTTTTCCCAAAATACCCTCACTAATAACTACACCACATTAATTAACCTTATTTATTACTTTTACCAACCAACTTATCAAACAAATGAACTAAGCACTATCTAATCATTTTCTTACTCTACAATGCTTTCTTTGGGTCAGGGTGAACTAGCCGGGTCACCCTGTCCCGAGACTTTTTTCCTCAGGATAGGGTAACTCGGTATACCTATCCCGAAGCTTTTTATCTCCCAAATTTCATCAACTTTGTTCAAATTTCACACAATTTATACAATAATTCTCCTCAATCATACCACTCTAACTCAAAAATTGAAAACTCATTAATCAATTCCAACTCACAACCATAAACCTAAATGTTAGGGTTCAAATTAAAACTCAAAATAATTCAAAACTAAAACTCAAAATAATTCAAATAAAAACTCACAACAATTTTGATTTGCGGTAGGATTCAGGATGGGTGGGCAGGAGGTTTGGGAGATTAGGGCATTAGAGAGTGAAAAGGGTTTTTTATTTTTTACTAAAGGGTATTGATATCTTTTCGGGACATTTTTACTATTGATTTTGATTTTTGGGTAGCTTTGCAATTGTCCCTCTAAAATGGGCATTTTAGCTAAAATCTCTCTCTCTCTCTCTCTCTCTCTCTCTCTATATATATATATATATATATATTAAAACATTACAATAATTTGAGGTTTGGAGAAGGGGGAGAGACTTGAACCCACAACCTTATAATGTGGGCATGAAAGACTTACTACTGGACCAACTTCATCTTGTATTGTATGGAAAAAAAATTACAAAAAAATGTTCTAGGTGTCAGTTTAATAATTTATAGACAATCCCACCTTACCTAACGTATTGAAGAGGCTTGCTTATTTACAAATGTATTTGAATATCTAATATTTGGATCATCTGATAAGTAATTATTGTAAATTTGTAATAGAATAAATGAAATTTAATGCAAGGCTAATCGGATTTATAAGAGCATTTCTAATACAAAAATACATTTGGAGAAAATTGAATGCCACATAGAATAGATAGTTAAGAAGTTAGAAAAATTCTCTCCAATGTAATTATCTAACTTCAATATGGAGATAATATAGCAAAAAAAAAAAAAAAAAAAGTTAAAGAATATGGAGTTGAGTTTCTAAAAACATCTTCAATGCTATTATGTATTTGGAGGAAAATTAAGTACCACATAGAATTGTTAGATTATGAGGTAGAAAAAACATCTTCAATGCAATTATCTAAGTTGATTATGGAGGTGATGTGGCAATTTTTTTTTTTTTTTTTTTGTGCATAGAAATTATTTGTTTTAGAGAATATAGAGTTGGGTTTCTAACTTTATAAACTCTCATAGAAATGTTGATTAGGATTTCTAACTTTTTACCAATAATAATAGTATGCCTCATTTAATTGTAAAATAAAAGAGGAGAGAGAATAAGATAAATTTTGTAAGGTGATTGGTCAAAACTGGATACATATTTGATTTAAGGGGAAATTGCAATAAAGTACCCTCACATTTGGTGAAAGTGCAACTAGATCGTACTTTTACCAAAATTACAATAAAGTACCATTGACTAACCCTTTAACTGTTAAAATTAACAGTTGACCGGTTAAATATTATGAAATGTCTAAATTACCCCTAAGTGTTGATAAAACAATTCTCATTATCCAATGAATAAGTGCCACATCACTTACAATTTTTAAAAATAAAACAAATGTATCTTGAAAAATGAATTTTTTTTTAAAAAAAAAAACTAGATCTTGGAGGAGATCTGGACTCCAGATTCTAGAGATACATCTTAATGGAGGAAATCAACAAATCTTTTCTAAGAAGGCCAGGCTCGATCTCTCATTAGATGAGATCGGATGAGATCGGAACTCACCATAGGGCGAGAATGGCGGTGGCTCGTGTATGTAGCTGGAGATGGAAGGTGGTGTCGACAGAGGATGAGCATGAAAGGAGTGGGCGGTGGTGGTAAGGGTTCAGTGGGTGAAGATATCTATTTGAGTTTTAGTTTAAATTTTTTTTGTTGGTTTTGTGGGTGGAGATCTCTAATGTGGATTTTGAGTTTGTGTGTTTTTGTTTAAGAATGAAGAAGATGATGATATTATTGTTGTCGTTGATGTTGGTGATGGATTGAGTGAAAAAATGTTGACAACAATTGAAGAAAAAGAAAAATGAGATTTGGGTTCTCAAATAATAATAATAATAATAACAATAATAATCATTGAATGAAAGTTGTTGTAAGTGAATTTTAGTCTAAGGTCGATACGTCATCAAAGTCAGTAAAGGAACGAAAAATACGTGTCACGTTAGCAAAACTGACCAAGCATTTGCCGCTCGAGTGAAATCCCTATTGAACAGACATGTCTCGAAGAAGACGGCTTGAGCAGAATGAGGTTTGTCCAAGTATTCTGGTCAACCAGAGATTCCGCTCGGCCAGACTTGCTCGCCAGGGTTAGGACCCAACTTATCATTTATTGCCGAATAGATCTTGCCTGGAATCATGGATCAACAACTACACTCCAATTAGGAATCAATCACTAGGAATTAGAGCTGAAATCAAGCACGATTGTCTAATTGAGCCAAACCAGGACATGATTGAAACAAACATGAAGACTTAAATGGGAAGAATCATACAAGTATTCTACAAGTCAACTACTTGTACCTCAGGGCTAGGTTAACTAATGCATGTATAAATAATGTACTTTTTCATATAAACTAGGGACAGACAACAACTTAGGAAAAAGAAAGTGAGACCAGCATTGTAACACCATTTTTTATAGTGAAGTGTTATGTACCGGCACCCTATGGTTTTTTTCCCCCCTCCAATTAGGGTTTTCCATGTAAATCTCGTTCTTTTTCATTTCCTTAAAAATTTTCTAACACTTCCAAATTACAAACAACTCCACCCCCCCATCCACCGTAATTTTGGTTGACAAAAAAACACTGTCAATAGTTCACGTTAGAAAGAGGGAGTGAGCAAATTTGAACTCAACTTCGGAGAACACTTGTGAACAGATCACCAGGTTTCAGCATGGATCCCCGCTAAAACAGGGCTGACTTAGCCACGGATGAATAAGAAGCATGCGTTAAAGCCCCAATAAAATTCGAGCTCGACCCCTAGGAAGAATTCATAAAGGGCATAGAGGAGCCAACCATAGCTATAACACTCGAAAAGAGTGAGCCCGCATAGATCATCAAACTAGGGGCATGACTAGCCGATCAGACTAAGATAGATTTGATTAGATTACTGAAGGAATACACAGACGTGTTCGCATGGAAACATGAAGATATGCCTGGAATCGAAAGATAGATAACCACACACGGTTTAGCAGTCAATATGGATTGCAAGCCAATGGTGTAGAAAAGATGGAAATTCAACCTAGAAAGGAGTGCGGCCATTAAGGAATTGAAATATACAAACACAGTTAAATTGCCTAAAGCATACCTTGGGGGGGTGGGTGGTGGGGGTGAATAAGTTTCTATACCTTTTTTCAATCCTTTGAAACGAACAAGAGTTTGTCCTTCTAGATTGTTTGAATCACAACACTTAAACAATATAAACATGTGTAGATAATAGAAAAGCATTTTCGATAATCATTGTCTATTAACTCCAACTAGTGAAGAAATTATATTAAAACTAAAAACAAAGAATATTTGTATTCACAATTATGTTCAATATGTACAAGTACTAATCAAGATATAATTATATACAAATAAGTCAATATACAAAAGAATGATATTTACAACTTTGATTAAATGATGTGCTTGCGTCCCACACTTTACATAATCTTGTTTACAAAGACATCTTGAAATGAAGATTATGAAACAAGATTAAACCATAAACATATACAAATATAAAAGGTAGAGATAGAAATAATTAACACAAGATATTTTTTTAACGTGGTAAAACCTCCGAAGAGGAAATAACCATGGATTGAAACTACAACCATTGAGTACTATATTAATTGGATGATAGATTAGAAATTTCTGAAAAGTGATTAACTCCCTATTGGACTCTATGTCTACCCAACCCTATTGGTAGATTAGAAATTCCTCAAAGTGTGAAAACACTTTCTATTGGAGTTTATGTCTACTCAACACCATTGATATATTAGAAATTCCTCAAGAGTGAAAACACATAGCATGTAACACTCTCTATTGGACTCTACATATGTCTAATTAATATCTCGGGCCTACTAATGTCATAACTAACTTTCTATCTAAAAAACTTATGCCTTTAGAAAGCCTTCAATGCATAGCTATCCGGATCTCCCCAATCCTAGCCATGACTTCTTGCTTGGTAATCTAGACCACTTGTCCTAACCAAGACTTCTTTGTTTGACTATCCAAACCACTTTTCCTAGCCAAGACTTCATGCCTTTTACAAGGACTTCATAAATGTGATCAATGAATGCAAATGATGCAAACAAGCACTCAGTATAGAACATGTGATCAATACATTCTATGAAAATTAGACATTAGCATGTGAGAACATAAATCAATGTTGTCTAGTTACAAAACATGAATTGAAAACTAGAACATGTGAAACACCTAACATATGTAATTCATAGATTCATTCATAAAGATAACACTTAAATAAATCATATACATGAAACACATATTCGAGATATTAGAAACATACACAAACATGCTAGATTCAAAAGATATTATTAAAGAATATTCTAGCAAGTATTTAGAGCAAATATATACACAATAAATAATTGATTCCTAATTAGCTCTAAATACAAAGTCAAATGTGCTAATCCTATATTTGTTCAACTAATAAATCCTAGCATATGATAAGGCTATCAATCATGAAATAAAGTTAATTAAAGTAAAAATAGATCTAGATAATAAGCTAATCACAGTACAACTCACAAACAAGTGAAAACTTAGATTTCTAGAAAACTAGTTCACATTCAAGTCTCTAATTAGACTAGATTAACTTATAATTGAAGCTCTTATTCTCAATAGCATTTGTCAAGGTAACACATACGTATAGAAGAATAAAACCCAAGGTAATTGAAGGCCTGAAAGATCAAAACTCAAAGATGAAATAGTACCTTGTCTATTTTCGTGCAGTTTCAGTTTTGTTTGTAGAGACACCTCAAAACTTGATCAAATGGCTGCAAAGTCACTTGGAGAATATAGGGAACTTCAATACAAAGATTCTCCAACTTGAATCACTCAAATTGGATGAGAAATGAAAATTTTATAGTGTTTGGAAGATGAGAAAAGTTAGAGAGAAAATTATGTACTTGCCTTTTTTCAAATTTTCTTCTTAGAATGAAATGAAAGGGAAAGGAAACATTTAAAGGATAGGGAAGGAGAGATTTCCAAGGCCAATAGGAGGTGGCCAACTTAGCATCCCGTGAGAGGCGCATGAGCCTCACAGCACTTCGAGTTGGCCATTTGCCAATTTTCACCTCCCTTATGCTCTTCTCGAGTTATTTATCCGTATTTCGGCCTCCAAACTCCGAATTCAAATCCATCTTCGAATTACGAGCCGTGATTCCTTCACACACAAGGACAACTATGAAACTTTGATAAAAGGTTATGAATTCGACTCGATACACAAAGACGAAGACATTGTATTGTAAGAGAACGTAAAGTAACATAACATTCTACTCGGAACTTGAAAACTAATGAATAAGTAACCGAAATGACCGGAACTCAATAATGAATAATATAAGATCAAATTAAAGTCTAATAACACAAACAAACAAACACAAAAACACAAAAACACAATAACACAATAACAAGAACACATATGTATGTCATTTGCTAGATATAGTCCTAGAACATGCAATTCACAAAATTTGTCAATTTAGTTCTAATGCATGAGCATACAATATCAAGTGTGTGAATGTGTTATACTAATTGAGCACAGCGATGCAAGGACACATATGGATGCAATGTGTGTGTGTGCCTAAGCCTTGTAAGAGGAATGAAGTCTAAATATACCTTTGTTAAGCAATGAATCATATTCTTCTTTGAAGACACCATCTTGCATGATAAGTTGCCAATTCTTTCTTGAAGCTTGAATCATCATCAATCTAAGACAAATAATCAATACAAGTGAAACATTGTTTTGATATGGAATATATACCAACATAAACAAAAAACCTAACAAGAAGAAGTCGAGAAATTTTTCGTTGCCAAATCGATTAGGGAAGTGAAGTTTCCCGAATGGGTGGCCAATGTCGTATTGGTAAAAAATAAGAAAGGCCAGTGGAGGATGTGCAAAGATTTTACTAACCTTAATAAGACTTGCCCAAAGGATAGCTTTCCATTTCCAAGAATTGATTAGTTGGTGGACGCCACAAATGACCATAAGCTCCTTAGCTTCATGGATACTTACTCGGGATACAACCAAATTAGGATGCATAAGCCCGATGAGGAGAATATGTCCTTCACAACCGACCACAGATTGTATTGCTACATCATCATGCCGTTCGGATTAAAGAACGCGGGTTCAACATACCAAAGGTTGGTAAATACGATGTTTGCTCGCCAAATCGATTGAAACATTGAAGAATATGTTGATGACATGCTGACCAAAATCATCACTGCCGAAAGGCATGCCTTCGACTTGCGAGAAATATTTGACGCATTAAGAAAGTACAAGATGAAGCTCAACCCTAAAAAAATATGTCTTCGGAGTACCTTCGCGAAGGTTCCTTGGGTTCTAAGTGTATCAACGGAGCATTGAGGTCAACCTGGACAAGATCATGGCGCTCGCCAATATGAAATTTTCAAAGACACTCAAAGACATCCAAAGGCTGACTGGCTGTTTGACATCACTAAATCGATTTATCAGCAAATTAACCAACAAATGCATCATATTCTTTTGGGCCATCAAAAAGAGCAAAGGGCTTGAATGGAGTAAAGAGTGTGAGAATGCATTCCAATCAAGGATTACCTTGAAAAGGCTCCGATCCTGTCAAAACCAAGGTTGGGGGAAATACTGTATTTATACCTATCAGTAACTCCTACGGTAACGAGCTCTATATTAGTTAGACTAGAGAAAGACGTTCAAAAGCCGATTTATTACACAATCAAAGCATTACTCCCGGATAAAACCAAATATTCACCTGTGGAAAAGATGAGTTTAGCATTAGTTACGATAGCAAAGAAATTAAGACCTTACTTTCAGACTCACAAGATTAAAGTTTACACGAACTGCCCACTCAAACAGATTTTGTAAAAGCCGAAAGTGTCTAGCAGATTGACTAAATGGGCGATAGAGCTAAGTGAGTTTGACATCACCTACACCTCTAAAACATTAGTAAAAGGTCAGGCCGTAGCCTGCTTCATGGTCGTGTTCACCAAACCAGATGTTGAAGTAGTAAAGATGGTAGAAGATGAAGGCAAAAAACCCTTCATGTGGCAGTTGCATGTGGATGGATCGTTAAACACACATGGCAGCGGGGCGAGAATAGTGGTATTCACCCAGAAGGAGATCTAGTCGAGTGTGGCATACGTTTCGACTTTAAAACAGCCAATAATCAGGCCGAATATGAAGCCCTACTTGCAGGACTAAGGGTATGCACAACCTTAGGCACCGTTGAAGAAGAGGTTTTCAACGAATCTTAGGTAGTGGTTAATTAGGTATTGGAAGAATATCAAGCCAATGATGAATACGATAGCTTACCTGGATGTAGCAAAAAGACTTATAAACCGATTCAAGATTTTCAAAATCACCTAGATACCTCGAGAGAAGAATGAAAAAGCAGACACATTGTCTAAATTAGTCTCGACAACAACTTGTATATGGCCATAGACTATCTCGATCGTGCATCTAACCAGACCAAACATCAAGGAACAAGACAAGCTGCTTATAAAGGAGATTGATAGTAGAGAAGATAACTGGATGACTCTCATCCATGAATATACTGAAAGAAGTATCCTCTCGAAGGACCCTAAAAAAGTAAGACGAGTTAGGTATAAATCAACCCAGTACACGAGAATTGAAGGGGAACTCTATAGGAAGGGATTTTCGAAAATGCTACAGAAGTGTATGGATCTCATAAAAGCAAACAAGATCTTGAAAAGCATCCACAGTAGAGCTTATGGAAACAACACTAGAGGAAAGAGCTTGGCACGCAAGACCATCAGGCCTCATGCAAGGTTTTTACTGGCCGACCTTGTTTGCGGATGCACAGAAAGTCACCAGGAGTTATGGAACTTGCCAAAGGATAGCCAATGATTAACAACAACCTTTGGAGTAATTGAAAAATCCATATCTCCATGGCCATTTTCCATGTAAGGACTCGACCTGATCGGGCCAATGCCGACTAGCACTAAGGATGGACCAAAATACACAATTGTAGTAGTAGATTATTTTACCAAATGGACAAAAGCCAAATCACCCATGCATAAAACCGAAGAACATTCTGTTTAGGTATAGAATCCCGGACGTCATCATCATCGACAATAGGACCCAGTTCGAGAATCAAAACTTTAGAGATCTATTTCAAACCTACAAGATCAAGAATTACTATGCCACTTCAGCTCACCTGCAAACCAAAGGACAAACTGAGGTCGTGAACAAAATAATAAATTACAAACTGAAAGCAAAATTAACGGCCAAGAAAAAAGCTAGGCCGACAAACTTCCTAAAGTCTTATAAGCATATCAAACAACCAAGAGAACATCCACTAGGGAGACACCCTACTCATTGGCTTTTGACACTGAAGTAGTCATCCTTGTAGAAGTTGCTTTCATATTCTCGAGGGTCCAGTTACACCAACTGGAACACAACGTAAACATGTTAAGGTTAAACTTGGACAAATTGGAAGAATTAAGGGACTAAACCCTTATAAGGAATGCGATCTACTAGTAGAAAATGGCTAGATATTATAATTTATATGTCCGATTAAGAAAATTTCAGCTCAGAGTTCTAGTATTAAAGAAAGTAACCCCAGAAATCAGGGATCGGGTTGCCAACACCCTGGCCGATAAGTTGGAAGGTCTTTACTAGGCAGTCGGGAAGATCATGCATGGAACGTATTACCTGGCCCCACTGGAAGAGGTAGAGTTGTCAAGGTCGTGCAACGCACAGTACCTAAACATTTACTACCCCTAAGGAGAATGCCCGAGATACTAAGTTTTAATTGTTTTGATTATGTCTTTCCTAACTAATTAGCATTTTAGTATTGTTAAATTTGCGGTTTTATCAATAAAAAGGAATTCACAGCCATTAAACTGAGAATAGTGTTCTAACAAACCATAAAATCATTTTTGTTACCAAAGAAATTCGCAGCGTCGACACCTGTCATGATGGGTGAAGGAACTTGAGAGCTTGAGAAGTTGGTATAAATTCGGCACACCTGCCGAACTGATTGGGTGCATATAAAACACTGGCAACAATCTGGTTGCCTCGAAGATGCCGGCCTAGCCGAAAAAACACTCGGGTACGCACTCAAGGAAACTTAGTAAGATACATTCTGCTGTGTTAGCTCAACTCTAACGATTCGACAAACCCTTGTAAACAAACAAAACCAGGAGATGTCCTTAGTGACTTGTTTACATGGGAAAACAAGGTAAAAAAAAGAACAAGGATCCCAGAACACTTCTTGGCCAAAGATCAAGGACGATCAGGAATTATCACGAGGCTAATAGCTGGGACACTGAGCCGATGACGACATCAAAAATAAGAACCAGACAAAAAAGACAAGCCCGAATATGTGTATTATATTAACAAAATATTCTGTTTATAATTTTTTTTTTCACTATCAAAAGATATGCATATGCATCAAAATCCCAAAAAGGGGTCGTCAAAGTAAAAGCTAAAAGGGTGATTGGTCATCCTCGAATGGATCTAAAGGATCTTGGACGTCAGGCTGGATGAATGGATCTACGATAATGTCTTCATGTAAGTTGCGCATTGGAAAAAAGATAAGCTTTAAAATTATCTTAGACCTTTTCGGTATACACAAATATGAGGAGGGATTTAATCAATACCTTTGAAGCTTTCACCTTCGTTTCTTTTTTACCGTCTCCACGAAGTCTTCCAAGCTATGACCCGCAATCTAGCAACTGTGTGTAGGCACGTCACAAATTCCGAGAGTTCTTGAATGGAGGCTACTGAGGTGGAGAAGACAACACCTTTTCCTCTTATTAGGGTTCGGCCAAGCTTGAGCTAAAAAGAAAGTTTAATTTTCTTTTTCTTTTTCTTATCTTTCTCTCTGTATTGGGGTTAGGTTATTTTGTTTCCTGATATATATATATATATATATATCTTATATACCAAGATCCTAGGGTTTTGGTAACCAAGTCAAAATAGGATTATAAATCCTTGTTTAATTCAGTCATCACTAGAACTTGGACCTTTGACCTCTAGGATTTAAAATAATCTTTATTATTTTTGATCATTTCGTTCCAGTCATGGTTCGAACCTGTAACCTCAAATTAACAATTAATAATTATTAATTTATCAATTAAATAATCATATCATTTAATTAATCCCCAGAATATATCCAAGTTACTTTCGTAACATAATTAATTGAACCATCCAATTCACCGTGAGTCTTGTTACCAATAATCGTAAGGGCTAGCAAGGGGACCTAATGGACCCACAGTGTTAAACTCCAATAATACTTAGAAAATGTAATTAAACTCTTTAATTAATATTTCACGATTATTAACCTTGGAGTTATTCCACTAAAAACCCGATGTTGTACTCTTGTAATTGTATATGTTTTACACAACCAAAATATCAATGTCTATCTATTTAGCTATTTCATATGGTATGATCCTCCACAAGTAGTTCATAATTAGAGCTAGGTCATTCAGTCCGTTATACCTCTCTAATTATATCTTTTCCTTTAAGTACAATCGATTCTCTAATGAATAATTATATCCTTCTGTCCTTTACAGAAGAATGAGAACGCTCTTAATCGTTCAAGTCCCAAATCAACCTTAAAGGCACTACTTCTCTACTTATCACAAGAAGGAATGAATTCCTCTATTGTGTGCATACCTTCCTAGCTAAGGGTCAAACCGTGATTTCAAGAAACAGAGTTATTAATAGGGAATGCTACTTCGATCTCACTCATGGTATGTCAAGAAACATGATCTAATTTGAAGAAGTCAATAAGAAACTCAGGATTTAGATCACCCATATACATCCATTATTTGTAGATATATATGAATCTTTTCATGAAACGGATCTTCGTGATAGATTCATATAGATAATGGCCTAGTCGTATATGATCACATCATATAAGGTGCCTTCATTCTCATATCACCACATGAATAGTCTAGGATAAGACCATCATACATTACGGAATGAACTGTAGCTATAGATTAACCACAAATAAAGTATCTAACTTTATTTGCTTTCTACAGACTCTTTAGATTGCACATCTCAAACCGAATTTCTCTGCATATGACATTCATATACTTAGTTTGAAATTACATCTAGCAATCTTGGATGTTTAGCACATATGATCTAAGCGTATGAGTCATATTTATTGAATGAAAAACTACTTCTTTTATTAATGGATTTATAACATTTACAAATAGCAAGCTTTAGGGCATAAATCACACACTTTATACTCCAAAAGCATATCATAAAGCACCAGCCAAACAATGTCATCAGGCTCCTCAACTAGTCCCGATCGAATATGAGACCAACATCAAGATCTTCGCCCATGATGCCCGTCTTATAGCTGGCGTAGAAAATAAAGAAACTGGATTCAGACGGAAGCTCCATGTGTATGAGGAGTGGCTTCTTTCCCAAAGCTCGACAGTAGGCTCACCATTGCCTCATTTGGCTTTTCACCACCCCAAGCACATCCTCCTTATGCCTCTAAATGGACGCATCCCACTTACGCAGCGACTTGGGGGTAGCTCGGCCCTTTTCCCTAAAGAAATAACAGGCAGTGATGAAACCATGCTGCAGCTCTCATAGCATCACATCGTCGTAAGTTGGGGATCTCTTATAGCAATCAATGGCTTGCAGCTCTAGCCCATCTCTGGCTTTCTTAGACAGAACCACCATCAAGACCTTTTGCTGATATAAGTCTTTAGCCATCCGGTCAAAATTGACATTAGAATCTTTAGCCTTCCTCTCAACCTCCAACATCATATCATGAGTAGTAACCATTGTTTCCTTTAAAGACTTGGATCTCTCATCAACCTAAATAGTTTTGATCTCAGCCTTATGTTAGGCGGCCCGAGCTCTTTCTAATTCTTGGTAGATCAAGGAAAGCACCTCCTCCAAGAAAGAACAACCTCCAGACAAGTAACCTCTTTTTGACGATTGTCCACCAAACCATACGTGCCAACTGGCTCGGACGTCACCTAAAACTAAAAAAAAAAAAAAAAGGATGGGGAAATCTAAATCAACACCCGAAAAACTGACACATGACACCAGGAAATAAAAGGCACACTTACAAATATGTTGCTGTTAAAGATATGTTGGAGCCTGTCAAAGAAAGGGCTGCTCCTCTCCCGATCCTAGTCAATGTCCTATATGTAGGCATGGCCGCTTGCCATGGACATCATCATCTAAATAGGAGAAATCAAACCTTTTGAAGGCAAGCTAGCACCAGCCGAGGTAGCAGCAACAGTTGGAATTAACCCCGGATTGGAAAAGGGTTGGGTCGGATCCTCCGCTCGATGAGGTCGTCTACGTAAGCTTCTCGTAAACAAACTCTAGTAAGGTCATTGCACCCTATTCTTCATTTTTCTTAGGGACATGTGCAGCAACCGGCATAGGGGAAGTGCGATCCCAACGTATTCACTGGTTCGATCACTCGACGGCTTATCCACCACCACATCGGTATCTACTTTTTGGTTAGCTAAGCCGGTTTCTTCTTCCGATAAGGAGTCGACGAACTTCAGCATTCGAGGAATCTTACGAGCTGGCTTGAACCAGTGGCAAAAGTTGTCTTTCTCTTTTTCTAATGAACCTCTTGATTAATCTAGACATCCTCAACATCCCTTAAGGGATCCGCATCTACTTCCCCAACAATGCATTCAGCACCATACTGCACATAGACTGAATCCAAGGCTTTGCCTACAGCGACGGGATTCGAGGCTCTGTATCCTTGGGTCTTCCTTACCCTAACAGTATATGCACTCATTTTCGCTCATTTTTGCCCCTTTCTTGGTTGAACAAAACGTAGTAGAGGTTTTCTCACCGTAAAGATTTCAAGATTGGCTAGCTTGGGGACTTATCTGAGTCTGGCTCATAAACATGAGTCACCGACTCTCTCTGTGGTCAAGCGATTCCTAAAGCGGCCCGACTGGTAGCGTGCTTCACACTAACTTCATCCGCCTTTTTTACTCTACGAGCTTGCAAATCGCAAACTACGTCTGAGTCAAAGACTGTAAGGGAAAAGCAAAGTAAGAACGAGGTTCATTAAAAAAAAGTGGGGCAGTGAACGAAATACTTACGACGTTTTCGATTGAAAGAAACAAGAGCTAAGATCTCAGCCTAGATCATCTAGTCCTCGATGAACAAGCACGGTTGACCCCTTTTCTCTAGTATTAAAGTAACGGCTTCCCACGTAATCGACCTCTTCAGTATCAAGGACCAAAGGTATTTTAGACCAGGTGTCTAAAGAAACGAAATGCCTAGGCATGACAACTCGGGCGAGCCTCTTCCTATTATCTTCAGGTACAGATTGACCCTACTCGCTAGTAAAAAGGAATCAGATGTTCTTCCACCGCTTATTCGAATAAGGGAACTCTAAATAAATCCTTTCTTATCTTTGCTAGTTAAAGTCTCGATCAGTTCAGTAATGGAGACACTCGTAGGAACCCATTGAGAGGACTTGGTTAAACTCATGTAATATGTACCTCCATCACCAGAAGACCTGAGGGCATAAAAATGGTGAATCTCCTTAGGGGTCAGGGGTGACCGGTCCATCTTAACCTAAAGTCTCCACATACAAAGGAGAATCTTGTAGGAATTAGAGACCAGCTGAGCCGGTGCGATTTGAGCATCAGCCAAAAATCTGACAATAAAAGGTTGAAGGGGAAGTATGATGCCACAACTTAATATTGACCTGTAAATGGCGATTGCCCTAACATGAGGATTCCAAACTGCCCTGTCTCCCGCGGGAATAAGTTGGATGGACTTAAGGATGTCAAATCTTCCCATGTTAACTCAACTTCATCTCCACCAACCACATTCATCTCATTGTCAAAGACCTTCATCCGCTTGGCTAAAAATCTTATTAACTCCCACCGATGCTTCTTCTCAACCTCTCTTATAAGACCCTTTTAAGAGGGAATCTTGGGCTTCCTCGGCAGTGTATCATTTTTTGTGGCCGAAGATTTGCCACCTTCCCCGACCTTCTTTGGCTTAGTCATTTCTAAGGAAGTACAAAAAAACAAAAAACAAAAAACCAAGGCTAGCGCATGTAAATCGGTTCCACGCAAAAGAAAAGGAATGGTCAACACAAGGAAACCCATCGATCATTAACCCATTCATGAGGTCAAAAAATAGGCTAGTTAGAGAAGAACTCACCGAATAGTCTAAAAAAGATAATGTGAAATGTAAGGGAAGTGAAGTTGAAGAAGCAGAGAGGAAACACAAGGCTCGAGTGAACTTAAAAAATCTGTATATCAGCCAAAGAAAATGAGCAAAGCTTGAATACAATGGAGAGGATGAAGAGGTTTATGGGTCTTATAGTGGATGGGAAAACTCTAGGGAATGTTGATGCCATCCCACACGCGGGAAATTTGAAGATATGGATGACGTAATTGAAACAATTGTGTATACCAACCCTTATCAAGTTATCTGAATAAAAGACATGTGTTGAGCAAAGAGAAGTTTCGAACCATCAACAATCCAACCGGCGGGATAATTGAATAGTTTCAACCCAGGTTCAAATTTTACAATAATGGCATCTACAAGTATTAATGAGCAAAACGATAGAAATTCACAAGTCATCTAATCAAATACACCTTAACGAGAGAACTAAATTGGTTGAGCTTCACCAAACGGGATTCCCGGCTCAGGTATTTGATATGGTATTGTTGTAAGTGAATTTCAAGCTAAGGTCGACACGTCATCAAAATTAGTAAATGAACGAAAAATACACTCCATGTTAGCAAAACTAACCAATGATCTGTCGCCCAAGTGAAATCTCCGTTGAACAAACACGTCTCGAAGAAGACGGCTCGGGCAGAATGAGGCTCGACCAAGTTTTCTAGTCAACTAGAGAATTTGCTCAGTCAGACCTGCTCATCGGGGTTAGGACCCAACTTATCATTTATTACTGAATGGATCTCGCCTGGAATCAAGGATAAACAATTACACTTTGATTAGGAATCAAAGCTCAAATCAAGCACGATTGTCAAATCACGCTAAATGAGAACATGATTGAAACAAACACGTAGACTTAAATGGGAAGAATCACACATGGATCCTACAAGCCAACTACTTGTACCTCAGGGCTAGGTTAACTAATGCACGTATAAATAATGTACTTTTTCATATAAACTAGGGATAGGCAACAGCTTAAGAAAAAGAAAGTGAGACCAGCAATGTAACACCATTCTTAATAGTGAAGTGTTCTAGCCGATACCAGCACCCGTGGTTTTTTTTTTCCTTTCTATTAGGGTTTTCCATATAAATCTTGTTCTTTTACATTTCCTTAAAAATTTCCCAACACTTCCAAATTACAAACAACTCCCCCTCAATTTGTTGTAATTTCGGTTGATGAAAAAACACCGTCAATAAAAGTGGTGATGGAGATCTTAGAGTCTCAGATCCAAATCAACCAAAAAGATTTTTTTTTTTTTCTATATTTCTTAGTCTTTAATTGATTTGATGATGATATCTAGGAAACCTAGATCATACCTCCCACCGTAAAAATAGATATCTTTATTTTTTTTTTCTTCTTCTTTTTCTTCAATTCATGATGATGATGGTGATGGGGTTCCAAATTTCCCAAAAATAATTTATTTACTTTCCAGATTCTTGAACTAATTCTTTAATTTTTTTTTTCTTTATCTGATGATGATGCCATCTGGGAACCAGATCTTCCCCACCAAAAAGAAAAAGAAAAAAATAAATAAATAATTCTTCCTTCTTTCTCTCTCTTTTTTTCAATTTTTTTTTAAAAACAAATGTGAACCAGAATTTTTTTTCCAGTTTTTATTTTATTTTATATTTTTTTTATGTGGAGTTGACATTATTACCCTTCTGACAACCATTAATTATAACAGTCAAAAAGTTAGTCAAGGGTATTTTACTGTAATTTTGATAAAAGTACGATCCGGTTGTATTTTCACCAAACATTAGGATACTTCAATGCAATTTTCCCTTGATTTAAAATAAAAGAGAAAGAGTGATATAAATGACTTAAGATGATTGTTCAAAAATGGATTTATATTTGATTTTAGATAATTACATTGGAAATGAGAATATGTATTTCTTAATTTTTTTTTTTTTTTTTTTTTTGACAAAGTGGATCCATATTCAATATACATGCTAATGTGTCATTTTTTATTTTTTTTTTTGACAATATTTATTAATCAGGGACCAAGTATTTTTTTTTTTTAAGTTTTCGCCATTGATAGGATTCGAGCCGCTGACATAAGAGTCATTTGTCCAAGCCCTAAGTTTGTCAATTTACCAGTTGAGCTACGCCTCTGTTGGAAACCCAAAAATGTATATTTGTACTAGAAATACTCTAATTCTAGAAACTCTCATAAAAATGCTAACTAGGATTTCTAACTTTTTCCACTAGTAATATTATAGCTCATTTAATTGTAAAATAAAACAAAAATGCAAGAGAGATGAATAATTGTTTTATTATGATTAAAAATGGATGCATATTTGATTTTAGATAATTGCATTAGAGATGTGAATATACATTTCTCTAAAAAAAATTGCAAAAGTGGGGTTCATAATGAATGGAAACATTGATGTAGCACTGTTTAGAAACTCAAAAATATATATTTGCATTAGAGATATTCTACCGCAAATCAATTTCATCTTGTTTAATCGCAAGAACTAATTAAATCTTTCTCTACCTAGAAAAGGAATGTATATGCTGCTGACTAAATCTATCTCGAAGCAACTCTACATGATTATAACTTGTAAGTGCATCATCTATTCTTGACATTCAAAGCCCTATGCATTAAAATGGAATGGAAGGAGTCTTTAGTGATCATTACAAGTCATTAAAAATATCCTACCTATGTTTTGACTTCTGACGAAGAAAAGCATTATACGGGCATATTTCATAAATAAACCTCCAATTTATGTAAATTGTTTTTTAATCACTTTCAAAATTAAACCCAATTATTTTTTAGAGCTTCTTTTGACAATCTAAATTTTTCTTTTTATATTTCTTTTCTAAAGACACTACATTCTCAAAATTTAAATTTAAAAAAATTCTAAAGACACTTCATTTTATTCCAAGATTTTTTTTTTTTAATCTTTTGACACTCCTATTCTAAAGACACTTCGTTTTAAAAAATAAATCTTTAAAGACACTCCATTTTATTTTAATAAAAATTAGGATGAACCATCGTAGCCTTTGGATTCATTCGATGAGTAATCTTTTTTTAATTAAATTATTAAAAAAAAGAAATTACTTTTCCTAAATCATTAGATTGAATATTACATATTAAACACACTCTCTTAAATTTTTAATTACCATATTAAATTCTCTCTCCTCCAAAATATATCTCTAATTTTTTATTTCTATTCATTCTCAAGCAAGATTAGCAGTTAAGAAAAAAAAAAACTTACGAATAAGATTGATTTTTAGAAATTGTATATATGTATATATTAAAAAAAAAAAATCAAAATATGAAAATATTTTTTGTTACTTTTGTAGATATTTGATTACCTAGAAACTTTAATTATTAATGTTAGAAATTATGAGTTTAATCAAATCTAGTTGTAACAAATCAAGTTTTCATATATCTATTTTTTCTTTTTTGAAAAACAAGGTATTTGTATTGATTTTTCAATATATATATATATATATATATTATTGTTAGTAAAAAACTAAAATATTCATAAGTTTTTTTATCTTTAACTATTAATCAGATATTGATCGAGAAAGTATGAAGATATGGATTTTTTTCTTTTGAAAAATGGTGAGAGAGAGAGTTTAATATAGTAACAACAGATCTAGGAGAGAGAGAGTTTAATATGTAATATTTAATCTAATGATTTAGGAGAGAGAATTTCTTTTTTAAAAATAATTTAATTATTTTGGAGGGTCTTTAGAATTTTTTTGTCTTGTTTAGTAATTTTAATTCAGGTTAAAATTGTCTTTAATAAAAAAAAAAATTAAATTGGAGTGTAAATAAATAATTTGTGGATTGTAAGGAGAAACTCTCTTGTTTTTAACCAAATTGGAGTTAAAAGTACTAAAATACCCTTATCCCTAAAAAATCATCTTCTTCCTAACACTTCTCTCTTCTCTTGACTAGTTTTTCACTCCTCTCTCTCTCTCTCTCTCTCTCTCTCTCTCTCTCTCTCTCTCTCTCTCTCTCTCTCTCTCTCAAAAACCTAATTAAAAAGTTCAACTTATTCACAAACTAAATCTCTTATGTAATCCTTAGATCATCAAATGATTTTCATTAATATTCAACAAGTTCTTAGAGATTCTCAATCCATTGTCGAGAAAACTCAAGGTTTCAATTCAAGTTTGTAAAAATCACGCAAATTAATATCATACATATTTGATTGATTCTAGGAAATACACTTCAAGGTGCTTGATTACTTATATATACAAGGGGAGCAATATCATGGCAATCTAAATTGCAAAAGTACGTGTTGCATTGTCTACTTCTACAGTTGAGTACATTGCAATACTAGAGCTAGCAGAGGAATTTGTTGTGTGAGATTCCCTCTCACATTGAGTGGGTCCCACAAATGTATAATAATCCAACTCAAATTATTAGGGAGGTGTATTGGATTAGGATTTTAATAGACAATTTTAAGGTGCAAGAATTTTATAAATTTGCAAGACTATTAGGATTATTAGGATTGTTAGGATTATACTTTTAGGATTATTAGGATTATATGGGCTAAACTTTTAGGATTATAAAAAAGTCTTTGGACTTTATTTATTGACTATTATGATTATCTAGACTTTATTTCAAGATTTTTTGGACTTTTAAAAATATGGACTTTCAAGAGTCAATTGTAGTATTTAATTTTCTCCCCAAGTTTCAGTGCTCTATAATCATGTTGAAGGCAGTCAGTGAACAACAAAAATTGAATGAGAAATATGTATAAGCTAGAAGAGAAGTTAAAAAATTTTAAAATACCACAAACCAACACATAACTTTCAACTGATTCATGTGGTGCAGAAAATGTCACAATATGAAATAAATATAATAACCAACACTCATCCCCCACTACCTCACTAGAAATGATATGAAATAGGGAAAAAAAAAATAGCTTGAACATTGAAGTATTTCTGTTTGGCTTGTTGGACTTCATTTATTCATGTATTATCAAACTTCAATATTCACTACTCTTTAATCTCTCTTTTTTTTCCTCTCTAATGGTGTGTACAATGTACGTCCCCCTTTCATGTTAGTAATAGATGATTCAAGTCCGGTAAGATGAGTTAATATATAGACTATGCATGCATTAGTTAAATTTGGAGGGTTGGGGCATGACAAGAAATTTTTTAATATAAATTTAAATAACAAAAAAATTGATATATAAGATTTAATTATACATATTTATATAAATAAAAAATAAAATAAAAAACTTCAAACGGTCAACTAGTGCTTGCTCTCGATAGGTTTCGACATACCCTTCCGTTATCGGATTTCAAAAAAAAAAAAAAAAAACATGTATCTAAATTTTATAGAAGTATGGTTTTATGCGAGGCCCGTATCTTTTTATCTCACTCAGGCAATAAATTAATAGAAATGGTGACCATCTTCTTTTGTCTTTGAACTCAATCTACATAAAGGGCGATATTATCAGTAATGGATCGGCTCTTTTTATCATGTATATATATATATATATATACTTAAATCAACTTCTCTTTATCTTTACTTTTTGCCAAATCCATCTTTTATAGATGTAGATAAAGCATTTGATCAATTTTTACTAGTGGTCCTAAAGATTTTAGATACCGGTGGTGGTGGTGGAATAATGGAAATCAAATAAAACTATTTTTAACTCACAGAGACATTTTATTAGTCATTTGGTACTCGTCTTTCAAGTGTAGTTTTATGATGTTATTTGCATGTTTGACCGCCACATTCATTATATACCAATACACCCACCAAATATCTGAAATCAAATAAAAAGTCTAGAAAGTATTAAGGGAGAGGGCAAGACAATTTTGGGTTCAAAATATTTATACATATCACTAAAAAGTTTGGAAAATCCATTTTGTCTTGAAATCCTAAAAATCTTGATCTCAATCCAATACCAGCAGACAATTTGCTGTCTTTTGAAAGTTTGGATCCAATACCACAAGACAATATAGACTTTTAAAAAAAATCTTAAAAGTCTGGATCCAATACCACAAGACAATATGGATTTTTTTTTTAAATCTTAAAAGTCTTAATCGAATACCACAAGACTTATCTAATTTGTTAAAAAGTCTCAATCCAATATCATCAGACTTTTACTTCCCCAAATTGTATAATAAAATCTTGCACCAATACACATCCCTTAAATGCACCAACTTGTTGGTGCATTTATGGTGGTTTAGCGGGTTTAGTATACTAAGCAAAACAAACTAAACAAAACTTAGGCAGAGATTGAGTCTGTTGCTAAGAGACCCTCAGATAGAAGAAAATAGCGAGAGAGAAAAAAGCATAGGGAGAAGAAAATAGTGGGTTTGTGTGGTTTCAGGTTCTTCACAAACCAAACATTGGTTCTCCCTCCAATTCTATGTTTCTATTGGTTTCAATCATTGATTCCTATCTTGTTTTGCTTCATCCGGTGAGAGCTAAATTTGTTAGTTTGATGTTAATTTTGTTGAATCCATTTATTTGTTGTTGTTAACCTGTAGCTTGATGCAATCCATTAATTTTATAAGTGAAAGGTTTTGTTGAATTAGCATTCCGTGATTTTTCCCTTCACACCGAGAGGTTTTCTATAATTCTACGTAAATTTGGGGTCCTGATTTTTCTGCATAATGTGATATACTGTTATTGAGCTTGTGTTTTATTTAAAATATACCTGTTTAGTGACATTGTTCTGGTTTGGTTTGTCCACATTTGATCGCACAAAGAGGGAAAATGTGCTATTTTTCCACTGCAATATTGTGTTTGTGACCACGCTTTTCCCCAACACTGTTTTACTTTTGTTTCAATAAATATCTTATTAGTGGCGCCTATGCTTTTACCAGGATCAAATTGTATAAGATTTGTACTATAACCAAAATGTGTGATCTAGAGAATTATTCAAGGAGCAGTAAACCAGTTAATTTAAATGAAACTGGTATCTTTTGTTAATAAAAATGTAAAATAACAATACTGAATTGAAAGATGAAATCATGATAAACATCAAAAGCAAAGAAACGATTTAGAGACAGCGCTCAAACTAAATAAAAGCATGCAACAACTAAAAGAACACTCAATAGTACTATAGTTCTAATTTGTTAATTAGTTTTTAACTCCAGTAGTGGGCTTATAAGCAGCTGCTTGTGGTGGTTAATTGAGTTCGTCCCAAGCTTCAATCCAGGTGAGCATGGCATGACCAAGTTTGTGAAAATTGGGATCGACAGGGCCTAGCTTGTCCTTGATTTGCTTGGAAAGCTCAATATATGTAGCATTTGTGGACAATAGTGCATCCTTTTGGGAGGACAACAGATTGGAAGAATGGGATGCCCTTGTATTCCTTCTTCAAGTTCACAAATGGGTTGCTTGCCTTGCTGTGCGAATTAATAATATATTATAGAAAACTTATATATTACTTTTGGGCTTTTATATATGGTCCATTCTTGAGTGCAACATGACACCATGCAATTTTAAAAAATAGTCCACATTATTCTAATCTCAACCATTGATTATTTTTAGACAAACATCCAATGGTCATGACTTTTTCTCTTAATGAATGCATGGGAATCCTAAAATGACCTACTAAACAAGTCACTTCCCACTCACTAAATTACTTGACCGTTTGTTCTTCAAGAATCTCAATAGTTACCGTTTGTTCTTCTTTTCTTATTATAAGTTGTTCTTCTTTTCTCTTCCTAGCCATAAATATCTAATCTCTTACTGTTTTTCTTCTCTTCTTCCTCTATACTTCTCTTCCAGCCTTAAAGTTTCACTCCTTTCAATAATTACCATTATTCTTCTTAATTTGGTATAAATTGTTCTTCTTTTCGCTTCCAGCCATAAACATCTAATCTCTTGCCGTTTTTCTTCTCTTCTTCCTTTATACTTCTCTTCCAGCCTTAAAGTTTCACTCCTTTCAATAATTACCATTGTTCTTCTTAATTTGGTATAAATTGTTCTTCTTTTCGCTTCCAGCCATAAACATCTAATCTCTTGCCATTTTTCTTCTCTTCTTCCTCTATATTTCTCCTCTAGCCTTAAAGTTCTTCAGTTCTTCATATATCCAGAATCCACAAAGTTCTTCACTGCTTCAGTTCTTCCTTAAAGTTGTTCGCTGTTTCATCAGGTGTGTCTCCGAATTTCATTTTTAATTAGGGTCTTCACTGTTAGTGATTAGCCGTATCAATATTGTTTTAATGTCTATTGTATTTGTCATCCTATAGTTTTTAGGTGTAAATGGAAAATAACATCACGTTACTTTGATACCTATTGTTGCGATTACTATACTTTAATGGAAAACACATAGAAAACATAATCATTAGATATAAATACATTCAAAACTATTATAATTATCTAGTCGGAGATATAATCTTATGATCGATCTTACTTTAATGTAATTATTGTTATTATAAGATAATTGTTACGTACGTATTGTAATTTTTGGTTTACATGTTATGATAATCATATGTTGGTTGTCTTTTATTTGTTTTTATATGTCTAGTAATGGAAATGCATGAAGGTGAAAGTTCGGTTGATACCAATGACGAATTGAATAAATTTGAAGTGTCCCCAGATATGGAATCTTCTGCTTTTAATTCTATGCCTTATTCGTCTTTGGTTAGAACTTTAAAAGAAATTTGTGTTTTGAGTTACCAAGATGTGATTGAAAAGAAATTTGATTCAGTTGAAGACGCGGGTGCATTTTATCATGGTTATTCTATGGTAGTTGGGTTTGGTGTAAGATTGTCCAACAAAACTCATGACAATGAAGGTAGAATAACCAATAGAGTATGGGTCTGTGAGAAGGAAGGTTTTCGAGATAAGAAGTACATGTGCAATACAAATTCGAAACGCAGGCCACGGCTGCAGACAAGAGTGGGTTGCAAAGCTCGTTTTTCCATTAGCTTAGACCATGATACTAACAAATACAGCGTAAGGGCAATCGCTGAAAATCATTGCCACAAACTAGCAATGTTTCGTGAGGTTACTTGGGTACGATCTCACAGAAACATTGACGCTAAAGACTTATCCCAAATTGATGTCATGGGAAACTACTGCATAAGACTTTGTTTGACATATGAATACATGGTTAACCAGAAAGGGGGTTACTCCAAAATTGGATTCACACAGAAGGACATGTACAACCAGATTGATGCAAAGAGACGGGATGAAGTTTTGAAAGTGATTCACATGCCGCACTTATGTACCTGCAGTCAAAGGTGAATTATGAAACCAATTTTTACTGCAAGTTTAGCATAGACGATAAAGATAGGCTAGCTAATATATTTTGGAGGGACTCACATTCCCTATTTGAATACCAGTGCTTCAGGGATGTTCTTGTTTTCGACAGCACTTACAAGACAAATGCCTATGCCTATGCCAAGCCTTTGGTCTGATTTTTCGATGTAAACAACCACTGTGTGACTTGTGTATTTGGAGTTGCACTGTTGTCGGATGAGATTGTGCAGTTGTATAGATGGGTTCTTAATACTCTTATGGATTCCATGGGCCACAAACATCCCATTTCTATATCGACCGATGGAGACGAAGCAATACGACAAGCCATCGACGAGATATTTCCCAACTCATAACACATGATATGTGGATGGCATGTGTCCAAGAATGCATCCACTCACCTTCATAAAGAGGAGAAGAAATCACCATTTTCGATACTTATTGTATAAGAAAATATCAGAGGACGAAATCGAGGAACTTTGGAAAGAGATGTTGGAGCATCATGGTCTAGAAGAAAACAATTGGAAAAGTAGGATGTATGAGAAGAAGCATAGGTGGGCGAAAGCATATTTTAAGGGCCGTTTTTTTTTTTTTTTTTTTTTTTTGCAAGCATGCGCACAACTCAACGATGCGAGGGTATGAATAATTACATGAAGGATTATGTTTGCAGCTGTGAGAAATTGTTTGAATACATCCCTCAAATTGATAGGGCCCTTATGTGGTTAAGAAAAAATTTCTTTGGTGATGAATACGTATCTAAGTGTAAGAGTCCGGTCATTTTAACCCATCTAAAGCCATTGGAGGAGCATACATCTTCCATAAACACTTATCAAATTTATCTTGACATTGCTGAACAGATTATGCATGAATCAAAACATACGCACATTGCACCAGAAGAGGAGGATAACTGTCGTGTATACCATCTGTCCAGATATCAATTTCCTGATAAGAAAAAGAAATTTATTTATCATTTGGATAGGGTTGGCTTTCAAGAAGTCGATGAAGATGGTGTTTGGGATTCAGAAAAACATAATCAGCTTTTTATTTCATGTGACTGCAATTTGTTTGAAGGTAAATGAATTCATTGTCGTCATATGTTTTATGATATGAAAGTGGAGCAGCTTAAAAAGATTCCCGAGTTCATCATATTTAAGAGGTGGACAAAGTCAGCCGCACGTGATGTTCTTATCAAGCTTCGGCCAGATGATGAGTTTTTGAAAGGAATTGATATATCCTGATTCACTTCATTGAGTGATGAGTGCAACTATCTCTGTCACAACGGGAGCGAAACTGAAGAATGATTCAATTTAGGGAAAAAGGAACTCTTTATTTTGCAAAATACTTTGCAAGGGTTGAACGATGAAATTAGAAATAAGGCCAAAAAAAATCAAACTGATTCTGGTCCACGGAGTCATTTTATAAAAGATCCAAAGGTTATTAAAACCAAAGGGAGGCCTAGTGGGCCGAGTGCACCTAACACACCGGCAGGAAAACCCTATAAATGTAAAAGACCAAATCAGTGCCGTATTTGCCACATTCCCTAGCATGACTTGCGCAATTGTAAACTAAAGGACTCTGACAAGTAATCACTACTTGAATTTAGTCATTATGTTGTTTTTTGTACTCATAATGGGCCTTTTTTGGAATTGATGGACTGCTTAAAAATATTATTTCAATTTACTGGTGGAGTTTGAATTAGGCCACCAACTTCATTAGTGTAGATGCAATGGAGTATATTCATTGTGTTGTTTTTTGTACTCATAATAGACCGTCCTTGAACTTTTGGACTGTCTAAAAATATTATTTCAATTTACATATGGAGTTTGAATTGGGCCACACGAACCATATCAATACAACACATTGATACAAGCAAAATTGACTTAGTCCACTACAAGCCACAAGTAGAATGTGAAAAGCTTAGTCCACTACAAGTATAAGGCCAAGCTAAATTGGACCAGAATAAAACTGACAAAAACTAAATTGACTTGTTCCTTGTATACAATATTATTAGACCTTGAAAAAAGAATTGTATTATTCAAAATAAATAAATTTCAAATTTTCTCAAAATAAAAAGATAGAAATATCGAGGGATAACTATAGGATTCCTAATTTTTTTATATAAAATTTGGCAGGCTTAATATCAGTCCACTAGTGTAAACTTTTTTAGAAATTTAATGCGATTAGAGATAATATTTTGTGATCATTTAAAGACATTTGAAATGACACTAAATATAATATGGATCGAAACCGAACATAAAGGTTTGTCATGCTTTTAATTTCAATTTGACTAAATATATTACCATGGAGACATGTAGTCATTGCCTGTGTTTCCATCAAACACAAACGCTAATATTAAATTGAAATATTCACAAATTAATAAGCAAACATGTTTTGTAATGTGGAATAAAGCATTACTTTAACCGAACAACAAACATAATCAAAGTATATAGTTTATACCATTAGCAATGAAAACTCATTAACCTACAAAGAGTTGTGATATGGTCACAAATTAATAAGTTAGCATGTTTTCTGGTTAACGGAACAATAAACATAATATATTACTTTGTAACAAATTTCAAATAAAATCACTTTCGAACGTGTGATTACACAAAACCTAAAACACATATGATTCACTTACAACCAACATTAGCCATGATGAACTGCTGTAAAAATTATCATCACTTCAAAAAGTACATGTGATTAAACAAAACCTATAAAACCCTCAAACTTAAAACCGACATTAGCCATGATGAAAATACTTAACAGTTGTAAAAAGTATAATCACTTCACAAAATTTTTTTAATCTTTTAAAAACTCTCTAACGTGTGATTACACAAAACATTAAAATATATATATATATATATATATATCAGTTGCTAGTGGAGGGGTGCTCCTTTACAGCCAAGAATCTTCTCAATTGAACACATCTGCTCCTTATTAATATTACAATAAAGGTTACATTGGAGTCAATTCAAACAATATCACCTCGGAGGAATCAAATGGTGAGTTGCTAGTCGAGGGGTGCTCCTTTACAGCCAAGAATCTTCTCAATTGAACACATCTGCTCCTCATTAAGATTACAAGATATAGGTACCAGTGTAGTCGATTGAAACAGTATCACCTCGGAGGAATCAGATGCAAAAAACAAGCTTCTTTGCTAGAGTTACCCAAAACCTAAAAAGAACTCAGAAACATATAATATACCATCTTCACTTACAACCAACATCAGCCATCATGGGTTAGCCTAATGAAATACATCACGCCAGTAAATAGTAAAATCACTTCAAACATATTTCATGAAATGTCAATTTACAAAAAAAATTCACATCATTCATTTTCACTTTCCTCTTCCAAAATATCTTGCTTAAATTGTCTTTATTTTGAAAGAGTTTTACAAACAAATAAATCAATGGAGACAAGATATTCTATAAAGAGAAAAACGAAAATGAATAATGTGAAAAAATTATGTCATGTGATAGTTCATAAAATATGTTTGAATTGATCCTATTCTGAGAAGAAGAATCTCGTTCAATTGTAAGATGAAGTCGACAAAAAAAAGATGACTTATGGATTTAAGAAGAAGATGTAAACAAAAACATGAATTAGGGATTTAATTTTTAAAAAGGAAATGAGGATTTTTGGATTTTGAAAGATGGGTTACAGTAAGAAACCTAGATGTATCTAGGTTGTTGCGTGTTGGCGATGCATCTTTAGTTTGATGAATGCGTCTGTTGAGAGAAAAAGTGAGTTAGGGTTGCTGAATATATAGTATAAGTCACTTAAATTACACAAATATCCTGCATAACAATCAAGGTAAATTACACAAATATCGTACTTAATTTAAAATAAATTAAAACGTTTGCAGTTTTTACACCAAGAAAAGCGTGATGATTACTTATTCTAACTGACATCCACTTTGAAATAAAAGGATGCAAAGTTCAACACTCGAGCAATTATTACAATCTCTTTACCATCTTTCAACGAAATCAAACTGCTACACGCTTTTCAAAACACTTTCTAACTTTTCTTACAGTTTTTCTGCTTCCAACACAGTAATTTCTCTGTGCAACCTCTGATATTCTTCATCAAGTGACGTCAAGGGATGGTTACTAGATTAGTAGTTGCTATTAATAATATATAACGATATAACGAGTGTTAAACTATTAAAGCTACTTAGGGTTTGTATATAACTAAATTCTCTCTAAAAATATAGAAAAGCAACTTACAATGGTTCCATCAGTCATGAGATTGATGATTTGTTATCGGAGAGGAAATGAATTGTTGAGGATGCACTAGCCAAAGAGCACATACGATGAATGAAGTTGCTGCATCATGAGGCTAGAGATGGAGGTGGAAGCTATAATCAATGAAGTCAACAGGTTAATGGAGGAATGCGATCGTCTGCTACTACTTATTGAATGACATTTTGGTTTAGTAGTGTAATCTAGGATTTCTTTCTGTAATCTTTGTTTTATTGTTATTTATTTTAATGTTGTTTTTTTTATTTTATCTTATCTTTCGTTTAGAACAGTTGTGTGTTTGAAAACATATTTTGCATGTTTTGTATTTTGTATTCATGCCTGTTATGATATGGTTGATATTAGCACAGTTAAATCTATCGGGTTACTGGTGTTGTTTTTGTTGTGTTTGCTCTGGTTTTTGGCAACCGGTGGTCTCTTGCGAGTTCGCAACAAATGTATCATAAATGAAATACGACAACTTAATTACATTAAAGCAATCTTAAAAATCTTCATTTGGGGACACATGCATAACCCTAAACATTGGGTATTGCTACTATAATTTGAATACTCACAAGTGTGGTCAATAATATTTTAATATCCTAACTTTTGGGTTTGTTTGTTGTTTGTTTTGGTCTCTTGCGTGGGCGGTGCCTTTGTGTTATTCGTTTTCTTATTGTGCCTCTGTGACTTTATGTTGTTTGTTTTGATGGGCTATGTTTTTCCTCTTGAAATAAATTTGCAGTAAAAAAAAAATAAAAGCTTGTAGTGCATGGACACTTCCTAATTAAGTCTTCAAATCCATCAAACCAAAGATCTATAACACTTGTAATTCTTCAAACCAAAGACCCATAAATTGAGTTAGGTCCAAACACTTAAAGATTTTATTAGCATAGGACCTTTTGTCATGTTATGACGTTTTGTTATATTACAAAAATCGTTGGTGCAATGCATGCACAGTCTTATAATTTGAGTTTGGTCCAAAAATTTTGCTTATTGAATATGTCAAAAATATAAAAAATATGCACATCTCCACTACAACTATTTAAAGTCAAATTTGTATTCATTTGCTGTCCAAACTCCATATCTAACAAAATAAAATGTTAATGCACAATGCATGGTCATTTTGCTTATAATATCCACGGTAAGTTATGTGAGAGAGACACCCTTTAATTGAAAAACATAAAAGCTAGCATTTTACCCAGCAACCATACATTCACAATCGCGATCATCCGTTGCGACGTCATGATGTCCAACCAAATTGAAAACCTTTTGTATAATTTGCAGCTATATTTTCTTTTATCCCTTTTGCCTTGTGATCACGTCTTGAGCCTTTTTATTGCCCGCAGGAAAAGCTGGGTTTTTAGTGGGACCGCAAAGAAACTTGCTTGTTTTGGTAATGAAGTTGCTTTTAGATTTGGGAGCAGTCGGTTTGTGTGATGCTTTACAACCTATGATACTCAGAGTTGTACTGAATTATATTCAAAGAGTTAGAGTTGACCATTTATAGGACAGAACAGAAAAAAAAAATAAAGACAATTCACATACATTAGTTTCATTGAACCAGCTCTCTGAACCCTGCTTACAATTGGCTATCAAAAATAGACTTGTATTAGACATTAGGCTGTATTATACATTAGGTGAAGACATTGACCGTAAAGGATTTGAAGTTCATCTTTAAATTGCAACATTCCAAAAAGTACCAGTCCAGAAACGCAAGCTGTATATCACATCATTTTTACATTAAAAAAAATGAATTCTTGCGTAAATGAATAGGATTTTAAGGATACTAACAACTTTTTTTGTCGACTCCAGTCTTTGTATGTTTTTCTCATCCACGGTTAAGCTATCCAATACTTCAGTTATTTTGCTTGAAACATTTATCACCAATAAGAACCGGTGCTGATTGCTATCGTTCATGGGAATAAAAGTCTTGTCACAAAACTACTCATATCCATCATAAAATTTAAGAATGCTGATGCGTTCCACCGATGTCAATTCCTTCAACCAAGTAGTGTTTGCATAAACCTGCTCATGTATGGGCTGTAAGAACCTTAACATATACACGTTGCAATGCAATTCAATATGGCAATGAAAACCACGTATCTATTCAAACAAATAATGTAAAAGTAAGGTTTAATGGGCTAACCGAATAGTATGTCGACAGATACCACACATTTTTTAAGGTGTCACAGGATAGATTGTACAAGGCCACTCATTCTCAATGACCGGTTCACTGAATGTAAACAGTTAATTGAAATCGGCCAATATTTTATGCAATTATTGAAAAAAAATATGATGACTACTAAAAAAAAAGGAACAAATATAAAACACTAACTATAGTAATTTATTAAAGACAAACATGATGTACATTTAAAAACAGTGAAATGAAATCGGTTTTACCTTTCATTCTCTTTTCTTAGGTGACCGAACAGAACATTCAACAAATGAATGTCATCATCCGAAAATGATGAGAGAAGGTTGTTTGAAGGAAATAATAATCGTCTCCTCGTCCTTCTAGAATATGGTTTCAAATGGATTTCAACCTTACATTTGCCGACTGGAACTTTTTCTTTTAAGCAGTGCGTTGCAGCCGTGTCTTTTGTCTAGTAATGTATGGGCTATGTGAAAAAGACTCTGTACTTGAGCTGACGACAACCGTCTCCTAAATGGGTATATAAAGAATCAAAGATTTCTTCATTGATATATTCCAAAATGATGTTCCCAAATCGAAACAGTACACTATACAAGTGTGGGTGTGTATGGGTGGGTAGGTGGGTGTGTAGTGGTGGTGGTGGTGAGGTGAAATAAAAAAAATATAAAGAATTAAATTGAAAACGACAAACCATACTCTATCATGGTAAGCAACGTGGTTAGCTTCATTGGATTGTTTTATAATCAATTTCAACATGTCAACCTTGAACCTCTCTGACATGAGTGTGACTGCTTTTTCCAACAAATCTTGTATTTTGACAGGTTTTTTTGGACGGATGAAAGATGTTCAATTGACTATTCAATAGAAGTAACTTTCAGTTTAAGATTTTCTACTTCGTGCTCAACACCCTGATGCTTTACAGCCCAGTATGGCTCGTCCACCTCTACTGTGGAGCTGTAAAAAAAATTATCTTTGGCCACCAACTTTTGAAGTGCTACAACCTTGTTTTCGCTCCAAGCAACCAAAGGTACTTGGACCCTGTTTACATACAATTGTTTTTGTGAAATACATCTCCAATAGAAGATCTAAAGAAATAGAATGAAACCTTGAAAACTTCTTGAAACTCCAACCTTGAACTTTCTAACACCATCCATTAGATATAAAAAACAATATGTTGCCCACTTCTTATTCTTTATTAGTCTATGATCCTTTAGTTGTGTGAGCAATGCTTCGTTGATTTTTGATGATTCCGGAGGGCATAACAAGGCGGAGATCGTAAACAAAACGAAGGAAATCCTAAAAACATCATCTACATCTTTCATATTCTTTAGTTTCTTCATCAAGCTTGACATTGACAAAGTAATTGCGTTCTTACTTTTTTTAAGCAAAAGGTTCTTCATCCTAATGTATGTTTCGTCAAACTCACTCATGTCACACTTGACATCCTCAGTGCCGTTAGGCAACCCCATCACTCTTTCAAAGTTGGAACAAAGTAATCGCGTTCTTACTTTTTTTAAGCAGAAGGTTCTTCATCCTAATACATGTTTCCTCAAACTCACCCATGTCACACTCGACATCCTCAGTGCAGTTAGGCAACCCCATCACTTTTTCAAAGTTGGACTCCCTCATTGGAATCGACTTTCCATGTAGCACAATTTCCTTTGTCTTCAGTGCAATGGAATTTAATAACATCTCGCATAAAGGGAGGTGGAATACAAGGCTGTTAATGTTCAACAACACTCCAAATCCCATATCTTTAATGTATTCTCGTTGTTTTGTAGTCAAGCATTTTACAATTTGGATGAAATTTTTCGGGCTTCACATAGTATGCAATTCAATTTCGGTATTTTCAATGGAGAACATTATTATAGGGGTTCAAAAGTGTGAAGCTTTTTCGGTTTTGAGAGTGGGGGTAAAGAGATGGACAAATGAAGAGATGAACAGTTGAACAAATGATCAAATGAAGAGATGAAGAGAAGAATTATGTCATTAATTAGCAGTCATGCATGGGTGAACGGCTGTTTATTTTATTAAGATTTAGCCAATTGGGTGAGAAACCTACTGATATTTCTTACGTTATTCCATACATTCTTTGGAGGCTATGATATCATAACATATACGTTACTCTATGCAAAATCTCTGTATACAAATATAAGATATATTGAAGACTATTTAGTTGTGATCTGATTTCTAATTTCGAATATTATTGAAAACCGTGGATTTTGACAGTATTTATTATCATAAAGACGAATGCGGTGTGTACGTAACACCGTAAATATATATGTGATTACTATAACTAGAACGTGATCACTCTCTGCTTATATCAGCTATGCGAAACGTTCAGTGTAAAAATTTCAAAAAATAAAATGAAACTGATGTATGTTTGATCGAATATACAGTATTATGATCACTTTGATTTGTAACCATATTGTGATCGCATATAAATAATAGTGATCGAATATAAATAATTTTGTTTACTTGGATTTGTAACCTTATTGTTTATTTTACACAGACCAAATTATAACACAACTTTTGAATTGTGAACGGTAAAGGGTGTGTACATATGAAAATAATAAGATAATGTGATCACTCTATTCATTAAGCGTATTAAATTTATTAGACAATCCAAATATTTTTTATAGGTTCGATAGAATAAACATAGGATTCGTAAATATTAGGCATCCATGCGAGGTCCTTAATAAATCCATCATGCATGCATGCATGAGAGGTTTGGCCAATAAAGGTGCGTTTTAACTTTGATATTCCTAACGGCATTCATTGCTTTTTAAATTTGAAATCCAATGAATACGTTTTAAATTTAAAAAGAAATGATTTATTGCCTTGGAAAACAAAAAAGTTGTATCATTAATTTGAATTGGAGAGATCAAATGGTGACCGGCTGTATGGGTTTAAAGGTGGACAACAGGTTAACAGGTCATATGCTACGCATGTGTTTTTTAAAATTATATGCTGTCATATTACACCGAAGGGCATATATATATATATATATATATTTAACAACAGTAAGCTTTTGATCAGTCTAACAAATACTTATTATAGTATCCGTACTTATTTGACTTACTGGTCTTGAATTTAAATCTTGAAATTCTCAACTCAATTAATCAATTATGATATATCAATCAAAATGGGTCCGGGCATCGACTCACATGATAAATCTAGATACTGACCTTGCATGTTGTGTGGAGAGATGTGGTAGAGCTTAAATACCATGCTGCACTTGTAGAACAGCAGATATTGTTGGTCCCAGCTGTTATTGTATTTTAAAAATAAAATAAAAATAAAAAATACCATCGTTACCAAATTAATAAACTACGAGATCTTTCTTGCAAAAAAATGAATCAAGAAAATAAAAAAGATATGTTAATCTAATTAGTGAGCAAGAGTAGGAAAGATACTTTGACGCACCAGCCAGCTCACATATCATCATATGTGCCAATGGGTTGTCCGTCACCCATGAGTACGTCCAAAATACATGGCGGGGACAGTGAGTTCCCTGTGGAAAGCTAGCCAGGTTCATTCCACACATTGGGAAGATATTGCCTTTTGGGATCGTCATATTGGCATCCAAATGCATGTGAGTTGTGACATACCTGTGGCAATTAAAATTTAAAACGCAATTAGCTAGACAACTAATTATCACTACATTTAATTAGATCATGATCAAGCTAGTGAAGGGGAGATATTAATATAAGATAAGAATAATATAACCTGGTGTTGAGCTCAGGAGGCTTGACATGCAAGCTGAGTAGGGGCATCATAGTCAGTCAGGAATGTTGATCCAGAGTACGCCCATGTGAGAATTGAGATTGCAGTAGGGACTCCTTCTCTCAAGCTGAACGGGTAGCTTCTAACAAAGTCTGCGCCTTCCTTGTAAGGGTCATAGCTAGAGGGTGTTGTAGAAATTAATATGGTGTTGATGGACTCACCAAATTCTCTATATGCTGTGCCAATGCATTTATCTCTTTTCCACTTGGATCTTTAGCCACCTTTAAAATTTTTAGGCTAGTATAAATACTGTTACTTCGATCTCATTCTCTTCATATGATCATTTGATAATAATGGTTGTATTGAAAAAAAAAAAAAAAAAAATTCTAGCGATAAAAGAGTAGATGGTTGTACAAGTTACAACATTTAGTAAAAATAGTTAGTCCCACTACGACATTAAGTGTATGTTTGGTATGGCTTTTGAAAGGATCAAAAGCATTTTTTTAATACTATAAGTTATTTTTAAAGTTTTTTTAAGGGACAGTTTGGTATTGATGTAACTTTTGTAATAATCAATGTTAGATGTGCCGAAAAAATAATCAATTGTGATTCGGACCTTGGGCTGTGCTAGGGTGGGCTTAAGCCCACTCTATCCTTTTTTAAATAAAAAAAATTTAAAGTGATAAAAAAAAAAAAAAAAAATTAATGTTTGATATTACTATATTAGTGCTGTGTAGACGTGTGTGTCTAGGAAATAGCAACAAGAGGCGTTAGTTGAAAAACCTAAAAGCTGTATATGCATGTAGCAGTGTAAGTCTATACATAGTAGTGGCATCAGAATACTTTTACCTACTTCACTTCACAAGTCTCAAGTAAAGACAACTGCCAACAGGTAATTGATTTCAATTTTTTTAATCTTTTTATTTAATAATTCTTTTCTCTCTAATCTTTCTCCAAATTTTAGTCCAATCTCTTCATCAACATCATTAATTCATCTTCCAATTAGGTATATTTTTATGAATAGTTTAAATTTAAATATTTTATTTTGTAAATAAATTTTACAACTAATCTAATTATTAGTTATTCTAATTTTAATTTACAAATTAACATTTTTGTTTAATAAAATTCTTTTTATTTTGGTTGAAATTTAGATACATGCTTGTTTTTTTTTTTTTTTTTATAATTATTCTTTTGTTTTTAGATTTGTTAGTAAATAGTAATATAAGTGAATATTTATTTTTCTATGTGATGTGAATACTCTATTATAACTAAACTAAGCTAATAATTAAATAAATTATATTTGTTTTTAGAAAGTAATGAATTAGATTTTCTTTAATATTGTATTTGTATATTTAGAATAAATAAACTAATATTATAATATGAGAACATTATTTTTGTAAATAATTTCTTATTTCTTGACGTATATAGAAGTAATAAAATAAGAGTTAATTTAATGACTTATTTTTGTGTCTTTATATATATATATAGATAAGTGATAAGTCGTAATGCAAAAAAGAAACTTATTCCATTATTTCGATAAAAAAGATAACGATGAGTCATCAAGTAGGTTAAATGCTCATTGTGATGTTCACACTTCAAATTCAAGATCCCCCCAAAGACTAAAAGATCCAAAACTCCAAATGGTGATACCCAAACTCTATCTCACATCAATACTTCTTATTATGAACGTGATCCCGGAAAGCGTATTCCAATATGGCAATATCCAGTTGACAAGCAAGATGAGATTAGAAGAGCCTATGTTGACATGAGACCACTTCAACCTACTTATGAATATCCACTCAATCCATGTGGGAGTCAAATTCGTCGATTTCAACAATCTTGGTTCATAAAATTCCCATGGATTGAGTACTCAGTGGAAAATAATAGTGCATTCTGTTTTCCATGCTATCTTTTTTATAATCCTACATCAAGGTATCACACATTTACTGTTGAAGGCTTTCAAATGCAAAAGAAGATCACAATTCATTACACCATATTGCTATACAAAAGTGGGATCACCTAAAGAACCCATCACTATATATTGACAAAATAATCAATAAACAATCTTCACAAGTAGTTATGCGGAATCGATTATTACTCAAGACATCAATAGAATCTTTGAAGGGGCTAGCAATGCAAGGGTGTGCCTTACATAATGCTGGAAACTTTATTGAAATGGTAATGTTGCAGGCAAGAGTAAACAAAGATATTGTTGAAGTTGTCCTACATAATGCTGCTCAAAATACCAAATATACATCATCAAAGATCCAACAAGAGCTGTTAAAAATTCTAACCGATAGTGTGCGTGATAAAATCCGTGTAGAAATTTGAGATACCAAATTCTGTATTCTTGATAATGAAGCGGTTGATGAATCTAACAGAGAACAAATGGCTATCATTTTAAGATATGTCGATAACGATGGGTTTATTCGGGAACGGTTTTTTGAAGTTGTGTGTGTTGATGACACGAGTGCCTTTACTTTGAAAAGAGAGATATGTATTGTTCTTAGTCGATACAACCTCTTGATTGAAAATTTACGAGGTCAAGGTTATGATGGGGCTAGTAACATGCGAGGCAAATGGAATGGATTACAAGCTTTATTCCTTAAAGATTGTCCATATGCGTACTACGTTCATTTTTTTGCTCACCGACTTCAACTTGCTTTAGTTGCAGCATCTAAAGAGGTACATGATGTATGGTTATTTTTTTCTAAATTGAGTTCTATTGTCAACTTTGTTGGTGCTTCTACTAAGCGTTGTTCTGAATTAAAATCAATTGGAGAAGATGAAATTGTAGATATGGTATATTTAGGAGAACTTGAGACTGATACAGGAGCAAATCAAATTTATACTTTGCAAAGACTTGGACCTACTCGTTAGAGTTCACATTTTACTTCTGTTAGTAGGTTGATTGACATGTTTGGTTCAACTTGTACCCTTCTTGAAAAACTTATCGAAAATGGGTTGAATAGTAATATACGTTGGGAGGCTAAAGGTGCATATAAAGAGAGGAAAACCTTTGAATTTGTTTTTATTCTATTGTTACTGTACAAAGTGTTGGGAGTCTCTGATATGTTATGTCAAGCATTGCAAATGAAATCTCAAGACATCTTAAATGCTCTAAATTTAGTTTCAAGTACAAAACTACTACTTCAAGAGTTGCAAGATGGATTGAATGACTTTTTTGGAAGTGTGACATCTTTTTGTAGAAAGCATGGCATTCATATGCCTAATATGAGTGACCGTTACATGGAAGGTACAAGACGTTCTTGTCAACAAAAGAATAATATTACAGTTGAGCATTATTATCACTTCAATATATTTAATGCTGTAATAGATTTTCAATTGGTAGAATTGGATAGTAGGTTTAAAAAGGAAATAATGGAACTCCTTGTTCTTAAGGAGGCTTTGAATCATATAAACGGGTTCAAATCATTCAAAATAGATTATATTTGTACTATTGCTGAAAAATTTTATCCTAAAGACTTTGTCAAAGATGAGTTGAAAGCACTAAAGAGGCAATTGGAACATTACAAGTTTGATGTACTTCGTTAAGCACAATTTCAGAATATTTCTTCTCTCCCTGAATTATGTCAATTATTAGTTAAAACAAAAAAATCACAACACTTTTTTCTGATTGACAGGTAATATTACTTATTTATAAATATATATATATATATATATATATATATAATTATGTCGATTGTTTATTGAAACAAAAAAGTCACAACTTTTTTTTATTGACAGGTTGATTCTTCTAGTTTTAACTCTCCCTTTTTCCACAGCAACAACTGAACGAGCTTTTTCAACAATGAAGCTTATCAAGACATCACTTCACAATAAGATGGAAAATGAATTTTTAACAAACTCCATGGTTGTTTACATTGAAAGAGAAATTGCTGGTGCTATTGATCCTGATTTTATAATTGATAAATTTGATCCTTTGAAAAACTGTAGGATACAGCTTAATTAGTATTTGATTGTATTTGCATTTTATGTTTATTATATAATTTGTTTTGACTTTATTTTTTTATTAATTTTTAAATGTATTTATTTAGAATATACATTTATAGAATAATCCCCACTTTGTCTTCTTAACTGGGTATATCTTTATTTTTAATTAATACAATTTTCTCATAATGTTAATGATCGGAAAAAATATATATTCTAGCCCACCCTATTGTTTAATCCTGGTTACGTCCCTGGCTATGAAGTTAATCAGCAGATGTTTGATTAATTGTATTTTTAAAACTACTATATAGTTCAAAAGCAATATACATATGTTTAGTAATTTTATTATAAAAGTGTTGAGATTAATTATAATGACTAAAATATACATGATTTTAGGACCCTATTTTTTTTTTTCATTAATTATATATATTAAAACAATATTTAAATTAGAAATAAAAATTCCATAAGAACAATAAAATATTTTTAAAATATTTTATAAATCAAATCAATACTTAAATAGAATATTTAATTTTGAGATGAAATAAAGTATATAAATGATTTTAACTTTATTTTATAAGGATAATAATGATATTTTAATATATTCATTAAATGCTGAAATAGATTATTCCATAATCACTTTCAAAAAGTAACCCCCCACCGACTTCTCAAAATCACTGTCAAAACTTGCTAAATTATCAATTAATCACTTTTGGAAGTTTTACCAAATATCATTTTATGTTAAAATTATAAAATAATCTAATTTTAACTTTTCAAAAGCAATACCAAACTGGCCCTTAGTTGTTTGGCAAAACTTAAAATAGTTTTTTTAATATATGAATTATCTCAATTACCCTTTTAAAAAGTTATTTTATGTTTACTTGGAGAAGCCCAAAATTTGGGCTTTTCTAAAAAGCTTTTTTTGAGTTTTTATAAGACATATGAATTGTCTCAATTACCATTTATAAATTCTAAATATTTTATCATAACTCTTTGATTATAAACACATTATCAACACCTTTTTTTGTAATTCACTCAACCAAAAACTATTTTTAAAAATACATTATCAACACCTTTTTTGTAATTTACACAACCAAAAAGTCTTTTTTGTTTAAAGCTCTGCTCTAGAAGCTTTAAGGAGTAGTCTATTGACTTTTTTTTTAAATTTTTTTCTAATTTTTAAAGTTATTGGATATTGAGTTTTGACTCTCTTTCTAGTTGTAGACTTGTAGTCAAAATAAGCACGTTGAGTCACTAATTCAATCTGTGTGACGTGTCGTATACCTAACCCTATTGTTGTTTGATATTTAATGAATTGGATACTATATACATATCAAGTTGAAAGAAATGCAGCTGGCCTAGGGTCCAAGAACCCGATTGACATCATTCTTGTT